>CM029531.1:28647645-29048744 GCA_017141395.1 Laodelphax striatellus
TTCACCAGAAAACGATAAGATCCAAAATGAAGAGCGGCGACCGAGCTCCATTGTTATGAACTCAGATGCTAATCTACACTTCCATTATACAGGGTGGCGCAAAAAGATGGGAACTTTTGAAGAAAGAAAAAAATAAGGAAAACAATTTTTTTAAATTCATTCAGGGTACTCAATGTACACTACAACATTGGAAATTAAAAAAAAATTCAAGTATTGAGGATAATATTGTGAAGATGATGTCCATCTTGTCAAATACATTCAGCAAGTCGATTTTGAAAATTGTCCATTACCTTGCGCAAAGTGTCGAGCGGTATTGCTGCAATCTCCTCTACAATTTTTGTTTTGAGTGCAAGTAGGGTTTTGGGACGTGTATTGTAGACTATACTCTTCAAGTAACCCCATAAATAAAAATCGCACCCTTACAAGAGGTGGCCAAACAATGTCGCCGTTCCTGGAAATGACGTGCTTACCAAACAGGCGCCGGATCGCTGCCATTGACTCTCTCGCAGTATGTGCGGTTGGCCCGTCTTGTTGAAACCAAGTGTTTTCAATGTCAATGTTGGGTGAACTTTGAATTATTTCAGCCAAAAATGTCTCATGCATAGTAACATAACGCTCATAAGTTACTGTCACCGTGCTTCTCTGGTCATCTTCAAAAAAATACGGCCCTATCACCCCTCTAGCAGATACTGCACCCCATAAAGTTACCTTGGGGCTGTGTTGAGGACGTTGATGGAGAACAGCAGGATTTTTTTGGGCCCAATAGCGACAATTCAGTTCATTCACGTAGCCATTTAGGTGAAAATGAGCTTCATCTGACATCCATAGGTTTGAACCAGGCCTGAACCAAACTGTCACCATTTCGATAATAAGCGCGCACGGCTATTACACGTTCTTGAACGTTCCACTGTTCCATAGCTACCAAATCTCCAATGTTACTGTACAACTTGCCACGCTTCTCCCGTTTCTCCGACCCTCACAGTCCTGACAACATCACATCCAAAAGTTCCCATCTTTTTGCGCCACCTTGTATTTCCATCCGTTTGTTCTTAAGAGTTCAGCTTTGAGTTTTTCAAGAGGAAAAGCTGGCTAGCTAATTGTTTAAGTTGTAGGCTACGAAAGCGAAATCTTCGTGCAGACACCTCTTCAGCATTTTTCTCCATTATTTTCCTCTTTCGTTCTGAGTGCTATAGAATCAAAATTTCCATCATTATATGTAAAAAGTAGATTTTGTTGTCTTGAATGCCAAATTACTCATGTACCCTTGAACAGACATGGTAAGAACATGATTATGATGTCGCTCAGCTCTTACAGCAACTTGAAAAAGCATGTCGGAAAGAACATTATTATTCTCGCTTTATAAGTTATTCTTATTATATTCTTTATTCTTGCTTTATAAGTATCTGCAGTATTTTTCTCTCTATTCCTGGAAATATTGATTCAATTTTTGGTTTAAAAATTGGTTTAAAAACGAACTTAATTCTACTCTCATCAGCAGACAGGAATATTTCATTTTTTGGGTGGTTCCAAATCAGTTTTATCTATCAAATTTCAAAAATATTTTCTGATTCACTTAGATGTTTGTTAATAAATTGATTCGATAATTTTATTTATCTGATTCTGTTCAGATTTTTAATGTAAACCCTATCATTTGAAGAAAATTGTTTTTGGCGAGACATCCAATTAAATTGAAATTATATTTGATCACTGTTTCAAATATACGAAAATCTGAAAACTTAGTTGTTCGCCTAATTTTAAATACAATAAGCAAGGGTGAAAAATAGTGAATTCAGGAATTTGAGCAACTCGAACAAATCATCTTTCACTAATGTGCTATGTAGGGCTGATATAATATTCTTAAAACTTACTATTGTAATTCAACTTATAACTTCATCTATCTCTCACTCTTATAACTACTCACTAATAAATCAACCTACTTTTATCGCTATGCAAAGACCAGGCAGTTTGTCAATCTGATAAAATATCAAATCTCCCCTTTCTTAGTGATTTATTCGCATTTTGAACTATTCATTTTTAGTAACTTTATAACATTTTGGAATTTTCGATTTAGCAAATGACTAACACAGCGAGGAATGAACAGGTGTTAATATTGTTTGTTGTGGAACATTGCCAGATAGACTACTGCACTCACTCATTCCACTACTACTCTTACTCATAGAGTTCTCTCACTCATAGACTACCACTCTTACTCATAGAGTTCTCTCACTCATAGACTACTCTCACTCATAGCACATAGAGCACTCATAGAGCAGCTATCCGACGGTCGCTGCTCACTCCTCACGCTCGCCGTCAGCCAGCCGTCGGTTTGTTTATCACAACGAGCCATTGTGAGATATTTTCGCTTGATTTATAAACTGTCCGCTATTTGGAGAAGCGGAAAGAGATCATCGCTCGGCTTGGCGAGAGCCGCTCAAGTGTCTGAGGCGATTAGTGCACAACCGATAGCTTGAAATTCTTTGACTCCCATTCCACTGAGCACGCAGTCGTTTTCCTGCTTGTTAATTCTTTAATCCTGTAACTCTCACACCTCTCCTTCACTCCTCGCTCTTAGTCATGTGATGAATATGGCGGAGAAAAAGCCAGCTACGATTCGTGCTATCTCTTTAGAAGCTGTCAACAATGTTTGGTCTACTAAACAGCTATCATTTTCATACGAATCAGTAGGAATAGAAGCTGACACAAAGGAATATGTTTTCACATTAATCTGACAAGTTGATTCATCTACTATCTCTTAGTAGAACTCAAGTGAATCTACTTAACTCTCAGTAGGGTGTAAAAGAGTGATAATGTTATTTTGGAAAAATATTTTGCAATACTATACTCTTATATTCAAGCACCATTTAAAAGCTGAATACTCTTATAATGACAAGGAAACTCTCCCATACATGTCTGTCTCGCGGGCTAACATTCCCAAATCTGTGAGAATGAATTTCTATAGCATTATTTTCCTGTAGTGTATCTTTTTACTCTATCCAATCACTATCCTATCATATTACCTATTCTTCTATCCATTCTTGTAAACTGTGTACAGGCTTATTATGAATATTCCTGTAGTTCTTGAGACATTACTTAATGTCTTAAATTCAGTGAAATTTAAATTTAAACTCAGTATTCCTACAAAGCATTTATACTTTATGTGCTACATGTTAAAGGTGTAAGTCTGTATCGAAACCATGGGAAGGGGGATAATTCAACTTTGATTAGACACAGAATTGAATATACGGAATAGATTCGTTCAGATTTGAATTCAGTATTCATAAAAACCATGTACTTAATGTGCTACATGCTAGGGGTGGAAGTCTGTATCTAAACCATGAAAAGGCGGATAATTTAACTTCGACTTGATACAAAATTAAATCTAGGGAATAGATTTGTTGAAATTGCAATTTCTCCGCATGCGCTTCGAGCCTTGAACAGTGTCTTGTCACGTCAGAAACAATACGCTGCCTATAATAATTGCATGGTAGGTCAACTATGTCGTGTTGGGTGCACTCTAGCAAGCACTGTAATCGAGGCTATTTTCGATCGAGGCATTATACAGTTGTGTAGCAGAGCAGTTGTAGGCTATGCTATGTAACATGACCGATCTCGCTCAAAAAACAACGATCAGATTTTAAAATGGGGTAATGGGAGGGTTATTTGATTTGCACGCAAGCAGCTCCCCCCGTGCCGTGAGCGGGCCGTGTTTTATGTTCGGTGTCCGTGATTCATGATATTTCGAAAGGCGCAGAGCCCCGTGTGCCATGGCCCAACACGTGTGATAAGAATCAAGTCAAGAGCCGGCCTTGCACGCAAATTCACCATTTGCCGCATTCCCCGCGCCATAGTCAACGCCATTACCCAACCCCAACCCCAACCCATGTGCTAGTAGTCTCCCTCACACGCGCAACAGCTCGCCTACGCCATCTCTGCTGAAATATTCAGCAGCTTTATAAAAATTTCAGCCACATCTGCATTGTAGCCCTCTTTTTTCTACTGGGTCTACTAGCTCTCCGAAGGAGACGATGGATTCACTTTAAGGAGAAGCTATCTGCCGCTGCCCATTCACCTGCATCAGATATCGACCAAAAACATTAATTTTCAGACATCCATCTTCATCGGTGCCGGAATAATATATTTTGATAGGCTACCAAAAAAGTTGCAACAAGTTAAATGAAGCACCTGCTGATGAATTGACTAAAAAACATGCAACTAACCAAACGAATTCATTTGAATATACAAACAGAAACTTGAGGTGTACAGTATGAAATTTTTCTTCCAATAATATAACAGAAAGAATCTCGTTCCATACTTGAAAATACTTTTAAATAAAAAGATTTCCTAAAGTCTTGTCAAGTGTTGAACAAGATTTAAAGCTCTTTTGTATTAAAAAACCTAATCTTGCTGTGCAACGAAAACAGGATCGGACTTCAATGATGATGAAATGCTTTGAAATTCGTGTCTCACTTTAACGTAATTGATATTGAATCAAATTTATAATACCAGGCTTCTGGGGCCCTGCAAATTGGTTGAGATTATTTACAAAAAAGATTCAACTCACTCTCCTGTTCAAATATAAATCTCATCTTTTTGTAGTATATCTTTAATATTTATACGGTTGATAAAAAGCTCAGTTTCATCATAACGAGAATACATAACGAGCCTTCATATATATAAAATACTGTATTTTCATTCTTATACTCATAGAATAGACTGTATTTTTCTAGTGAAATAACCCATCCAATCCTTTCCAATTTTTTCTTGCAGGCGTGAAAATAAGCCATAATACTATAATAGTTATCTTTATTATTTTGTAATTATTGCTTTCTAGCTGTTTTGGCTGTTAGAAGGCCTTTTTAAAGGCACATCTTTATCTATTTATTTGAAAAAATTGTTTTTAATGAATAATCAAGAAGCACGGATTTAAAGTAAATGTATGTCAGTAAATGAGACGTCAGAGACGCTTATGGACGTCTACTTGGGAATTGCACTGCCTCTGTTGAGAATGCTGATAATTCCTTCAGTCCACCTGAGGTGTATAGAGAATTCATTCTTCACGCCTTGCAGTCCAGCCGCCACCTACTCGATTGTTCGATTGTTGGGTCAAGAAAAGGTGCATTGAGTCAGTTGGGTATTAAGGGGGAGGGGGAGGTGAGCACCTCCCGGCCTTCAACACCCCCTCCCACGGGCACTCCCCTCACGGCAAGAACCGCATATTGGCGTCCCTGCATAGGAATGGCAGCCGCTTCTCCCAGAAGACGTTCTCAATATTGTCCTGAAGAATCCAATTGGAAAAGACTCAGGGGCAGACCCGTAGTCCTTGTAAATTGATTATTTTCCAGGCTGACACCCAATAACAGGCGCTCAACCACGCCCGCCTTCCTCTTTCACAGCAAGACAAAAAGGTCAGCCGAATGTCAAGGCACCTTGTTTATGGTTCGCAAAACAGACTCCGGCTCCCAGAGGGGTCTCTCCACTACTTGCACATTCAAGAAATGTCTGCAAGCTAACCCTTAGTTTCTCTCCACCTTTCATTATTCTTTTCTTCCCATTATTTGCTATTATTCAGGAGCTGTTGTGAGCTCTGCTCTATTTTGAGACGCTAGCCTAAATAATTTGTTTTTCAGTACGTAATTATTATGGTTTGAGTAATTATGTTAATTCAGTATTTATGGGTTTTCAGTGATTATGGTTTCAGTAAGTATGGTTTCAGTAAGTATGGTTTTTCAAGTGTAATTTGATGGAAATTTTGCTATAATCTTATGTTTGTAAAGCAATAAACTTATTCTATTCTAATTATAGTTTGCTCACGGTAAATTATATTATTGCAGATGGAAATACAAAACCCTTTCCACTTTTATAAATTATCAAGTCATTTGCTAATAATTATGATTTTTTCAGCGACCACATAATACAAAATAAAAGGAGACCAAATAATACAAAATAGAAGGAGAGCACTCAGGCTCAGTATTGAAGCCAATTCAGGCGCCTAAACTCAAGGAAGATAGCGGCTGTATACATAGTGATTTACATGTTGATCAGCTGAGTGGACCGCGATCTTCGTTGGGTTTAGGCGCCAGAATTGGTTTCATCACCCGTAATGTTGAAGTAATAGGAATGCTCTGTCCATTTGTATTATGTGGTGGCTGGATTTTCTATTTTTTTATTATCCTCAATGTATCAACATTTTGGAAGATTATCAACGCTCATCTGAATTTTCTTCATTCGATTATTATTGTGTATCTCATTTTTTATAGTGATATTATTATCATGACTGACTTTTATCTTGAGTATGATCTCACATGTAAATAGTGGCTCATTTATTCATGTACGAAGATGCTTAGATCAATATTTCAATAGTTTAATGTATGAATTAATCAAGATTTTCGCAGTTGATAAAAATTCTTTATGACACTCAATAATGAGTACCACTAAAATAGTCTATTACAGTGCATCATGTTAAAACGTTCTTCGACCAAGTTGTATTACATGTTTGCTTCCAGATGTTGATAATTGTTAATCATTATTAAAAAATATTATCAACTATTGATTATCATCATTATAAATCATTATTATTATCATATCATTTTTTAAAAAGTACTTTTTGTGCTGAGGTCAATTTCCACATGAGCTCATTGCTTGTGCGTGGGTGATGGGAATATGAGAGATGGATAAGGTAAGGTGCAGTTATTGGTAAAAATAAATGCAGTTATTGCAAAAGCGAAAATAATTTCGATCACAATCAATTTCATCAACGTCACAGTTGATGAGAGATGTTTAAACGAGCTTGATCGAATAATATTCGTCTTGAAAACGAAATACCGATTCCAATTTAGCAGAGGAAAGTTGATTTCACATCAAAATATTATGACGGCCGCTTAGAATTTCAATTTCCTACTGTCTGGCATGATATTTGATTACTTTTCTTTCATAGCAGAAACATTTTTGCAGCAAACCAACTTCATTTCCAAATGGACAACGCTTTGCAGAGGAAAGGTTTTGTGAGCTAATCAATGTCTTGTTCATCTTAAAATTGCACTGCAAATACAGAAACGAGATGTTTTGATATTTCACGTTTCTCGGTATATTTTACGCACATAATGACACTATTTTTAATGATCTCGAGAATGCTATTGCAGCAAGATATACTTGAATATTTTCAACTTTCCCCTGACAAAGTGTTTTTGGTCCTATTTACACACTAGCGTTAAAAATGTTTTAACATTTTCATATTAAAATTGAAAACTACTTGCTGAAATTGAAAACCCCAAAAAGAAGAGCTACTTTAGGCCTACCTTAGAAGCCTCTATTTATACGTTTTGTTAAGCAAGTTGCCTACTATTTAAGCCTTACATCGGATGAATGAACACTGTGGGCGGGTAAGCTAATGCACTACAATACAATTGCTCACAATAAAGGTTATAGGCCTATACAATTTTTGAATATTATTATTTCCTTTATAATTTCAATTCTCATGCCTCTTTCCATCCAATCTAATACATCACATTCGTCTAAATCTTCAACCTGAATAAGGTTGAAATAATGCATCAAACATTAGGTCTCATGAGTTAACAATCTTTTCAAAATCTGTGCCTCAACACGATTTCTCATGAGTTTACCTAACCACTGTTTCCCATTGTATTAAAATTATTCTCGCAAATTTTATTTTCATTCAAAATATATTTTTTTCAGATTATCTGTCAATGAAAGAAATTGAATGAACATGATTTTTTTGTTCATTTTTTTTTCGAGTTAAGGATTCCAGTTGATGCTTGATACAAAGCTCCGTTTTACATACATTCTGAACATTGAATTTTGAATAATTTCCATCATAAATTCTTATTTTGATAATAGAGTAATAATCTCTGCTCAGTAGCAAACCTCTCCACTCCTCTATCTCTGCCAAAGTAACACACGCTAACCAGAGTGTTTGAAATACTTCCAGTCAGGTGCTATCTACATGATTTATCAAATATTTGTTTAGGTGACTGCTATGGGACTGGAAGTTGAAAGCCGATGATGTCAACAGGCGATCATTCTCGCAACAATATTACCAAAAAGTTTCCAACCAAACACCAATCTCACTGAAACATTAGTCGGTCTATTTGTTGAACATTTCCAATTCTATTCGGGATGCATATGAGTGACTTTCGTTCCGATGGAATGTGAAAGCGGCTTTTGTTTGTGTTTTGTACGTGGATCAAACCTTTTTATGATTTCAATTAGAGCCTTTCAGTGTTTGTTCTGCGACAAACGCATGGAGGGGGGTGAGGAGTTGCTGGTGGGAGGGGTGAGTCGCGGGATTTGATTTCTCCCCAGTAGAAAATAGCGGTGGTGGCATTGACTGCGGCTCAATTACACGTGTTCTTGGCCGACTGAATCGCAGGGGAGTGGTCGCATTAATTGGTCGTTCTCTATCCCTCGCTGATTAGAATAGCGAATTTGCAAACAAATATGTACACATCCCGGCTGATAACGATAACAAAACTTTGTTCAAAAACTAACTACTCTATTTGGATACACAGGAGGCCAGTAATCACCATGTACAAACCCGGCCTGGTAAAACCTATTCCGAAGTCATTCTGAACTGTTTTGTAAGCTCATCAAATACTAGTACTGGAAAGCTATGAGCCACAAATTACATGCACGTTTCCTTTATAGTATTCCGCATCAATTCAATTTCAATACAGTCTAAAAAAACAAACTAGTTGTCAGCCAAGTAGAAGCAGTTGGGAAAATTATTCCTCTGTGGAACTTACATGTTGTTGGGTCCATTTGTGATGAAAATCATAGTTGTTATTTGAAGCCCTTACCTGAAAAAGAAATAATTTTATTAGTCGGTTTCAACACTCATAACACAAGAATCAAGCAATCAAGAATCATAACACAAGCTTGCCTATTATACTAATGCTGTGTTAAGTTTGTTCGAAATAGAATCGATAATCATAAACTATCACACATATTTTAAGTCTCGTATGATTGCAATTTCCAATCTTCAACTAATGACAATGCAGCATAATATGAACTAGATAATTAATGTTCCAATTGAATTATGAATTTTGTTAAGTTCATGCACATAATTACATAGTAATTTTGAATGAATTAATTTCCCTTATTTCCAGAATAATCCTCCCTCTCCTCCAATGTTGAGCATTTAATAACAACACTGTGTTTAAAATAGGTCAGGCATGATGGAAATAAATGATTGAAAATTAGAGCCACAATGTCTTTAGTAGGAAATAAGCCTCGATGAAGTTATACGGCTTACTTCGTCGCTGGAAGAAATTTACCGGGCTTTTGGTGCAGCTAGGGGTGAAACAATAAAAAGTTCATTATAGCTGTTGACTTGGTTAGCCGAGCCGGGTCGCACCGACGTCGTAAAACAGTTGATCACCTTCGTCACGCGAAACGGTTGATGGAAGTCGTGATATTTAGATAAGATGGAATGGAAGAAGTGATGGGCATGAGAAGGACGGAAAGTGAGAGAGAACGAGAGAGAAAGAGTGAGTGTGAGTGAGAGAAGGAGGAAGAGAAGAGGGAATGAGAGAGCAGAGAGAGAAAAGAGAGAGAGAGAATGATTGAGGATAATCGAGATCCGAATCGCAGTGACGTAGTTGCAAGTGAGAACGATGTGATGCTTCAAGGCTATTGAAGGGTTGTAAATTAGGGAGAGCTCTATCGACAAATCACGAGAACTGCTATAGATTGGAACATTGCAAGCTAAGATAGCAATTAAACTAGCACTAGGCTAGACTAAAGCAACTAAAACCGAAGCAGTCAATAACTACTCGAGCTTGACTGACTGGTCGATTTGAATTGGAGCAAAGGCTAAATTAGGGACAAAGATGATTATCCACGATAAAAAGTTGAAAAGTTATTTGGAATATTATAATTGTTTTCCAGAAACCAATATTATTCAAAACATACAACTAACAACTCGACATTCATTGCACTGTCTTGTGGCACATTTTATTTATACTATTATTAATAATTATTTTAAAAGTTTTAAAATGAGTACAAGTACGTGTTATTTAGAATATTATAACTTATACTTTAAACACTATATTTTCAAGGATATTTCTCCAGATAATATGGATCCAGGATAAGATATTAGATTGGTGGTGAAGCGTGGTATACTTAACCGGTCATCGCCGGGTATATTTCGTATAGGACATATACCCGGCGATGACCGGTTAAGTATACCACGCTTCGCCACTAATTTAGATCAATAAACAGGCTCTGAATAATAATCTGATAGATTGGTTCTGAATAATTTTCTGATAAAGATTGATTGAAAAATACCCTCGCAAGCTCGTAATCGATTTTGCTGCTAACACACGCTCATACGAGCATCGTTACAAGAAAGCAGGCCCAGCTACAATTGACTGTTATTGCTCTAGTTCTAGTTCTATGCCATCATTACTATGCAGGAAAGAGCACTGACAGAATTATGAAAATAAAGGGCCAGGTCAAGTCGTTTACGCTGATAGTAGTGCCTCATAAAAGTGTGTTCAGTGATATAAAACTCCATCCCCAACAGAAAATTTACATTTTTATACGTTCTTATCAGAAGTATCAGCCCTTACCCTGCTAGCGGTATTGTCCGCGGAAGGAGTATTCACAAGTTATGCTTATGTTTATCAACTGGTAATACCGGATAGATGAACGGTAATAAAATTGAATTATTATTTCATTGAACAGCAGACCGTAACATTTGTGCGCATGAGCTTGCTTTTGTGTGCTTAGTTCTTGGTCTGGTAGCTAAAGTACCTTAATACTTGTCGTTTGCATTTTGTATCTATGCTTGTTCTCTGTTCATTTCTTGGTTTCATCAGCGGAAATCTGAAAGGAGATTCAATAGCTCATGCGCACGAGAGCTCCATAGAAAAACTCATAAAGTGTTTTAAAACAACTTGTAGTATAGATCCAAATTGTATCGAATAAACAATCTCTAGAACATACGAACTGAGGGTGTGGGACAACCCAATGAATAGCAGTCCTAATAAGCTACAGAATAGAATAGAAAGGATAGAATAGATTTGCCTTTATTTTACTACACTTTAAAAAAATTGAAATGCATGAGGATAAGAAATACAGTGCAATAGTTGAGTTAAATATATACATTGAAGTATTTCATTTCCTTATACTGTATATATGATTTGAGTGTCGCCGGCTGATATCCTTTGTCATTAGAGTCTGGGTAGGTTCCTAATAAGCAGTCCTATAAGCCAAATTCAATAACTAAAAGCAATCAAATTGAATTCATCAATAATTATATCTCTAACATAGCAGGCTGCACATTGTTTCATTTAGGGCAATTTTCAAGCAATCAAATTGAATAAACCAATTATATCTCTAATCACATTATTTCAGTCAGGAAAATTTCCAAAAAGTAGAAGGGGCTTGAAGCAACATTTTATTGATGTTCAAAGTCATCAACCTTGGAAAACAATGGGTAATACAGCTAGGTGTATCTTTGAGTCTCTCCACCCAAAATAAAATTGAATATGATGAATTGTAATAGTAGCCTGAAAACAATCTAAACTAAACAACTAAACACTGGCCTAAACAATCTAACTAACAAAATCAATTCAACTTATAGAAAATGAACTAACCAAAGTCAAAATCAGTAGAAGTTGGATGTTTAACAATGATATATTGATATTGACATATTGATAAGTAGTTGATAAATTCAATTATGTAGAAAGTGTTGTAACTTGATTGTTTCGATCGGCGTAATCTCTGTTGCAGATTTGAGGCGGACTGCCGAAAGCTGCCGAAAGCAGCAATCAGGAACACACGCAGATGGATGGCTTGACGTTTGTTAGGCTAACGGCTTGCAATCATCTGGCTATGGGAAGCCTAATCATTTATTGTCTTCTATAAATACGGGATTAATGTATTGTTTTCGGCAGTGAATGATGTGCAGGGTTGGTAGGCCGACCAGCGAGCCAACCAGCATTGTATTGCAGTGAGTGGAATCGCCACGCCACACACAGGGTGAGAGAAGAGCATTGTGCTGTGTGTTTGGTTACTAACGAATGAGGATAGGATTAGGGGGGGGGGAGAGGAATGAGAAGCAGTGGAGGGGGTAGAAGAGAAAGAAGAGCAAGGGTTGAAGAGGAATGTGTAGGAGAGGGAGGGGTAGAAAAGAGAGTAGTTGAAGAGGAAGGGGAAAGTGCGGAATTGGAAAGAGGAGAAGGGGAAAGAGCAGTGGAGCAGTGGAGGGGGTAGAAGAGAAAGAAGAGGCGGGGTTGAAGAGGAATGTGTAGGAGAGGGAGGGGTAGAAAAGGGAGTAGTTGAAGAGGAAGGGGAAAGTGCGGAAGTGGGAAGAGGAGAAGGGGAAAGAGGGGGAAAATGTGAGAGAGGGTGACTTTGAAGAGGAGCGGAGAAGAGAGGGGTAGAAGAGGGAAAAAAGGGAATGAAGAAAGCGGAGAAAGTGGAAAAGAGGAGAGGAACTAGACTACATAACAGTGATGAGAAGAATAGCAAGGGAGAAAGTTGATCAGATAATAACAGAGAAAGATTTGAGTGAATGAAAACAATATTGGAGATGAAGAATGGAGATATGTAGAATGTAATGATTTTTTTTAATAAAGAATTAGATATCCTAATATTTACTGCCTATTTTAGTTTTGGTGTGGAATCCTAGTGTCAAAGTATAAGCTTTTAGTAAGAAAATGTTTTGATATAGTTTAAGCTCTGCAATATACATTTATACATACAATATTAATTATGTGCAGCCAACCCAAACAAAATGAAAACTCTGTTCTGGAAGCCATTGACATTGAAGAAAAAATTTTGAAGAAATTTTGGGGGAGGGGGAGGCCGCTCAATCTCACCCACTTAAAATCACGAATTAGAAATATGCTAAACTTTCAGGAATCATACTCTCAGTGTTTGAGCTAACAAGTTTTTATGAATTTTCTAAATTTTTGAGCGCCCTCGCCCTCCCCCAAAATTTCTTCAAAATTTTTTCTTCGATGTCAATGGCTTCCAGAACAGAGTTTTCATTTTTGTTTGGGTTGGCTACACATAATTATTATATTGTATGTATAAATGTATATTGCAGAGGGAGACGGGTTTCTTATTTAGGCTATATCAAAACATTTTCTTACTAAAAGCTTATAAAATTTTTTTGGATTTTTTCTTTGGTACACAAATTTTAGTTTCCACACCAGCGTTTTCAATAGGGTCGGGGGTAGGGGACGGGTGACGAATTCTTTTTTGGAGAATTTTTTGGAGAGGATTTCAGTTTTTTTTTTAATTACCTTCTTCTTATAGAGGTAAAACACTGCAAACACAATGGATGGGGAGAGAGTTAATTTTGTTTAAACAGTTAAATGCTATGTTATTTGATAAAAGATATTTTATCCTCACTATTTGGGTGCTACAAAAAGTGAGCTATAAGTGAGCCAGTTATGGTTAATACTGAATGAACAAACAAGACGTTGTGACTGTGTCTGTTGCACCACACCTTATCATTTACTATCCAGACTTTAACGACATATCATTGTAGCAACAATAATTCATGTATAAGCAGTTATCCACAAAATTTGTTAAATAAGATTGAGATTTTGAATTTAGATTGAAATTTCAACCCATTACGATAGGTCACATGACCACTTTTGATGAAAAAAATATTTTGTAATCGAAAAATGAAATCCTTGTAAAAATTCGCCTAACACCATTATTATACATTCCAGGAACAAAATTCTCAAATTTTCCCCATTAATGATAATGTTTCAAAAAATATTTTCATTGGAATATTCGATTTTCTCCGTGAATTTTAACCCACTTTAATAGATCATATGACCACTTATGAAATGAAATTATGTGTACTCACTGCAACACCACTTAAGTGCAGAAAAACTCTATTTCGTTGATCTACAAATGAAATGAACTGAAGTGAAGATAACACAGTGTACCTATTGTCAAACTCTGGCGGAGTATGCAAAAAATAGTCTGATTATTTGGTTTCACTTGATTTTGTATGATATAATGTGAGACAGTTCAACATTACCTATTACTTTATCAATCTACAAATAAAATAAAGAACGTAAACACCTTCATACCCTCTCACTTCTATCTCTTTCTCACTATTTCTCACACGGCCTCCGCCTGGCCCAGATAAATGTAAACATAACCTAATCTGTTATTTTCAAATGCTGGTTACGCTGCTTATTGAAAATGTCAAATGTTGCCAAGCCTTCAATTTTTAACCACTAGGATCGCAACATTTACATTTGATGAAACTTCAATTTCCAAATATTGCAACTTTAATTATTATTTGAACAGAGCTACAGAGCTTAATCAGACATTGAATGATTTGAAATTTTAAATGTGAGTAGACTTCTAGTAATCTTCTTGAAGGCCTATATCTCGCAAACTATTATGCCCACAATGAACAATTTAGTCTCAAATTGTAGGTAATATACTAAATATGTTTAATATACTTTGAGAAATATGTTGGATGTCCTATATGAAAAAGTGTTACTTCACGGTCAAAATTGACCAAATGTAAAAACAAGTGAAAAATTACGATAATTTGATGAACTTTGAAGAGCTGTATTTCGCAAACGGTTGAGCCTACAATAACAAATTTAGTCTCAAATTGTAGGTAATTGAATCAGCTTTCAAAATTATGTTGAATGTTCTTTATGAAAAAATGATTCTTCAGACGTCATAATTGAAGAAATGTAGAAAAAGTGGAAAAATTCAACAATTTGATAAACTTTGAAGGCCTACATCTCGCAAACTATTGGGTCTACAATAATCTATTTGGTCTCAAATCGTAGATTCTTAAATTATCTTTCAAAACTTTGCTGAATGTCACATTCGAAAAAGTGACGCTTCACGGTCAAAATTGACCACATGTAAAAACAAGTGAAAAATTATGATAATTTGATGAACTTTGAAGAGCTGTATCTCACAAACGGTTGGGCCTACAATAACCGATTAGGTATCAAAATGTAGGTATTTGAATTCACATTCAACCCTATGTTGGATGTCCTATATGAAAAAGTGATTCTTCAGGGTCAAAATTGCGAAAAATTGAAAAAAAGGGTAAATTCTCGTTAATTTTATGAACTTTGAAGAGCTGTATCTGCTCGCAAACGATTAGGCCTACAATGATAAATTTGGTCTCAAATTGAAGGTAATTTGATATACTTCAAGAAATATGTACAATGTTCTCTATGAAAAACAGATTCTTCAGGGTGAAAATTAGCCAAACCTAAAAAAAGTGCAAAATTCCGCCATTTTGTACGATTTTTGGAGATGATCCGGTAGTTTGCCTAGGTCTAAAACTTGGATTTAGCATCCCAGGACTACCATAAACATTACTAAAAAAGAAACCGACTACCCCATTTCATACAAGGTAGACCCTATTTTTGATGACAATTTTACTGGGCTATTATTGAAAAGGTCGAATTTGGCGGTGGCAACAGTGTGAAACTTTTAGTTTTTAACCGCTAGGATCGCGACATTTACATCATTGCCACCTAGGAACATGGTCTATCTAGACACTGAATTTAAAAACATGCAGCTGACGTAATCACATCGTGTCCATAACAACTCATGTTCACAACTCATCCCTCCATTAAAATTGGAATTCGTGTTTGGTTTTTCTCGTCTTGAGTTTATTTCAACTGCACAATTACCTTTTGGTGGGTGAGTAGGTCTATTTATTTATTTTTAAATAATAAAAATTTAAATATTCAAACTTGGTTGTGATCAGTGGCTGTTTATGAACAGTATAGTGGAGTGGTAGGCCACTTAGCCGTGACGTCACATTTCGAGTGTCTAGGCCATGTTCCTGGGTGGCCCTGTTTACATTCGATAAAAAGCTTCAAATTCTAACTTCAAATTGCAACTTTAATTTTTATTCGGACAGAGCTACAGAGCTTAATCGGACATTAAATGATTTGAAATTTTAAATGTAAATAGTTTAAACATGTCTTCAATCGCTTTTGGTAGTCCGAAATCTCAACTCATTACAGATTTTTCACATCAAGTGCTCAAAGTTGAAAAAAATTGAAAAATCCCAAAATTAGTAAAATGACAAAATACCCGTATATAGTATCTTTGCGAATTTATATCGTAGGAAGTTCGTTCTGATCTTAAATGAAAGCGCTCAAAAATCTAAGAAAATAATGTCATTACAACATTTTAAAATTTTCACTACTTTCCGCGTAAATTGAGAAGGCGGCATGCGAACATCAAAGGGAAGTTCGTTACAGAATATATAGTGGTCCCGGTCTTTCATTCGTATCACGGGGGGGACGGGTGGTGGAACGACCGTTCCACTAGATTTATGTTAATAAAAATAATATATCTCCGCTAAGTTTCTGATAGTTGATAATATAAGTTATTAATAATTTAAGGGGTAGAACAGGAATCAGTAAGAGGGGAAGGGATAGAAGAGGGAGTAGTTAAAAAGAAAGGGGTAGGTTAAGGTGATGTTGAACATGGAGGGGAAAGTACAAGAGGGATGAAAGAGGCACAAAAGGGATTTGAGGTATAAAAGAGTGGGAAAAGAGGGATTGAAGAAAGAGGAAAGAGTGTAAAAAAGGAGAGGAAGTGAGTAACAGTTATGAGAAGAGTAGATGGAGCAAGGAAGCTAATGAGATAATAAGGGAAACAAAGTGAAGAGTGAATAAGGGAAACAATGTGATTCCTGGTGAGAGATGGAGGATGGAATGATATTTTTAGTCAAGAATTAGATATTTATGTTAATCAAAAAAATATATTTCTGCTTAGCTTCTGATGTTTGTGAATAATTTTTTTAGTGAGGAATTGGATGTTAATATAAAAAATATATTAGGTTACTGCTTAGTTTTTTATAGTTGTGAATATAAGTACTTATTTTACGAGTTACACGAAGTACAAAGTGTAATAGAGTTGAACGATACGAAGACTTCATGTCATGTTATTATGATAATATTAAGCCATACATGGAGAGTTTGAAATAAGTGGAAGAGTAACACAAGAATCAAGTTTCAAACAAATCTCAGATCTCATTCATGAAAGAGTTGATTGAAGAAATTATGTTGAGAATAAAGTAACGTTTAAAAAGAGTTTTCAGTATTGAAAAAAATTAGAGGAGAAAAGAGAAATAAACGATAAATAGGATTGTGTTGAGGAAGTGAAGGAAAGAGAGAGAAGGATAGATGGGAATAAAAATAAATAAAAGTAAGAGACAAGTTCAATGGGTAGGGAATGTGGAGAATGTAGAGAATGTGTAGTGAAAATAAAAAGTTAGGAAAGAGCAAGGTGTTAGTTGGTGGAGGTGGAAGGGATTGAAAGAGAGAGGGGTGGAGAATGAAGAAAGAAATATCAGTACAATGAAAGAATAATAGAAATGGAAAACAGAAAACCTGATTGAAAGCAGAAAGGAATGGGGTTACCTACTAGACAGAGAAAACATGTGAATAGATTTCATACGAAAGTAAACAATGTTTTGAAAGACGATTAGAATGAATAATATAAGATAAATAAAAAAGTATTGGTTCAAGATATAATCGCAGACAACAGATTAAACTATTAGAATACTAAAGAGTATCGCCTCTCTATGATATAATCCACTTGGCTAAATTATTGAGAGATTTTGTTTATTTGTATTGCTTGTTTAATAATAGGAAGAGAGAATGTACGGATACGATTGAAAGTGAAAAAGTTGAACATTAGTGTTTTATGAAGAGTGAGAAAGAGAGCCTCAGTGGAGGGATTGTAGAGGCCCGTGTGTCTGCATGGAGAGTAATGAAGGAGTGTGAGAAAGATCAACGGAAGCGAGAGATCAAATGGAGGGCATAAATGTGATAGTATTGTTGACACGGGCGAGCACCATGGAGGTTAGGTGAGGGAGAGGAACATAACGAGGAACAGAGAAAGAGTGAAATAGAGCGAGGGTGCCCCAACCGACGTTGATGAAGAGCCCTAATTCCGCTAATTAGTAAAATCGATATTGTTTGTTTCCGCATGCGAATGAAACCGTGTTTGCTCCGCTATGCCTAGAAACGACCGATTTCACAATTTTTAGCCACTGTCGATTTCCGCACTTGTCCAGTACACCTATACAATGATGAATCTGATCTAATTTGTCAAATCCACGTACTTCCGGCTACAGAAAAATAATTAGTTATTTCATGATACAGTTCCATTGTAAACTTTAAGCGTAGAGGACTAATATTATTATTATTACTCTAATATTATTCAAAGTATGGAGTATTAATTCACGTTAGTTGTTGATGTTCGTTTGTACTTGGACTTTGAATTTGTGTTATGGATCAGAGGAGAGAGTGGTTATGGCTATGTGAGTTTTTAAAGGCTCGTATCTTTACTTAACAAAAAATGTATAGCAGGATTCAATTCAACTTGTCATAAATCAGCTGATCCAGTAATAATTAAAGAGTGATTTCGACACAATAATCATAAGGCTTGAAAGTCTTAAAGGCCTTTAAAGTCTTTAAAGGACCTTTTTAAAGAAGACCTTTCAAAGAATAACTTTTTAAATGACCTTTTCAATAATCTGCGAGATTCAGCATTTGTAGGTTAAGTATTGTGATCATATGCTCGTCGATCAGCTGACTTATGACAAGTTAATTGCATCCTGCTATATAGAATTTTTGAAAGCTTGAAATGATAAAACTCAACTCTGGTATCGTCAAATCATATTGGTTAGCAGTGTGTCACTTAACACAACATATGTTTGGTAGATTAAAAGCTGGAAATATGACTCTGAAATTGAGTAAATCAAAATTTATTGCATATGAAATAAAATATCTAGGATATATAATAAATAAATTTGGAATTGAGGCAGATAAAGAAAAAATAAAAGCAATAAGTGAATTTCCAGAACCAAAAAACTTAAAGCAATTACAATCTTTCCTTGGATTATGTAATTTTTATAGAAAATTTCAACAAAACTACTCAAATTTGACATATCATTTCAGACATTTACTTGATAAAAAGAAAACTTTTCTGTGGGGGATTGAGGAGAAAAAAGTTTTTGAGGAAATAAAAAAACGATTTATAGAATGTGTAATGTTGAATCATCCTGATTTTAGTAAAGACTTTATAATGTCAACAGATGCAAGTGATGTAGGATTGGGAGTAGAACTTTATCAGGAAGATGAAAACAAAGAACATAGAGTGATTGCATTTGCAAGCAGAAGTTTAACTAAATCAGAATTAAATTACACAATAACTGAAAAAGAGTGTCTTTCTGTCATATTTGGACTACAAAAGCTACAGAATTATTTTGGTGATAGAAAAGTTATAATCCGAACAGATCATAAGGCTTTAATTTTCTTAAAGAAGTGTAAACTGGGTCATGGAAGATTGAGTAGATGGATTTTAGCACTACAAAACTATGATCTAGAATGGGAGTTCATTCCTGGAAATGAAAATATAGTTGCAGATATAATATCTAGAACAGATTATGAAGGAAATTTAGAAATAAGAAATTCAAATGACTTTAAAGTGCTTAATATTGTTAAAGATGACAAAAATTTCAATTCTATAATTAAAAATATTAAAGCAAAACAAGCTGAGGATACTTGGATAAAGAGAATAAAAGATGAACTTGAACTGGGAAATGTGAAAATATGTAAATACTTTGTCTCTTATAATAATTTAATATTTTGTAGAAAAAATGCAAAGAATTCATTTTGGAAAATTTGTGTACCAAAAGACTTGGAAAAGGATTTAATAACAGAAATTCATGAAAGACAAGGACACGTTTGGAGTTTCTAAGACAACAAAATTCATTCAAGAAACTTTCTATATAAAAAATTGTAAGCGTTTAGTGGGAAGTAATATTAGAACATGTAAATATTGTCAATTAGTAAAATCCAACAATGAAAAGAGAGATTTAGAAATGAATACTATTATTTCTGAGAAGAAAGGACATAAAGTTTTTATGGATATTTATGGAGAGTTACCAGGAGGAAAATTCAAATGGGTATGCATAATTTTAGATGGATTCACTAAGCATGTAAAATTATATCCATTGGTAAGAGCAAATACAAAAGCAATAATTAACAAGGTAAAAGAATACATCAAAGAATTTGGGACATTTGAATATGTGATTACTGATAATGGATCTTGCTTTCAAAGTAAATTGTGGAAATCAACTATGGAGAATTTAGGAATAAAAATCATTACATATCAATATATCATCCACAATCCAATCTGAGTGAAAGACCCCTGAAAGAATTGAATAGGATACTTAGAACTTATGTTCCAATAAATAAGCATAATATATGGTACAAATATTTGGATAAAGCAGAATATATAATAAATTGTAATTTTCATGAAACAACAGAATGTATACCTGAGGAATTAATGAGAAATAAAAAACTTTCACATGTAATTTTCAAATTTATAAAGTTTCCTCCAGAAAATAAATTTGAAATGGAAGAAGAAAAAACCAGGAATGAGAAAATATTAGACAGGATAAAAAATAAAGGTAGAATACGTAAACTTAAACATGACAAACAAATTAAAAGACAAAATAAATTTAAAGTAGGTGATGAAATATTAATAAAAAATTATATATTATCAAATAAAATAAGAAAATTTTCAGCAAAGTTATGTCCAAAATATAAGGGTCCATATATAATTATAGAAGATTTGAATAAAGGTTGTTTTCAAATAAAAGATAAGGACTCAGAAAAGATATTAAAGGTTAATGAGAAGATGATGAAAAAATATTATTCAACAGAATAAAATGTTTGAGATTAAAAAAAAAAATAATAATAATAAATAAAATAAAATAATTGAGTGGACGAGGGGTATATAGTATATTATATATAATATAGTATATAGTATCAAAATTGTTTTGGATTTATTATAAGAAAACATTATTGTATACATTATTATTGTGTTGAAATTTATAATGTTGATGTTATTACTATAATCATTTATTTGTTATATTATGTTTAATTTTTAGATAATTATAAAAAAAAGAACGAAGGAGGGAGAGATTTGTGGTGTCACAAATATTTAACCATTACAAAGTTGTTGGTAATACAACAACTGCTTGACTAAAAGTTTCAATCTGATAATTATCAATCATATGATATCATTTTACTTAATTCATATTTATTTTGTTATTTCAAGTTTAGTTCCTATTCGAGCATTGTACTGGTGATTTGGAAAATATATTATGTCTTTGAATATGAAGTTCAATTTTATTTAATCAATTATAATACTGCTTCAATGTTTCAAGTATTTGTTATGGAAGGTAGCAGAAGTATGTTGCATTTGACCCAAGGAGGATAACTGGAGATGGCAAATCAAAGTTTGCCTGTCTCATCGCATCCTGGCTTGGGCAACCTCAGGTTAGAATTTTATAAGAATAAATAAAGACATTTTTATTATCATTTTTGTCCATTTACTTATTTGTAACTAGAGCCATTGATAATAAACATTCGTAAATAATGATGAGAAATTGCAAGAATTGGAATGATATAATTTGAATCATGGACTATCAAAGATGGCTGCCGCGGGAAAAAAGTGGAGCCAGAGTGTACCAATGGGATAACCTATTATTTCGTCTCCAGTTATCCTCCTTGATTTGACCTAACTATTTAATAACCTTATTCTACCTAATACAATTTTCAGAACGAATATTGATGTGAAATCTTTCCATAATAGAAAATAACTTTTGTTTTCTTCAAATTGGAGATTATCAACAGTACAGCTGAAAGTGTGTTAAGTATAACATGAAACCATGGTCCTGGGGTAAATATTGTGTTTATTAAAGTAGAGTTCGACAATTTCAAAATGTTTATTTTATTTTACATATATTTTACATTTATTTTAATAACCTAATAAATTGATTGATTCAAGCTAACCAATCAAAAGCGAGATATCTAATGGCCCTACAGTGTCAGATGGGTTTAAAACTTCCTGTTGTTACATCTCCTAGATTACTAGATTATATTCCAAGAAAGGCAAGTCAAAATCGGCTTTACAATAATTACTTCACTACGTACACGGACCGTAGTCAATTTTCGCTGAATTCCCGATTAAACTTGATGTTGGCAGCTAACCGAATTTCGAGCCTCCGATGGATCGGTCCACTTCCAGGTAATAGGGGCAGAATCACATTCCTACAGGTTTCGCAAACTTTAAAGCAAATTCCAAACTTCAGTCATAAGGGAAACTAGATTGGTATCTGTTGGGTGGTCCCTTGAAATTCAGGTGTTCGAGAAGCTTCACTATTCGATTATCCAGAAAATGTTCACACCATTCTGCTACGATACTTTACTCGTCTACTGATGGAGTTCTCAATTTATTATAAAAATATAATGAATTGTGAATAATCGATAGAAGTTTTCCCATGAAAATGTTCTAGAATATAATATTTGTGATTCAAGAAGAACTCATTTATTTTAAACTTATGCTGAAATAACAGATACGACAGCGAATGATGAATACAACATTTTGAAAAAATCTGTGCAATTGAAAAAATGATAAAAGAATTATAACACATTTGTACATACTCGAATAATATTAGAGTCAAATACCATTCTTAATGAAATCAATCATCAGTTTCTAAGTAAAAGTGAATGAATACATTATGAAATGAAATTAAGAAGGACTGAATGGATGGATGGATGAATTAATTTTTTGGAGGAATTCAGTTATAAATGATCTATTTATTTTACTATATTCCACTAGAATGTTATGATATTTATCGCTTCGATAGCTATATTATATAAGTCTATCAACTCAACCTGGCATAAAAATAATACGTTAAAAGTGAGTCCTATCGATGAGTTGTAGCGCCTGATGGTTAGGCAAACTGCAACACTGCGATGAAACACGGACAGTCTACCGTTCAATCATCGGTTGCGCAATTCTCTAACCAAGTTGAATAGCGACCAAGTTTCGTCAAGATCAACCAAGCAAGTCAAATCAAATTTCTTGACTGGATAGATGATTGTTCTATTCGAGAATCAAGTTGTCATCAACTAAAGGCAACTAAGTGCCTTTGTCAAGCACTGGTTAGTTCAGGTCACTTGAATCAGTAAACATTATTCATAGAATAAGCTTTCTCCAAATTTGGAAGCGATGATAGCATATAGTCCGATTCACGTCAAGAAGTCAGCATTGATTATACGAGGAGCATTGATGCCAAGTTTCATTGAGAGGGAAAGAGAAAACTGCACCAAACGTGTTTGTTGGGACTGTGTGCGACAACAATGCACAGTGCGGCAACTATGCACAGTGCGAATAGGATAGAGACATCAGCAACTGCCTTGTGCTGAACAAGGATAACAAACTCCTATCTAAGCAATGGTGACTTCTTGACGTGAACCGCACTATAGCTTCTCACAGTTTTTTAAACCAAGTATACCAATAAAACAAGTATACCTAGTAATACTAG
The DNA here is from genome assembly GCA_017141395.1 of Laodelphax striatellus. Classification (NCBI taxonomy): domain Eukaryota; kingdom Metazoa; phylum Arthropoda; class Insecta; order Hemiptera; family Delphacidae; genus Laodelphax; species Laodelphax striatellus. The sequence continues at coordinate 28,671,044 of CM029531.1, forward strand.
GTACGGTAGTTTAACTAGAAAAATATTTGGAGACAGAGAATGAAGGATGATTTTACTTGAAATTTATTTGGAAATGTTTGATTGAAAAAGTGATTCAAAAGTATTTTACTAGGACTATTAATTGAATTTGCCTAAGTGGTTGAATGTTGTATAGATTCAACCTAATGCAACCAAAAATGGTAAAAATGATTTTTTTAAAAACTTCATTCCAGAAAGTAATAAACATTATGGATCTAAAGAAAATGATATTTATCTCCATAGTGTGTTAAAGATAATTATTAGAAAAGTACAGAATCTACTAAAACCTTAAAAAATTCAATGAACTCTGTGGAAAAGAATGGTTCCCACTCCATATCAATAATCTTCTCCAGTTAGGGTTTATTCTGTGAATACATTAAAAGAGCTTTGGTATTCCAAATATTCATGAATTATTCCTCATGAATTCGTTCCTAAAATAGTTGTTCGATGTTCTCTTGGACTGAATCGTAGCTTCAAATAAATTAGCGTCAGTTCAGTTTACAATCGCATGACAATTATTTTCTGTGATTATTAACAGCCAGCCTGACCATTGCACCAAGTCCAGCAAAGATTTCTCTGTGAATTGAATCTGGATTCAGATCATTCCAACATTATACGTTACATGAAACATATTCAATAGTCAATGGAATTCATATTATGAGCATGCTCGGCGTTCTATTGACCTCCTGGAATACCGGCATGGAAGGCATTCATAACTCAATTTAGGATCGTCTAATAAGCATTACATTTTTTGGTGATTGAAACACTAATAATATCAACTACAATTCATGTTGAATTTGAATGTATTGTCAAACAAGGAAGTAATGTTTGTATTAAAATTCAAATAACTAAGACAAAATTGTGATCAAACTATATAACTGCAGACCATATTCTATTATACTACACTCTTAGGTAAAAAATTGCTTGAAATTAACGATGTTGTTTTCCATGTCGAAATACGTGTAAAAATTTCTTTCAAATTCACTACGAGTGATTCTCTGTAAATAATTAAAATTTTTACTTATATTATTTTTGCAAAAGTGGGATTCAAAGTAGCCTACTCATGCTGTTTTCTAAGCAGTTTCTGCTGTACTGTATAAACTCGATTCCCTATATAATTGAAAACCGTTATTCTATATATATATCTATACTTTACTTTCTCACTATGTATTCAATTTTTGATAATATACATTGAAAATTCTATACCATCTCTGCATTAAAATACTCATGTTGTATTCCATGCAGTTTTTGCTGTATAAACTGGAGTTTCTATAGACTATTATTGAAAACCGCTTAGTCTAGAATCAATACTTACTTACTATCTATTTGTTCAATTTGTGATAATAGGCTACACATTGAAAACTCTATACTATCTTTGCAACAGAATACTCCTGCTGTATTCAGGCAGAAGCTCAATATTCGTTGAACGGGAAATTGAGCACGATTGAAGGAAATGAAAGGCATTTGCGGGTATCTGGTGGTTGCAGAGGAGAACTTTGACAACAGCGTCTCTATCTTGGGCGTATTGAAGATGTGCTTGACGCTGAACAAGGTTGCATCTGCTATTAGGAGAAGGAGGGAGTGAGATAAGGGAGATGGGGCCCCGGAACAGGACTATAGTGCCGCCTCCGCCTCAGCTCGGACCTGGACTTTCAGCCGCCCGGGTAATGATATCCTGATGTGTTCAAATCGCGGTGTCTGCTATCACTTAGCGAGCGCTTTGCTATCACAAAGTGCCGTTCTTGAATTTGCCTCAGAAACGGAATAGGGAGGACGAAATTTCCGAGGAGAATCTTCGTCCGATGACCCTGAAGAAAGAACGTTACACGAAGCATATCTAAGGCTGCTATCCACACATTCACCGTTCAGAAACGAAGATAGAGAAGGAAAAAACGGGGTGACAACAGCCATGTTTGTAATACAAGGCTTATCTCTTTCTATGAATATTGGACAAGGGCGCGAAAAACGCAAGAAACGCAATTCACCATTACAGCCGTGTTCGTCTTTGTTGCTGTAGTTCAACACCTTATCATTTCCAGCATCCTGGAATGGTCTCACCACGAGCAGATAACATTTAGAGCCCTTCAAAGAGCAATATGCTCTAGGTACTTGAATGCAAATGGTCGTTTTCCACCGTATGTTGATTTTAAATAACTTCTTTGGGAACCCTGAATTTCTAGTCAACGATAAACGATCACTAAGTTGAATATAAAATAATCCAATTCTTACCAGCCAAAATAGTATTTGCAAAAGCTTGGTATTTGAACTGGTATTGACATTTCAAGATAGTATTTGAAGCCGGTATTATCAATTTTGGTTAATTTATGTGAATGATTTTATTAAACTACTGTATAATGTTTTTCACCTGAAACTGATAATAATCTTTGTGCTGATGCAACTCATGAAATCTTACATTTGCCAAATTAAAAAATCTTTTAATTCATTTTGGATTTCAGTTAAATTATTCAAGGGATTTTTGGCATGGAAAAGCAAGACTTCAATTAAGTAAATTGATAACGTTATATTAATTCAAGATTACTGACTAGTTGTCTAGTAATCCTGATAATAATTTATGTCAGTGATCGTGTGATCTAGCTGGGTTGTACCACAGATTAGAACAGACTAGAGAGTATCGCTTCTCTATGATTGTACTTAGTGAATGGTTGTATTCTCGAATAATAAGAAATCGATACCTGCAATTCTGTATTCGAAGTAATGCTGATTAATCAACTTCTATTAACTTTTTTTAATTTACTATTGAGGCTCTATCATGATACGTGCTTGTTTTTGTTTTAAAATCATTCACACTGTTACTCATCCTAGCTGCTAATAGTCTACATTTTCATCCAGATAAAATGTAGTGTTTCATCCTCCGTGTTCCGGAGGACACGCTAAGCCGTCGGCCCCGGCTGCCTAAAAACAGTCGTTAAGTCACGTCAGAGACCCTGAACTGATCAGGAGTGACCTGAAAACTCTGACTCCAGACCTGAGCCAGCCAGGTTACACGGAATTATTATTATCATCTAGATAGAGTCTTCAAAGCCAGATTCATTATCCATTTTCAGCATTAATAATGAATGCATTGACGCTATTCTCAAGCAATAAATTTGAAACCAAATATCTGTACCCAGAATGTAATAGACAGCAAACTGTTGTGTCAGATTATTGTGTGCTATCATCTAATACGGCAAACACTTTTTTCGTGTCAGTAACTGTATTTTTGGTTAGGAATTCATAAAAAAAGGATGAATAATTTTACGTGCTTCTTTACTAAGCACTAGTGGTAATGAGATTCACGTTGCAAGAACGATTTATGGCTGTTATTCTTATCATTGATCTCTCTGTGTTGGCCTGCTTCTTCTCCTCACCTATCTTATCTCGCCTCTTTCTACTTCTACTATCCACTCTTTCCCTCTCTGTTCTCCCCTATCTCTTTATACTCCTTCCCCATCAACTCCTTCTCCTACCTTCTCATCTCTTTCAACCTATTCATTTCCTTATCCTATTCCTCCTTCTTCTCGTCCACTTGCCTCGCACCTTTCCTCTCTTAACCTTTTTCTCCTCTTTCCCCTCTTATAACCTCTTTTCCCTGCATTATATCTCTCCTTCTTCTTTGCTTTTTCTCCTCTTTCGCCTCTTATAACCTCTTTCCCCTGCATCATACCTTTCCTCCTCTTGCCTCCCCATTCGATTTTTCCTCAGATTTCTTACCCGGCTCTTGTGCCTCAACTAACCTACTCTCTAACTTCTCTCTTGTCTTATAGTGCCTTTTGCCTTTTATTGTGACTACTCTTTTATCTTCTTCTCTATGCCTGCCCTTTCGATTTTTCCTCAGATTTTTCACTCGGCTCTTGTGCTCTATTCAATCTAAGTATGCTCGTACTTCTCTCTTGCTTCTTTTTGTACTTCCTTTGGCCGTTCATCGTGATTACTTCCTTCTTTTTCTCTACCCTGTTTCCTTTTACCTTTCATCTTCCCACATCTCAGTTCATTCTTCATTCTTTCATTCTTCAGTTTTCTTCTTGTTTCTCTCTCAGCCCTTGTTTTCTATTTTACCCACTTTCTCACCTTCTCCCATGTCTTCTCCCTTTTACTGTCCATCGCCTTTTATGGCGCCAACTCCCTTCACTTCTTACTGTCTTCTTCTCTTCTCTCTTGTTAACTATCATCTTTACACCTTTATTCATCATCACATCTTGCCTCCATTCTTACCTTCTCTCTTAATTTTTCTTCTGGTTTCTCTCTCGGCTCTTGTGTTCTTTCTTACCCATTTTCTCACCTTCTCCTTTTTACTACCGTTCCATGGTCTTTTATTGTGCCTACTCTCCTCTTCTTTCCACACATTCCCTCTTCCCTTTCATTTTTCCTCATACCTTCTCTCTTGCCTCTCGACTCCTCATGACTCTCCCCCACCCCCCAGTGACCCACACCTCCCCCGACCAGGCGAAAACGACACGACACCTTTCCAGCATCGTAGTGGCCAAGTTGTAAACCGCCTTGTTTAATGATTTACCCCCTCCCCGCCCACCCATCAACATTCCCTATTTGTATCTACACCTCCGACCATTCTTCCAACCCTTTTAATGACTCGGGCAATAATAGCAATAGTGCTTTCTCCCTTCGACTGCAGCTCTGTCTTCGGCCCCACCTTGTTCGAGTTGTAGGGCTGCGGCGGCAGTTAATTCTTTTATTGAGTTACAAAGCTGCCGGTTCACGTCCCCGGTCCCGGTGCTCGCGCGTACGTAAAACAAGAACCGACATTTTTTATTCGTTTAAGCTCGAAACTGCACGTGACCAGCTGCTAATCTACACGAAACGAGATCGCCAAGACGCCCAAGCTAGTAGAGTCCTAGAACAAAGATAATCAACAACCATGAAACCATGATAATTACATGTGGTGGAACACTTCTTAAAAAATGCAATGTGTTTTTCATTGATTAGTTAAAGCTTCAGTTTAGCTTTGCCACTACTGCCAAGGTGAATAGAATAAATTATGGAAATATAATAAATTATGAATATATATTGTAATATTATTATGGTACCTGTATTCTAATCACTTTAAGTACTGCCACATTTGTGAAATGTTGAATAGTATTTTAGATATAACCTTTTACTACTCGTATTTCTGTTCCCTGGGTTATTAAATTGAATTTGAGTTGAATTGACTTATTGCTTTAAAAAGAAATAACATTGGAAACATTATTATGATACAATGTAAAAAATGCAAATAAATAAACTTGCTAACAATGATAAAGGTCTTATTTGAATTTCTAAATAGGTTTATTTGAAATATTTTTAATTGTGATATCATTCTATCTGTAATTAATATTAAGCATAGATTTTTCATATAATATCCTTGCGAAAAACAGTATCAGAAGCGACTCATCTCACGTGGCCAGTCTGTCTCTATAGTTTTCCTCTACATTAATCCTTCTACGTTGTCGATTTTATGTTTGGGACTTAGGCTAGGCGTACACTGGTTAGTCATGGCAAGACAAGACGAGATTGGTGCATCGGTGTGTGCTGCTTCATAAGCAAGTATGTGAATTACTGTGACTAAACGTGACTAATCTCGTCTTTTCTTGTCTTGACTAACCGGTGTACGCCCAGCCTTAAGTAGTATTCTATCTATTCAGCGAGAACTTTCATTCTAGTGATTTTGCCATTATTTCAACACAAATGCGAATCTTAGAAACAAATTCACTGACAACAGTGATTGATGGGCCTCTTCCAACAAATGCGAAACTTCTTTGATACTTAAACTCAAACAAAAACTTTTCCAAAGTCTGCAGCGGAATAGTGCAATAGAGAGAGAATACGCAATATTACTGAGCAGGAACAGAAGTTAATAATATCACTTTAACATGCAAGCCAAGCCAAACACGAAAACTGCAAGGTAATTTCGAATCAACACGAATTCAGAACAAAGGTTGAAACAGCTGTTCGACTACTATGGTATTCTTGAGAGATTGGTATCAGTTGAAGCTATTCTTGGGACCTCGAACTCTTGACTTTCTATTCCAAATAAAGTCTTTCTGAATCTGTTTCTAACAACGTAAATCACTTCTTTAGCTAACTTTATACTGCGAATCATTCGCATCAGTTTAGGACAATTAGGTCGTTTTCAGAATCGACATTTTTTTAATGTTATTTATTCATCCTTATCTTTTTAAGATTTGAATGTTAGTACTGTATCAGTTTGTATTAGCATTTCCAAAATATGTATTCATTAAAGAGATTGTAATAATCATCGTTATTCAGCATTATTAGTATTTGTATCATAGAGCTTGGTGTTTTCTGCCAAAAAGTCGATCTAGTTTCTAATACTCCTGGGGCCTGTTTCAAAAAAAAAAAAATGGAAAAAGCGTTCATACACTAGACTTATAAGTTTATGGCATAGTCCAACTTTCACCTGTATTTAAGCCTGCCGCACACATAATTGAACAGAACAGAATAAGTCAAGACATTTTGGCCTTACATTAGTTAAAAATTTAATGAAACAGTGTCAAGATGATCAGGGTTTCTTGTTGGAATTTAATGTGATTAAGTAGTTGGAGTATCTCGTTGAAAAAAATATTCTATCCAATGGCAACCTAAAATACGCAATAATTTATTCAGATTTGATGTGACGATATAGAATTTCTTAATCTAATAACTTCTAAAATCTGGAAGCAGGAATCTAATTTACCATTCAATCAATTACTTTACAGTATGAATAATATTTTCATTTTACAGGGATATAAAACCAGATCACTGTATGTACTACAGCATAATAAATTCTTGTGCGCAGAGAAGAATTCCCTTATCGAATCTATGACTCATTTCAACTACGCACACTTGGAAGCTACAGTGAAATGAGTTCAGTGTAGGATTTCATTTTCTTTTCGCTGCACCATAATTCAAATTCAGCGAAGAAAAGCACTCACTCGTCTGCTGGTGTCGCCGCGAATATCTCTGCTCTGCTCTGCGCGTCTCGGGCCCAGGCCCACCTAAGCTCTTCAGGATAAATGTCTCCCCTAGATTACACAGGAACATACTCAAAAACATCATTTATTAGAAGCCGCGTGTCTCTTCGCTGGGGAACTTGGAGATGCACTTCCAACTCCTTCTCATTCTTTGCTCACTTAGTCGTCTGTTGCAGTTTTTCTTCTCCTATTTTTCTCTTCTTGCTCTTTAAAAAATATTATTAGTTGGAATGAGTGAATGAGGCTCATTTTTCCTGACAAGATATTATTCAAAGAACTTCTTCAGATGGAATCTGGAGGAGTGAATCTTGTAGAAAGTACTACGTGTAGACTTCATTACCAAACTCGGTGGCTGTACTTGATCATCCGTACAATACGAGGAACAATGGCTCGATTCTCGGTTACCCGGATTGTCCCTTCAGGCAGAAAGTTCATACTATTGCGGAATGAAATGAGTAATCTCCCCATAAGATTAAAAAATCGAACTAACTTTCCAGAAATGAAAAGTCTTCTATTGGAAAGAGCCCCTTACTCAGTTGAAGAATGTCTCAAGATGTTCAAGGAAAGAGAACTAGTTATTATTATTATTATTACTACATTATTTATTTGTAATGCTCGCTGCCTTGAATGACGTCTTATCCTTCCAACTTTCACCTCAATTACAAAAATTTCGTTTCATATTATTTATTGATCTTGTATCATTGCAACACTTTCAATATTGCTGAGCGTAGACTTGTACAATTTACATGCTACTTATTGAATAGATATCATTTGATTTTGACTATTTTGTTTCTCCACAAACACTCTCAAAAATCAACCATTAGAGTTGCCGAAGAGGTTTGAGATATGCTCTCTTCTTTAAAAACTTTTGTCAGATACCCCAAACATTTTTGTTAAGTGTTCTTGCCAAGGACCTTTTCATATTTGTGATAATCGACAACTTGGGGATAAGAGTGGGATTTCTTTGAAATTTCTCCAATACGAATAAAAATTAATGTCATTAATAATCTAGATCAATTAAGCAGCTTGGATGAACTTCAATATAATTTTTTACATTTTTCCAATTGCTCTACCATTTTTGTTTGTGTAATAATGTTTGCATTTATAAGTTATCTTTAAAAATCTGTTCGCTCAGATAATATTTTCTAGCAATTTATATTCTCCCCCTCTTCTCTTTGCCCTTAGTACGTGATATCCAGTTTGTGTCTTGTGTAGTAATCATATCATTACTGACCATATAAGATTTGAGGCATAAAAGTGTGCTTCATCTCCTGCCAAAAGTTGGGCTGCTCTGAGAGCATCTACAAACTCAGGATGCTTTACGAGGCGTAGCCGTCCTCGTTAACAGACCAAACCCATCCTATCATTCTTTATAAAACGATTAGAATCGAGCTGTGGCATGCTCCATCCTCCCTTCGCCACCCCTCCCACTCCTACTCATCCTACCACCCGCCATCCCAAGTATAACAACCCCAAGTTTCAACCCCAAAACTAATACACTCGTCCCTCTTTTATTATTCGTAGGCCCCCACCCATCCCGTTTAATGTCTTCGGCCTAATCGACTAAAAGTAATAGTTGTAGACATAAAATATTCCGCGTGCCATTATAAGACGTTGCTGGACGCAATTTTACGATTAAGATGCGTACAATACTACACACTTTATGAATTCAACGACAATTACTATTATTACATAATCCGTGTCCCCCACTCCTCCCACTCTCTATCAATATTCCTCTTGACGCACATAAAATTGCTGTTGTTAATGGCGGCCCTGTAATTATCGGCGTGTCGGTACTACAACACCGTTAAAACGATACGACCAGTTTAATATGTTCAAACATTAAAGCGTACTCACTGCCCTCCAGAGAGGCTCCCAAACGTTCATAATAAATTGAATGAGGAAAATGCTAAAGTAATTGATGGTGCGTCGAATTTAAGTGCGAATTTTATGAAAATGCTATTAAGAGAACATTTTTAACGTGCAATAATAATTATTCGAGAATAGAAGGAAATCTCTCCATAAAATTCATCGTTATTAAGTGAATTTCAAAGATATTTTGTAACTCATCGCAGTTGTGATATTAGTTGAGCCGTTTTACATAAATTACACTCCATCTCACTCATAATGAGATTGACACTTGGATTAAATCATGCAGATTTAGTGAATAAAACAAGAATATAGATAGAATTATGTACAAGAGAGCTCTCTTTCTTCAAGTATTCAAGATTTTTCGGACCTTTCTAAAAACAAAGTACTCAAAGACAAACAGAATAATAAAAAAAAGTTCACTCTCCATGATAGATGGTACGCTCCGTCATACTAAAACCATATAGTTGCAGTATCATGTAACAGTATTTAAGCGTTTAAATGTGTTGTGAAGTCAAGACTGCAATAATATTTCTGAGATGTAGGACACTGAAACTGGTCGAGAGCCAAAACAGATCCAATCGTCACTCTTTTTTGACGCTACATGGTCTGGACGCAGCTGTTTCCGTCTAAAAGTTCTCTTTAAGGACCTATCTTTTATAATCAAGAAACCAGTTGGTCAATATTATTCGTTCGGAGCCAAGCCAAGTTTGGTATCAACTCTTAAGGCACTGCTTGATTGGCGAAGAAAATCGAATATTTACTATCTCTATATATTATAAGCTTGGATACTACACTCATTTTCGAAGATATTGCAGTACTTTTTTGTTATCACAGGGACATTAAACTCTAATTTACAAGATCATAAAATGTGTTCAATTGTAAGAAATGATTGGGGGAGAAAGGTTTCAATATTAAGAAGCTATTTGATATTAATTTATTGGAGTATTTGAAAACTCATTTGAAGATAATAAATTGTGCTCATTTGAAGGTAATGATTGTCATAAATTGTACTCATTTGAAGGTAATGATTGGTGAAGAAAGATTTCAATAATTAAAAAGCTATTACATATCAATTTATTGGAGTTTATGAAAACAGACATAAAACTATAGTACTGAAAATATGAATAATAGACAAGTGAGACGATAAAGAGGGTAGGATAAGAAAGGAAGGCTATCGGACAGTAGTCATTATATAAATTACCGTGTTGTGTTATAATATTTTCAATGTTATTGAATATTTTTCTGGAATAAATTGGAATTTCAATTCTGTGTTGATGATTTATTGAATATTATGAAATAGCTTTCGTATAAATCGATATTGATCTATTTATTAGTTATGAGCAGCCAGTTTTTAGTCCCAAGAAATTGAATATACTTTACCAATCTCACCTTCATTTAACTCGAATTGGGGATAATCAACTTCAATTTGTCCATTCAAAAACCTTCTCAAATTATGATTATAGAGAAGGAGAATGAAGTTCTCCTCATCAAGTGTTTCCACTTATCATATCTTATCCCCCAGATCTCAACAATGCGCCCAATATCCCGCAGAAATGGCATTGGAAAACTGATGAGCTTTTCGCGTGCTAAAGATTGAACACAGAAAACACGTCAGAAAAGTGCTTCAGTCCAACTCAACTTTAGAGCTCGATGTAAGACGCTATACACGAGCAATAAATTATAAACATATAAATCAGGAACAAGCATCTTAGAAAGGAGAGAATGAAAATGTGAAGAGAGAAAAGAGCCACGACAGTAACTTCGGATAAATATAAATCGAGGTTAGAATAAAAACATGGCCAACAAAAACGTTCCAGTAAGAAGGCTTGGAAAAGGATTTTGTTTGAAAAGATAAACCTGGAGGAATTCTTTACTGTCAACGTAGAGGAAAATGTAAGTCCTTGCTTTTCCTTTCGCTTAATATCCTCCCTTGCTTTCTATGAGCAACCTATAGACTTTGAGGAAAATTCAAGAATGTCATATAAGCTGACAATATTGAACTCGATTTATTGATTTGTAATTCCAATAATCATTAATCAGTGATCATTATACTACAAATCATATAATCTATTAATCCAAAACGGAAAAAATTCACTCAATAATCACATATTCTGATAAATAGGAAAGTTCACTCATTTCTACCAAAAATCACAATGCCAATCTAATAGAGATTATTGTTAATCTAATAGAGAATTGATTTAATCAATAGAGATTAGAGAACAGAGAATTGATTTTTAGTTCAAGGTGATATATTAAATACACTATTTCTCCAAACATTAATCATTTGAATTGATCAAGCTTTCAACATAAGTTTAATAATCATACAACCAATATGATTCTGCCTGAAAAAGTGTGTGTTTGAATATTGTTCAGATGTAATTTTGAATTGAAAAATTATCATGCCTGGAATATTCAGCACTAATTTCTTTTTAGTTGTTGAAGAACTCTAAGCTGAGTATTTATTTATAATTAGACAGTAATTGAACTCATTAAAACAGTTATTTTTTCATTAAATATCTCATAGAAGATTTAATTTATAATTAAGTTGGAAATTATTATTATAGTGGATTTGATTGATCTAGTTCTGAGCAGCCTTATTCATAGAGTCAAGAGACTATATAGACTTTGCTTTTCTTACTAACCACGAATAAAGCATTAACGCCAAGGCTGGTTCTCGAATAATTACTTCCTTAACAAGTTGAGTTGGTATTTTATCTGTGCTATAACTTCCTACTGATAGGGATTCTAATTTATAAGGAAATGGAGATTGGAAAAATCATTTTTGTAAACCAAATCTTCAAATTTTCCGCTTGAAAAGGCGATTAGAAAAGAGGGCTTCAAGGTTGAAAATATCTATCAGCAGCAATCGAATCGTCAAGTAATAAATGTTGCTTCCAATCGAGATGAGATTTCGTTATGAGCCATAAAAGAAATGAATGAATTGGAGACGAATTTCAATTTGAATTGTTGGTCTCATCGAGAGAGCACGAGCGGCAGTAAACAGGCTGTGACAACCAATAGACAACGTATATGAGGCTGTTAGAGCGAATGGCCGATAGGACAACAGCGCCATACAATTTCTGTTGATGTTTAGCCGTAAGCCGTCCGGCTTTGTAATCAGAAAAGCCAGATAAGGAGGAAAACTCTTTCATTTCGGCCGTAAAGCCTGTTATGTCTGTCTCTTGCTCGTCGGACAAGTTTTCTTGTTTATGTCGAAAGTGTTCCTCTACGAATCGTCTCTGGAAACTGCATAAAAACAATAATAGAATGGGGGGTTGCAACGATAACGGTTTGGAGCCGAAGCTATGGACATGGCCAGGGTTCCGCTTCATAAAACTTCGCGGATACAAGGCGCCAGTTTTCGCCAGACAGTTTTATTACCTCATCGGAAAGTCGACGAAAATTATGGAGGGCTCGAACGTATTTTGAATATGACGATGAGCAAGTAGCAAGCGAGCGAGCGGGGAGAGAGGGGAACGTTTGTCAGAGGAATGCTAAGCAGAGGGATTCCGTACCCATTTTCTTGCGAGAACCTTCTTCTTTAAGCTCGCTCTTCTATCCTTTTCGCTAATAACACGAAAAGAGAGGCTTGGTGAAGGTAGGAGACCGCAAGGAAGGGATGGGGAAAAAATGAAAATTCTATGGCCTTGTACGCTACCCGTAGAGAAAAAAGCTGTAGCGAGCGGCGGGGTGGAGGGGTTTGGTGGAAAGAGAGCAAGTCGGAGAGAAGATAAGGCATGGCAGATGTGAAGGGTCAAAGAGAAAGCAAGCAAGCAATGAAGATTGGGGTAGTATGTGGCCAAAGATAGGGAGAGAAAAAGATTGATATAGGGATGGATATTGAGGTGCACGCGAGCAGTTGTGTGTACGTTGCTTCAACCGAAATCCAACAGATACAGGGGAAAATACGAAGAATTAGAGAGAAAACGACAGAGGAAGGATGAGTAACAGTGTGTGAGTGAAAGCGTACGATTCACGGAGGAGGAGTAACAGAGGATGAATATCGTCCGAAGAATACTGAAGAGATTCAGACAGAATACAAACGGAAAAATGATAGAGATAGGGCTCATTACAGGATGAAGCCCCTGGCTGGCTTGACTGAGACTCTGATTTAGACTTTATTCAGTCGTCTCTGAACTACCAATTCAGTTTTTCGTCTGTATTTGTGTTCTCTCCAATCAACAACCACTTCTGACTGAAATTAGTGAGTATCGTGCTCTCAATAAATTTTTCTTCATCCACGATGTAAATACAACGGATAAAAATAAATTCGTGGTATTCTTGATGAGTTCCAAATAAAGATATAAATTACCGGTATTTCTATGATTGTAGATATAATTTTTCACTTTTTTTGGAACCAGACATCCTCCATCAAACATGCATCGTATCATCCAATTACCGATCGGAGAACTGCCAGTCGCATGCTCTGTTCTTAGTAAAGTTCACCATGTAGTGAATCCTTGCAATGTAGCGGAAATAAATGCAGCGAATCCGTATTTAGCTCAATCACAATCACCTCATTTCAGTTATATTCAATCGGCTGTCGAGCAATAGATTCTTAGTCTGCTTATAAAAAAATAATATAGAATGAATAAGGCTAATTATCAACAAATTATTCATTTTCTACAAATCAAGTTTTTTAACTTCCAATACTAGGGTATTGATTCATGAAAGATGGATGATTGGAATGGATGAATGTGCTAATAAGAAATAATATTCTCTTCCTGAAGGTTGATTGAAAGAAGAAGAATCGTGTTAATTATATTATTTATGATTGAATTATTTTTAATTTGTTCAAACAGTTTTATGAATTGGAATATCGTCATCAATTATCAACCAGATTGTTGTTGATTAAAAGATTAAACAAGTCGTAAATAAAAATACAGTATAAAAAATAGCAGAATTTTAAGGTTATGTTTTGTCCTCCCAAATACGAATTCGAATGGGGATGAAGGAATATTGAAAAGCTATGAAAAAAATTCAATAAACGAGGGTAGGTGTTGAGGAGTACAACTCGCCATTTTCTCACAATAAATTCAGTCAGTTATTAATCTGCAATCCTATAAAGGTAAACTCCGCAGTTTCTGTTGCTATTGGGGGTAGGAATTGAGATAGGGGAAAGGGAAAAGATAAATTTTCCAATTTTCATAAAGCAATACATTGTGCAGAAGCTAACTTTGGGCAAGGCCAAGCTGGTAAACCGTCGGCTGGATTCAATAAATAATCAGCTTTGTTCGACTTTCCTGGAGGATTAGGGAAATTGCTCGATAATAAGATTGATGTGGTGCTGTAGTGCTGGTCTCTAAATTTTCTGGTCGAAATAAGTGTGGCCGCGGACTGGAGATGTTTTAGAGGAGGATGGTGCGGAAGGGAGTGATGGAAAGACCGAGAGAGAAAGAGAAAGAGAGAGATTTATAAATAAAGAGAGAGAGTAGGAGAAAGAGAGCTGAACAAATCGAAGTAAAGCGTTTTGATCCGAAGGTAGGTTGCCGCTGAACACCAGCTTTGGGTTTTTGCTTGGCACGACGGTGGGGGGGGGGGGCAGTGCAAACTGAAAACCGAGTTGGTCAGTGTAATATAATACGGCCCACCGACTCAAATGTCAGGTGTGGACATGGGCCATCTCTAAAGCCGCTCAAGCCGCAACAAACCTCTACCCCCTATTTACCACAACGCTCTCCCTAACTAAGACCCGGACTTGTGCACCAATTATCCCATATTACTCCAGCCTAGCCTGCACTCTAAACGCTACTTTCCATACGTCATCCTGGTTCCGCTCCCATGTACGTATATCGGCTGCTCTCAACTTTATAATACGTATTTATATTTACCTCAAACCTAAACCCCTACAGAATGTTTCCCTATAACTTCAATACATCTTAGAATAATGAAGTAATCTTAGAAATTCAAAATTATTGTTAGTTAATAGTTTTTTGGACTCACAATTTCAGTAAGATCAATCAACAACATAACTGTTGTTATGGACTATTTATCAAAATTTGGGAAAGAAGCAGTTTTGGACGAATGTCTGTTGATTCTTCCCACATTGTAATGTATCTTGCCAATAAATGAATACTGAATACATGATCTTACTTGAATTTGCACATTTCCAAGAAACAGAAAACTTCAAAAGACAATCCACATCAAGCATGTTGTACTCAATATTATCAAATAATTGACTTACTAATAGCTGAAAATCCAATTGGAAGAGAGAAACAATAATTAGTTAATTTTGTGATTGCTAGTGGATTGAACGGAAATCAATTCATTGCTATTGATAGTTAAATCAGGAGAATGGGTTTGAAACGAATTAGGCTCTGCAGAAATACGGGGACCAGTGAGAGATGGTGATATGGTGATGCTTGTAGAACAGACGAAAAGAGAAAAATAGTGAGAGTTATGCGCACTAGTCTGTTCCCCTTTACTGCACTCACATTTGAAACCGATATCAACCAAATTTTAAGACTCACAATATAATTTTTTTAACTGAGTCTTATTGTACTAAAATAATCTGATCATTACAGTTAATAAAAGAGGTAAGTGGGTCAATGATTAAGTTTACGCGTCCAACTAATGCTTAATTTTGAAGTCTTCATATCTTTAGCTTTATTCGTAGCTTTATTCTGAGTTTGGGGTTCAAACTATATTTTCCTTCCACAAAAAATTCATGCTTTTTATAATATTGTTTTTGTCGGAAAATAGTTTATCTAGATGCTTTCATTACCTGAAACAATTCGCGTTCTATTCCAGTGAAAAATTCGGTTATCCAAAATATCATTATCATAGAAACAAGACCGTTTGCAGCCAAGAGAGGAAGGAATGCTCATTCAGCGAAATTAAAATGTCCGATGCCCCAAGAATGAAGTGAATTCATGCCGAAGAAGTAGGAGCTGCAGGAACGGGGGAAGGGTGGTTTAATCGTACGTAGAACGTTTTGAGTTCTGTGTATGTGTGAGAATGGGCACGGAAACGTGCAAGCGCGTGTGTAAGTGCGTTTTCCACACAACACACATGAGAACGTTTTCGGCTCAAGGATGTGCGGGGAGCGGCAATAAGACTGCAGCAGTGCTGCGATCTTCTCGTTTTCTGTTTGAACAAAGCCTAGATGGAATTGAGAGATAAAAAGAACTGTCCGCGTCAGCCTCAACCCCCTACCCCTCCCACCAAACAACCCCCCCCCCTCGCTACATCCACCCACACCATTGATATGAGTGCAAGACGAATGGATGGGGTTCCCTCTTGGTGCCATGAATTGGCGAGTCAAATCCCCTGGGAAGTATGCGATAATCTCGGCTGCAGAATGTTTTCATTGCCAGTGCTAATTAGTAAAGCTGTTGTTATGATTCCATTTTGCGGTCTCAATGACAGTTGGTGCTTGTTTGTACAGTATTCCCATCACATTATCTCTACACAATAATTGAACTTCAAAAGTTGCACAAATGAAAAGAATGATGATGTTTATAAAAGTTATTTCACTTTGGTCTCATTGAATTTGTATGTCATGTAAAAGTCACTACTACATCAACACCTCTATCGCCCACTTGAAGATGAATTACTCTTTCTTCAGTAAGGCTCTATATTTTTATGCTATAACTGGATAATTGAATATTAAACAAATCAATCAATTATCTATTTATTTAAGTTTTGCTCTTTCATGCTCTACGACACTGTATATATGATAATTATATTATGGAGTGTTATGAATAAAATAGAGTATTATGTTTTTTTTATCGTATGGCTTTTTAACGGTGGGGAGACCCTTACGGGTAGGTTCCACCTCACCTTATTATTATTATGTTATTGATCGCTTAATACCAGATGAATAAATCCACCTTAAAAAGGACAAACATATTTTGAAAACTGAATAATTATTTTGAAACACTTCACTGAAACTTACAATAAAATCACTCTTAATAAACTTTTCATTTATTTTCATTTTTCAAGGCTGCAAATGAGTCCTAAACATATTTATTGCTTACTCATAGAACTGGAATACAACACTTTGTTATTTTTTACTCTTAATTTTTTCATCTATAGGAAAAAAGCATTGCACAATTATCCACTTACGGAGATAGAGTCAGTCGAACGGGCTGAATAACAACAAACCTGTAACACACAATAAAATTATTTTTAATGACATTCAAATATCATGGTATATTGAGAATAAGACAAATCGTAAGTTTATCGTTTAGTCAGATTATAGAAATTTATAAACAAAAAATTGTTGCAATAGGAAATTTCAACTCATAGAACTAGTGCAACATTTATTATTAATAATAAAAGGAATCAGAGATTATTATTTCATAATGCATTATTCTGAATAAAACTGCTTTTATTTGGAGGTGTTTCCGGAAAACTCGTTGAGGATGAAATGAAAATAACAAAAAATAATTAGCCTCCAATAAAACTAACAGGATCAGTAAGAGACAATAAATAGAGATAGTATGCTAATAACAAGTAACATTGGTGTGAAATATTAACTTTGTGGAACTTCTCAACTTGAAAGGTCTTCTGGAAACACTATCAAACAGAATTCAAGGGCGGGTCACCAGGTGGCCGAAGTGGAGGGTGAAGGGACAGAGGGTAAGCTTTTAATTAACAAGAGTAATTAGCTTCGATAATGGCAGTTTACGAGAGAGAGCTGGGCTGCTGGAGCGCATGCGCGTAGTGCACCTTAATTCGGCGACCGCCGGTGAATATCAATGCTCTCGCCTTGTTTATTTAATGACCTCTCATTAAATAACTTGATTTCGGGACGAGACCAGTGGCCAGCATGAGCCGTTGCGGCCTTTTCTAACGAACCCCTTCATGCTTCTGCTGCCGCTGCTGCTGCTCTACTGTTACGTGTCTGTGTGCAGTACGAAATCTAACCAACTAAAATAGCGTATGCGAGGGAGTATATTTTGTTGGTTGATGACCCCCCACCACTCACTCCTGTAATCTCTGATTTACTGTCTGAAAAAAGTTCTGCTGTCATACCATTATTTCATCAAAATAAAAAAGAGAATTAGATTATATATGTTTGCCATAATAAGGTTTATTATTATTGTACATGAGATCCACCTGAGATAGTAAAATCACAGTCTAATGAATACAGTATTTATTAGACTGTGGTAATATCTCATTGTATGGTTCAATCGGGAAGTAGATCATCCGTAATACAATTTATAAGAGTGTCCAGCATTGTGATGAAGCACCTATTACTTGAGATGTACTATATTCTTGACTCTGAAATTCACTACTTTTCAATGCATGAGGCACTGAACCCCCTTACCTTGATTTGAGGCTGTAAACGACTTTTTTATATTACTAAGTCAACTCAGTTTAGACTCCAGCTATTCTAGTAGAGGCTTCAGCTATGAGAATGAGTTTTAAACCTTCTACACCCTACATATTTAATAATAATTATTATTATTATTATTGGGCTATTTCTAATTCTTTTGAATGGGGTTTCTCCATAGAATACAGGCATGTTATTGCCAGGTATTCTACAAAACTATTGCTGAGAAAGAAACTTTCTCACTATGTGACATGTATTGAGTATGACTGATTTTTGGACCGCTGCAATCAAGTACTCCATATTCAACTCCTTTAGACCACGTTTGAGGGCTTTTGGAACGACTCCAGTGCTGGACATGACTACTGGTACAATTCTTACAGAGCCCAGATGGAATAATGCCTTCAGCTCTTCAGCTAGTGTAGCATACTTATTGATCTTCTCAGCCTGTGTTGTTATCAAATTATGACTGAGTGGAATTGCTACATCAATAAGGAAGGCGATTTTCTTCTGTTTGTCCAACAGCATCACATCTGGTCTGTTTGCCATTATTGTTAAGTCTGTTCTAATTGACCGATCCCAATAGATTTTTGCCCTATTATTTTCAAGCACTGGAGCCGGCTGATAAACATAGTAGGGGCACTCCTCTTCCACAAAACCAAACTGCAGGGCCATTCTTTGATGTATGATCTTTGCAACATCATTGTGGCGCTTCAGATATTCAACCCCAACAAGTGAAGAGCAACCACCTATGATGTGCTCAATTGTCTCAGGGCCACTCTGCACCTGCGGCATCTATCATCTATGCCCTGTTCCTGCAGGATTATTATTATTATTATTATTATTATTATTATTATTATTATTATTATTATTATTATTATTATTATTATTATTATTATTATTATTATTATTATTATTATTATTATTATTATTATTATTATTATTATTATTTATTTTCCTTTGTGAAGGATTTGCTTGACCACCTTTCCCCTGGGCTCCGATTCCCAAGGGAGGATGACAAGCGAGCTTTCCAGCATAACTGCTCCACATATCCATGTGGTGAGCAATCACACTGGGTCCGAGACCAATAAATCATTCATTCTGAGTAGACGGAGTGACCCAAGTATGACCGCCTTCTGCATCCCACCTGCAAGTGAAATTGCAGCCTTCTCACAGGCAGGAATTGTTTTTAAATTTGAAAGCAGCGATGGTCTAATACCGCCTAGCACTCCTATTATCAGCACCACCATTCTTACAGAGTAGCCTGGATTCAGCCTGCGAAGCTCTATCAGTAGGTCTTGATATTTGGTCCGTTTTTCCTCCTCTTTAGCTGCAATGTTGCCTTCAGCAGGTGCTGAGAATTCTATTACAAATATTGTCTTAGCAACGATATCTAGGAGGACAATGTCAGGCTTAGTAGCTGTCAGAAGCCTGGTGGTGGAGAATGAATAGTTCCAGTAAATACGACACTCTTCATTCTCCACAACGGACTCAATTTCCCCTGGAGCGTATGGCAGCACTGGCGATCTGTCAATACCGTATGAGTGCCTTAGGTGATAGTATAGCACTCGCAGGGCAGCATTATGCCTGTGGATGTAACCTGCAGCTGCATGCACAGAGCATGATGCTAAAATGTGCATCAGTGTTTCAGGTGCCCTGTGGCACACACGGCAGCTAACATCAGGAACATCCAAATGCAATACCCTGCTACGGTAGGCCAGAGTGTTGATTACGCCATCTTGACATGCCAATATGAACCCCTCAGTCTCAGACTTCAGACCGGCAGAGCGCAAGAAGGCAAAAGTCAACTCCTTGGACAGCCCTAACTCTTCAACATGCCTGTAAAATACACCATGCATGGGCTTGTCCATATGCTGTTGGAGAAGCTGCTTACCCTCTGCCACTCTAATTTGAGCCTTACGGGGAGAACTTGCAATGGCTCCCAAGGCCTCAAAGTCCAGACTAAGGTGCTCTGCTGCATTTTGT
Source organism: Laodelphax striatellus (assembly GCA_017141395.1). Classification (NCBI taxonomy): domain Eukaryota; kingdom Metazoa; phylum Arthropoda; class Insecta; order Hemiptera; family Delphacidae; genus Laodelphax; species Laodelphax striatellus. Next base: position 28,691,162 of record CM029531.1, read on the forward strand.
GCTGCTTTATACAAAAATGCTCCCACTCCAGCAATTTCATGAGTGTTGACCAATTGCAAAAGGGGATCAGAGCTTTCTCTTACATGCCAGGCCAAACCCAGAACCACTCTGTCATGAAGGCACACCAAGCCAAGGAGACCTCTTCCACCCATATGTCTTGGCAGGTAGACTCTTGGTACAGAGGAGCGGGGGTGCAAACTTTTTTCCATATGCATCCTCTTCCTGGTGTCTCTGTCTAGGTCCTGCAGCTCATTCACATTCCACCTTATCACTCCAAATGAGTATGTGAGAATTGGTATGGCCAGCATATTTGTGGCGGCTACTTTATTCTTAGCTGAAAGCTCAGTTTGCCATATTAGCCTGACCACTCTTTTATACTCACTGGAGAGAGCTGTTTTGATGTTTTTGGCATCCTGAATCTGGCTCTGTTCAATACCAAGATACCGATAAGTCTCTCCAGCACTAATGGCCTTCATGATGCTGCCATCAATGAGCTGCATTTCCTCATCTTCACCAGTCATTCGCCCTCTCTGGAGATGGAGCACTGCACACTTGTCTAATCCAAAAGACATGCCAACATCTTTGGAGTACCTCTGCACCACACCAATTGCCAGCTTGAGGTCGGTTTTGCTAGCTGCATATACCTTCAAATCATCCATATAGAAAATATGGGTGATTTTATGGACTCTCTCACCTGGTGGGCCACAGTTGTACCCCTTTGTCTGTCTTAGTGCCACAGATAGAGGTAGCAATGAGATGCAAAACAGAAGAGGGCTAAGGGAATCACCCTGAAACACTCCTCTTCTATATGTCACCAAACTGGTAGACACCATTTTCCTCTGAACTGTCAATCTGAAACGGGTCTTCCAGAGTGGGAACAGATCCTTCAGACATCTCACTATATCAGGAGACACAGGAAGACATTCCAGTAGATGCACCAACAGTTGGTGGGAGGTGCTGTCAAATGCCTTCCTGTAATCAATCCAGGCCATGGAAAGGTTGCGTTTGTACTGGGCAGAGTCCTGAGTGACACACCGATCTATCAGGAGACTCTCCTTACATCCCGCCATGCCTCGTTTGCTACCCCTCTGCTCATAAACCTGCTGCCAAACTGGTTGAATGCTCTCCAATATTCTATCACTTATGATCTTGGTGAAGATCTTGTAGCAGACATTCAAGCAGGTTATGGGCCTGTAGTTCTTTGGATCAGACAAGTCTCCCTTCTTTGGGATTAGGAATGTGTGACCCTCCACAAGCCAGCCAGGGATTGGCTGGTAGCCTTTCAGGAAATGTGTAAAAATTCTTGCCAGATGTCTATGGGTGCATGGAAGGTGTTTCCACCAATACCCATTTATACCATCTGGCCCTGGTGAGGCAAAGTTCTTCAAGCCTCTAACCACTTTCCTTACCTCCTCCTGACTGACTTGGTGGCATTCCATTTCTGCTCCATCCCTGAGTCTCCTGCAAAATGTATCAAAAGCATCCAAAGCCGGTGTTTCCCTCTTTAAAAATGGAACTTCCCTATATATTGACCCCCAGAATCTTTCAACACTCTCTACTGTTGGGGTCACACTCTCAGCATCATCAGCAGGCCCAAGTCCTTTGATAAGTTTTGAAGGGCTTGTGTGGAACATTTCATTGTCACTTATCCACTTCATGCGCCTTACCAATGTCTGCTTAGCTAACATTAGTGCCCGTATCCTGTCTAGACAGTGCTGCTTAATACTCAGCAGAAGCTGCATGTTCAGAGTGTGATGTTGGCATTTGAGCTTTAGTGCAATGCGTTTAACTCTTGGGGTGAATGGTCTCCCAAGCCTTATGAAATCCATCACACTCTGTAAGCGAGATGCATGCTCTCTAGTCAACAGTATCTTTCTTTCAAGCTGTGCGACTCTCCTGCTTGTCTTGACAACTGATTGGTTCTTTTCAGGTCGAGGCTTGACCTTAGTCAAGGCAAGCTCATACACAGCATCATTGAGTGCAAGAATACCTATATCCTCTGGGAGCCTTTCTGCAAGGAAGTGGTCCATTTCAGCCAGCTCTTGTGGCTTTAGAGAGATTCTGTGGTGAATCTTCTTATTCCTTCTGCTGATGTCTAAGTTTGTGCCAGGCATTTCAACTACTTCACCCTCAATGGCTTCTACTCTTCTAGCTGCTACATTCTCCTGAGGTGGCTGTATCTCAGGTACATTGGCAACACTTGCAGCAACATAACCATTTCTGCGGAGGTAAGATACATAATCATGAAGCTTCTGGGCTGAGAATGGAAGCCCTGGATGTTTGCTTGTCCATATTCTTCTCAACCTCTCCATGTATCCTCTCCACTTGGGTGAGCTACTTTCATAGCAGGTCATCAGGTCATTCCTAAGTCCGTCCACACAAAATGTTGTTCAGTCCTGTTGTTATCCGACTGGGATCCCGTCCGATTGGCCTCTCCACCTGATCCCTGACTGCTATCCGACTGCAGCCGATGGTCAGAGGCACTCATACTGTCTTGACTTGTAACAGTACACTGTCGGGAATAAGGGTTGTTAACCCCTACCCCCCTATTTGGTCGCTGGTTCTGCTTGAGATTGCATTGGATGCTACAAAGTTGCATCATACATCTGAAGCTTTGGAAGATGAATCGAATAAATTCTGTCCCCCTGCGGGTTTATTATTATTATTATTATTATTATTATTATTATTATTATTATTATTATTATTATGCTAGTGATATATCTCCATTTTACTGGGTAAGAGGGTAACATTGGCTGATGTAGCAAAATGATACCCTTTCTATTTCGGAATATTCAAGAAGTTTCTTACTATTGATGTTGTGCACAATATGACAGCCTTCTGCATTAAATTCTGAACCCAAACAGACAGTCTCAATTTCTGCATCCTCTCAGGTAGTTCTTTTGGTATTACACCTGTAGCTGATATTATCAATGGCATAATTGTCACTCTCTCCTGCCTCCACATATCCTTTATTTCCTCTGCCAAAGGCAGATATTTGAGCAGTTTCTCTTCACTGTATTGCTTCATGTTATGAGTGTTTGGTATGCCTATATCTATTAAAAATGTGTTCTGTTTCTGTTTATCTATTAATATGATGTCCGGTCTATTGTTAGGTATCGTTTTGTCTGTAAGAACTGATCGATCCCAATACAATTTATGAGTCGCATTCTCTAGAACTGCACTGGGAGTATATTGATAATATGGAACAACTGGATTTGGCAACAGGTTGTGTTGACTTGCCAAGCTTTGATGAACAATCCTTGCCACCTGGTTGTGCCTATGGAGATAGTCCGTTGCTACCAGAGCCTGACATGCACTTGTCACATGTTGAATTGTCTCAGATGCCTGGTGACATCTTCGACAGGCATCGGTTTCCATGTTCTCCTTTATTATGTACTTCAGGTAGTTCTTGGTAGCAACACACTGGTCCTGAATGGCCAACATGAAACCCTCTGTCTCAGCAAAGATGCCTCCCCAGCTAAGCCAAGCATTAGATGCTTCCTGGCTTATGAAAGGGTTACACAGATCATGAGCATGGCGACCATGCAAAGGCTTTTCCAACCACTTCTGTTGTGTGGTGGCTATGTTGTTCCCACTAAGCCTTAGATCTGTAACTTCAGAGTGGCAAAGGTCAAGTGGTGTGTATGTGTCATCAGCTGCCACAACAACCTGGTGCAAGGGTGAGTTGTGAGTAAGAAAGTAATTCCTAAGAGATTGCTTCTGCCCCTGACAGAGCCTGTGGATATCAGCCAGGCCTCTACCACCTTTACTTCTTGGCAGTATCAAGCGCTCTACCGCCGATTTTGGGTGATGCACCCTGAACTTGGTCAACAGCTTGCGGGTGGATCGAGCTAAGCTTTCTAACTCCGTCGCAGACCATTTCACAACACCAAATGTATACGTGAGGACCGGGATTGCATATGTGTTGATGGCCTTAAATGTGCTTTTTCCATCAATCCTAGTTCTCAACACTGCACTTACTCTTTTCAAGTAAGTGTCAGTGACCACTTCCCGTATATCTTTGTGATTCAGTCTTTTAGTCTGGACAAGACCCAAGTATTTATATGCATCATTCTCACCCATGCAATCAAATGCCTCCCCAGATTCCAAAACAAAATTTGTGGGCTGTACTTTCCCCCGCACAATACTCAATGTCTTGCATTTACTGAGGCCAAAGGACATTCGAATATCAGCAGAAAACATCTCTGTAAGTGCCAATAGGTGCTTAAGCTGTCGTTCACTGGCTGCATACAATTTTATATCATCCATGTAAAGGAGATGTGACAATGTGCACTGCAAGTTGGCTGAACCTTTAAGACTATATCCATAGCCAGATTCTTTTAGAATGAAGGATAGGGGATTAAGTGATAGACAGAACCACAGGGGGCTAAGACTATCTCCCTGGAAAATTCCCCTCCTTATTGGGATGCAAGAACTTGTAATCCTCCCTCCAGAGTGCTCAACCTGCAATACAGTTGACCAAGATGACATGAGGTGCCGCAGTAGTGAGACTGTCCCTGGGTGAACTCTGTACATACTAAGCACTGCAAGGAGCCAGGAGTGTGGCACAGAGTCAAAAGCCTTTTTATAATCAATGAAGGCTGTGTAAATATTTCGTTGCTTTTGCACAGCTTGCTCCATGACCACCGCATCTATTATCAATTGCTCCTTACACCCTTGTGAGCCCCTTATGCATCCTTTCTGCTCTTCTGCTAATAAGTTATTCTCTTGCAGATGGCTATATATTTTTTCTGTGATGCAGGCAGTAAGAATCTTATAAAGAGTGCAAAGACATGTAATTGGGCGGTATTTAGATGGGTCTTCTGAGTTTTTCTCTTTAGGGAGCAAGTATGTCACACCTCTTGAAAGATATGGGGGCACTTTCTCTGGGCTTTCCAAGAAAACTGTGAAACACCTAGCAATGCTCTCATGAAAAGTGGTGAATCTCTTTATCCAGAAGTTTTGGACCCCATCTGGGCCAGGTGCCTTCCAGTTCTGGGTATTGTTCACAGCTTTTGTGACATCTCCAGCTGTTATCACCATAGCTGCCATATGTGGGACGTGTAACAGAGACTCCTCCACACCACTCAACCAAGTAGCATCACCTTTGTGATTTACCTCTTCAGACCATATACCTCCCCAGAATCTCTCAATCTCCTTCACTGGTGGAACAACAGCACAGTCCTCTCCATCTGCCCTCTGTAAGCTCCTATAGAAAAGCTTCTCACTCCTTCTGAACAGAGAATTATTTTCTTTCTTCTTCCTAGACTCACGATACCGTCTTAGCCTCTTCACCTTCAATGCCAGTTTTTGCTGCATTGTATCCAGGAACTGTTCAGGCGTGCAATTGAGTGGGTCCCTTGCAGAATGGGTGATCATCTCCACAGAAACTTTCTGCCACTCCTTCAGAACTTTATTACTCCTATTTCCAGCAACATACTGAGTCAAGCGTCCAATCCTTTTCCTCAATTGTTCTATGGAATTGGACAATCTCTGCTCCCAGGGTGGCATGATCTTTTTCACCTTTATAGGTCTCCTCTGGCCAACTTTCCCTCCAGTTGCTCTGATGACTGACACAGCAGCCGCATATAGAATAGAGTGCAAGTCCTCAAATTCAATCTCCTCTTGAGATAAGTACTGTGGGAGGATGATCTCATTCATCATCTGAGTGACCCTTGCCATGCGCCTAGATGTATGCTGACGGGGCAAGGGTGGGCGCAAAAGCGGATCAGTACCCATGAACTCAGAAAGAGTCCTTTGAAATTCAAACTTTAAGGACTGTAGGTCTCTGTTGGATTCCTCATCCCCATCTCCCTCTCCTGAAGGCTCAGGGTCTGGATCAGGGTCAGGATTGGGGTCAGAATCAGGTTCAGGGCCTGGTGCCATGGAGTCACCAAAGTTATTATTATTATTATTATTATTATCATTATTATTATTATTATTATTATTATTATTATTACATTAAAGGATTAATATGATGTAAGGACTATATACTTTCATAAATAGTTTGTATTGATTAATCGGAAGATGAACAGATTTGGGCGTACGCCTGTTTTACTGTCCTTTGTAAATTATTGCATATGATTGATTGATTGATTTAAGGATTCTTCTCTTCTTGTTATCAAAATTAGGAAAAATGTTCCATTATGTTTGTAGATCTTAGCAGGGATAATCCAAATATTTAGTTAGTCTATGATCATAGGTATTAATGATTTTTTATCATACAACCGACATTGTACAATTAAAACAAATTGAACGCCATAATTAATGATAAAGAATTGTGTATTATGGAAGACTTATACATCAATTACAATAATCCGGCATTCATCAAGAAGAGGAGAGCTTCATCTGAATGTTGTTGAATATTTATTGGTTTACATTCAAAATATGTCATGCTTATGCTCTAAATTCGTGCAAAAATAAGTTTAAGCCTGAAACATTGGTTATTAATATGCATTTGTAATGTGCGGAATGATGTTGGAGATCAAGAATACATCATTCATAGGCTTTATTACCAAAGTCCATGCTTTGGGGTGAGGCCAAGGCCGGTATAGAAATCTATCAAACGGACTTAGCGACCCAATCCATCACTGTATCTTCTTCGCGTTATCCTCTCTCCTCGGTTGCCGCAACTTTTCTTCTCATCATGAAGCCCACTCTCTTTCTTCGGTACATATTTGCTCGTCCTCTCACCCCCTCATCATCACCCATTGCGCTGCGTCTCTCTTCACAAGAAACTTACTGCTACTGCCAGAGTGAAAAGCTCAGTTTCCATTCTGAAAGTTTCCATCCCCGAAGCGACCTAAACAGTCCTCGTGTTTAGTCCTCTAAATCTTCACTTTCCTCCCAACCACCCCCTCCCCGCGCTTCTTTTTTGCCACTCACACTTGACACTTCTACAACTGGAGTTTTCTCATATTATTTCACATTTCAGATTACGCATGGCAAACTTTTCTGACTACACGTTTTGTATTTGGTGAGCAATAACTTCCCAGATCTACTTAAACTCGCTTTCATCCCCTTATTCATTCCCTTATTCTCTATATGAACTGAATGTTACTGATTTTTTTAGAATCTTGTGTGCCTAGCTTTCTTAAGTCAAGAACCAGTGTTCAAATGAATATGAAAAATAAATAGAATAATAATAAAATAAAATAAAACGAATAAAAGAATAATAATATTACTAAAAGAGAATCAAATGATAAAATTGTTTAAAATATTTAAATGAAACTATTTATTTCATTTATTTAATAAAATTGTGTTGAAATGAAAATCTTACTATAGTCTACAATTCAACTTCATGACCTTCTTCTGTAATAACATTAATGATTTTGACTTGAGACCCTTAAAGGAAAGAACACTTTTCCTAATCGTTCTTTTAAACGCTCATGATCATAGCGGACTCTGAAATCCACCATCCTACTGACATCACTTTTTACATTACATATTGTAGCTGGATAATTTTTCAATAAATTTAGATGGTAGATATACATGATGTCTGGTTAGCTAAATAACAGGCGTCAGACAAGTTAAAGTGCTTGAAAATGCAATGCAGGCAATATATTTATAATTACAGTATTATACTTCATCACTACGGACAACTATATAATACACTGAATTATCACAGATTTGAGTTGGATCAAGTACTATAGAGATAAATATTATGAAATGAAGCTTATATACTAGCTCTTACATAATAAATCGAGTTTAGTAGAGAGAATATAATTATATTGAATTATATAGCTGTTAGAGTGATACATAGACTGTCTCAGATTGAGCTCATCCATAATAATGAAACAGGAAAATCAGTTGAAGTTTGAAGCAGCAAAATCAATCAAGTTGGAAAAATAATTTTTCATTACGTACTGGATTTTCGATTTTCAAGAAGCTGCCGGATGATGAACGAATAATAAATTCCATTGAAAAAACATTGTAGAAATGTTTGGATGCTTGAATAAACATCAATGTAACTGTAAACAAGTGACTTATCTGAAATTATTTCATTTTCCGATATCAGTGGAACACTTGTTTTTGATTCGGAATGTAATGCTATGCATATCTCATCAGCATCCACATTTAATTGAGGTTTGCGTCCTTGTGTGAAATGAGCTTTGTGACTGTTCAACAGTTAGTTGTTTATGAGGGCCATAAACATCAAAACCTTATTTATGTCTATCGACTACATGATAGCTTTGTGATAAGAGAGTACTCTAGTAATTGCCCTGAGAAGAATATAGCTCACATACAATACAAGGCCTCAAGAAATTATTATTAATCTTGAGGGCAGGGAGGGGTGCTGTCGGTCATCTGACAGGATCTAATTTATGAGGCATCTTACTCTTGCAAGTAAATATTTCATCCGAAGACTTTATTGCGCTCCCCGGGGAAAAATGGGGAGGTCGCGAGGGGTTTATATGAGCTGTAGTATCATGCGGTGCGGTGGGTGGTAAGGGGGGGTTTGTGAGAAGGGAGGGGAGAAAGCCACTCACCTCTATTGCACTTTTACATCTTTGTCGAGAACCGCAAGACGGTAATTTCTGAAGGGGGCTCTCAGTTCAACATTGTAATAATATAACTTTCGCTTTTTAGAGGAATATTCCAGCAGATAAGTGCGATGCAGCCTGGGCAAAATAGGAGCCCTGTTTTTATATTTGTCTTTCTTCTCGTTGAGCATTCACTCTTTTTATTCAAGCAGAGTAATTCAATGTCAAGAAGAAACAGGGCTATGAGGTATGTTATTCAAAATTAAAACTTCTGCAGCGCTCTTCAAACAACTCACGGAATCACTTCGCATTAATAATGGGAGTTTAATAAAAGTTGGTAGAATAATACATAGAATATCATTATGCTGATATTATTCATTCGGGAAAATAGGAGTTGATTCTCAAAGTGAATGAAGAAGAGAAAAATATTGAACCAGCATCGAGATTATAATTAAAATGGATGAGGATCCTTAACCAATACAATTATTTGCGTGTTTTTCGCCACATGGGACCAATTAAGTCAATCATTGCCTCGCTATTAAATTTTGTAAATTTAAGGCTGGCTGGCTTTTAGGTGAGTCAAATATTTTTCATCCTCTCTGATCGCTGTCTTCTGTCCGCATCCATGATGGCAATCCCTCTATGTATTTTTAGCGAATTAAATCTGTAAGTTTTAAGAAAGTATTTGATTTTCCTTCTTCTATGGTGCCCTATGGTGTGCATCTTTGAATTCTGAGACTTCAATTTCTTGGACTCATTTTCTAGTTCATCGACATACTTAACATACTTCCCCTTCTTTTGAATTTAGCATGACAACAAAACAAAGCACAGTATTTGATACTATATGTATCAAAAACTTGATAAATATACCAAATATTTAATATTTGATAGTATATACATCAAATACTACATGACAACTTATAGTTTTAAGCCGAATCTCCAGTGCTGTTTGCTCATACAAATTCGTTTCAAAGAGTATAATTCAATGATCACTAGCAAAGTAGCAAAAGCCCACTTAGGTTTATTTAAAATACTCAACAATATTAGTATCACAAATTCGGCTATAATTCACTGGAAATTATCCAATTGATATCATTTAATGTACAGAACGCCATGAATACATTGAGCTGCATTTTCCCAAACACCATCATAATCTGCAGCTCTTGCTGGAAGAGCTCCACAATAATTCTTATCAGTCAAAAGAAAATAATACAATTGGTTGCTTACTAAGGCTAGGCGTACACCAGTTAGTCAAGACAAGACAAGACGAGATTAGTCACGTTTAGTCACAGTAATTCACATAGTTGCTTATGAAGCAATACACACCGTTTCTATACAAATTGCATCGGTTTGTGCTGCTTCATAAGCAACTATGTGAATTGCTGTGACTAATCTCGTCTTGTCTTGTCTTGACTAACCGGTGTACGCCTAGACTGATGGTTGAGTTATCAAAACCATGATTTCGTAGTTTCAATTGAATATTTTTGTTTGTGTTTTGTGTGCACACTTCATTTCATAATGTTGTATTTTTGTATTTTGACGAAATAAACAGTTTGAATTTGAATAAGGAAAGCCGTCATTTGGAATACATCCAATAGGAAGTAACATTTACGTTATTAACATGCTTCTAGAACTGGTGAGTTTAAACTCTAGACAATTGTATTGGAACATAAAATTTTTGTTAATTTATTTCTTCTGCAATCACAAACAATAATGCATTATTATTCTATTCAAGTGAAACTCAATCTCTACCTAGAAGGAAATCTAAAAACAATAAAAAACAGTCAGTTTCTTCATTTCAGTAAACATAACAACAGGGTGGTAGCTATTAATTCGATAACAATCTTCTACTTAATGAGTGATTGTATTTGATGCGTTATTGACGTGACAATAATACAATCATATTGAATCGTCGACAGGCCGGCAGTTTGTGTTTACTACCACCAATAATTTCGACAACACTACAGCCACATTATAATAGTAATCAATGTAATCATCAACACCATTCTCATGAAACTATAGCCAGAGACCCTTATCAAGAGTTTATGGTTCAGTTTCAGGCAGCATGAGGGGAAGTGTGGCTGCGTGTGTGGGTGTGTGCAAGTGAATGCAGTTATCAATAAATTAGATAATGCAGGTGGTGATGCGAACACGTCACGATAGGCGGTGGAAAAGGATCGGGAGAAAGTGAGAGAGGAAAGGTCAGGAAAAACGAGAGAGAATGCTTATGCGAGTGGGTTTGTTAGAGATAAAATTAGTGAGAGAGACACAGTGAGTGGAAGTACAGGTCATTGAGTGAGCCCTCACTAGGCCTGGGGGACTGCACTGGCACCGGACGGGACACGCAAATACTGTACAATGAGCTTGCCACGCACAGCGCCTAGCAATAGAAAACGCAACCTGCAACAACACATCTGTTCTGCGCCAATTGCAGATGACTAAGCTAATAATGCAACCTGCATTATTCGTGTATTGCATTAGTAGATCCTATAACGGTCATTGCCACCCTTCATTCACTTCCATCACTCGGCTCTTAATGTTTATGGATTATGCGTGACAAGAAAGAGTTATAGAAAATGTTTTCGAATGATGACTAAACATCATTATAGCGAGTGGTATGGTTGGTTTGATATTTTCAAGTGTGTATAGTTGGGGTAGAAAGAGGTAGAATATAATTACAATATAATCTAGTGAGAGCATTCACATAATATCTATCTATGCTTTGGAATAACACTATTTCTTTTCTAAGGGAGATGCCCTTAGAAATACTAATCGACTTTTGATAGATCGGCGAAAAAACTGTGCTACTTAGGGCCGGTTTCTCCTACGAAATTAAACCAAGTTTTATTTTTTCATATGTTTTAAAAACTTACTGTGCTAAAAAACTGTGAAAACTTATTAAAAGTTGCATAATTATTTGGGATTAATCACTCATCAATTATTCTTATTATAAAGTTGAACTATTAATTTTAGTGATACAATCATGCGATTATGATCAAATGGAAGAATTTTTTATTCAAAAAATTAATTTAAACTGAGACAAAATATTTTAGGATTATAGTTCGATTCCAGAAAAACATTTAAGAGTAATTATTATTTGCTTCCATCTTATTGTGAATTTGTGAAAATGTACAACGAATCCTGAAAACTCACTGAACACTATTCTATCCTATTGTTTAAACAATTTATTTAGTACTATCTAACAATTAATAACTAAACACATAACTAACAATTTGTTTAGTGCTTGTATTCCATCCATGAACCCAATAACTATTGTATGATTATGGTATCTTATTAAATTTATCCAGATGGAGGGAGATGAAATTCAAAGGATTAATTTTGAAATAGATTTTTAAATACTGATATAATAAACATTCAAGTTTGATTTCAATCAAAAATAAAAAACCCCAAAAAATTGAACTTGTTCCAACGTAATTATAGCTGAAAATTTGACACCTGATTAAATAGTCAAGTTATAAGATTTTAGGTGAAATTGTGGCTGGGAAATTAATAAAAAAAAGAAAGGGGAAAAAGAAAGAGATCAAAGCTATTCCTGGATATCAGCGATTTTTTACTATTCTGCTCTTCATAGTTTCTCTTATGGTTGGAATGTTGAAAATTGAAATAAAACTGTTTTTCCCAAGCAAAAGTTGTGGTTCGAAAACTTTCTTCTCATACAATCTTATCAGACGAGCGTCATATATTTCCTTCTGGAATGAACCATCTCAACAAGTACACTTGATAAAATAATCTATAATACAGTTGTAAATTTTTCATAGCACACAGGATAAATGATGTAGTAAGTCATCACGATTTCATGATACTGAAACAAAATTTATAATCTCATAAAAATATTTGATATCTTTTTTGCATTTATGACTTCGTCACCAGAGCGGGTGAACATCTCTATTGATAAATATTGAGACTACTATTATTTATCATACCAAGTATCTTCACCATCTCATGAAAAATCTTATTACTTTCTGTAAGAATATCATATAGCCCAGAGCATAGGAAATAAAGTTCAATTATGACTTGAGTTTACAATACTCAACTGTGAAATGAATTTTGATATGTTAATGAACTCTTCTCATCCTCTTATTATGATAAACAATGTAGATAATCCACTCCAATGTAAACAAACTCGAATCTCAATAATTTAATTTATCTTATACCACGAAATAGATATCTTACCATGATCACTCTGTGAAAGTATCAATTCATAATAATTCCCATATTGCACTGTAGAAAGTAATATGCCTGTGCCTACTGGAAGAAATTCTAACAAGAATGTCTAAATCACTGAAATAAGTAGAATTCCAAACACGGCTTAAGTTTTAAAAGTCTTGTTAATTAAGGAGATCATGCAGGTACCTTCTTTATTACGACAAAGAAGCCTGTCAAAACAGCTTAACAGGAAGAATCTGTTCATGAGAGTTGACTTTATAAAGACCTTTCAGTGACTCTCTCCTTTCCAGTATTTTTTACCTATTACACTCTCTTTAAACTCAAAAATTTCAGAGTTCTCACCAATTTCATACCATCAAATCTCATTAAACTCTTCAAATTGAATAAAGTTCATAACTTTGAATATCATCCCGGTTTATATTAATCCAGTCAATTATATTCGGAGAAATAATATTAGTTTTCAAGGAAAACGAATATTGATGTATTCGCTGTGTGCACGTGGGTGGTGGGGACAATAAAATCGACACCAGGAATTTTTGTGAAAGAAAATGGTAAATTCAACATGAGAAAGGATGGGGAATAAGCATTTACAATGCATTTTAAGTATTGTCGTATTCCTAATAGTATAAACAAGCTGTCCCGGCGAACTTCGTATCGCACTCTTTCCCCCCCCCCCAAATGTCCCCCCTCTTCTCCCCACAAATGTCCCCCCTACATGCCACTCCCCAAAAAATGTCATCCCACAAATGCCCCCTCCATTCCCCAAATGTCACCCCACATATCCCTCTTCATGTCAACCTCTTTTCCCATCAAATGTCACCCCCCTCCTCCCACCAATTATTTTTTTCATATTTATTTATAGGATTTATTTATTTATTTCTTTTTAATTTTTTTTATTTTAATGTATTTTATTTATTTATTTTTTAATTTATATTTTTTTAATTTTATTTCCGTTCTTCAATTTTTTATCAGTCCTATTCTAATTAAAAGAATTTTTTTCATATTTATTTATCTATTTTTATTTTTTCATTTAATTTATTTTATTATTATTTTTTTCCGTTCTTCAATTTTCTATCAGTCCTATTTTAATTAAAAGAATTTTTTCATATTTATTTCTTTCTTTTCAATTTTTTTATGTTAATCTATTTTATTTTATTTTTTTTTTATTTTATTCCCGTTCTTCAATTTTATTATTAGAAACAATAAAACATGTATGATACGAACGATAACTCATTCTTAATTGATGATTCTAGCGTAAAAAAATAATTAGAGTAGAAAACCTAGTACAAAAAGAAATGGTTCGGAGCGAGAAGTGAACCCGAGACCTCATGATTACAACGCAGATGCTCTAGCACTACGCTACCGGAGCTTAGGGTCTGCTAGCAGATTTTCCCATCTCAAATACACGATCATCTTTCCGTAGCGCCGCTTGGCCGGCAAGTTTGAACTGAAGTTTGTGAAATGTTTGATAGGTTAGGTCATTGATGTACTAATTATTTATTAATTATAAAGGGATTTTCTTATATTTTAATACATATTATGTTAACCAGTGCTGTAAAAATTCAAACGAATCCAAAATCATCTAAATCGGTTCAGCCGTTCTCGAGTTATAAGCGAGCGTACAGACACCAACTCTCTTTTATTAATATAGATAATACCGTTCATAATAGTAATTGCATCTTCTATTCCTTCCATATTTCCAAACGTAGATTGATTCAACAAAGAAATCGGATCTCAGTTTTGAATTAATCAAATTTTGAAAACTCTTGTTCAAAAGCAGCATATAATTGATTTGAAGTTTCGCGTCCAAGAGATAATAACCAATGAAAATGAACTCAGCTGTGACGTCTGCTCAATAAGCTTGAAACATAACCTTCAAAGTTGATTTCAAAACTTGAATTAAAAATTATAATAATGTTTAAGAACATGCGATATGTTTATTTTATCATTCTACAATATAATTCCACAATCGATGAGTAGTAAATAGCGACAGAAAATTCTATTTTAATTATAAACTAATTTTAAACGTACTTAAGCCTATCCTCTACATGTTGAATTTACCAGAGAGATGCATACGATTATCCGCAGGAGCGCAACACCGTAGAGGCTCACAGCGAATAGGGTGAGTAACTCTCCATCTTCAAACACCATGTTCTTTTGTTATTGGAAATTTTCAGAATACTTTCCGTTATGAGGATAAAAAAGGAATTTTTATAATTGCTTGAAGATCAGTTCTCACGGGCCAAAATATTATGATGTTGAATATTAAATGAAGGCCAAGATTGAAGTATTCTAGAATACATCGTTAGCATCAATTTTGAGGATAAAAGTTGAAGAAGGGTGTGCAGCGCTGTGCTGCGCTTGTTAGTCGAGGTAGATATCGTTCCATTCAAGAGTAAGCTCTCGCTAACGACCGAAAATATCATTGCATCTCAAGATCATATCATGTCAGTGGAAGAATGGAAATCGGTGCGATCTCGAATTCAAATTAGTTTTTTAAGAATGACTTCTTTCTTCACAACGTTTTGTTTCGTAATAATTGTGGCGATTGGAGGGGATTATATTGAGGAGTTTTACCTGGAATTTAATGCAGAAGAATGAAAGATTAGTGAAGAGGAGAAGTCGAAGAACAATGTAACTTGGATTTTCAAACCCCTGATGAATTTGAATATAAAGAATTACATTTCTTCAAACATATTCACAATTTTCTCCAATCGAATAGTCCTTCTATCAACTGATTTCAGGAAAGTGTAGCCTGTAGATTTTTTCAAGATCTTGTTGTAGAATTCATGATAGTATCCATGATAGTATAGTATATAGTATTTTAACTTCGATTCTTAATCGAACTCTGCCAATGTCTAGATTATTTGGGATCAATTTCTTAGACATTATTCTATAAGCTATAAAAAAATATCGGGATATATATATATATATATATATATATATATATATATATATATATATATATATATATATATATATATATATATATATAGTAAAAGAAACGAAGAGTTGGGTGAATAGTTATTTTGAAAACTGATACCTCAAAACTCTTGAATGAAGAAGCTTGAAATGAGAAATTGAATACAGAAGCAATTGAAGTTTAAAAAACGCTTAAGATAAATTTCATTAAATTCCCTTAATGAACATCAACAGTACAAATACTGCCATATTTACTAAATTAAAAAAAAACACACTAAAGTTAGGAGACTTAATAAAGATAATATTTCGCATATGGTTGAAATGTTGATGATCAGTTTCTGAGACAGAATGAAGAATGTGATTGAGAGTTCTGAAGAATGTCAGGATAACAAATAATAAGATATCCTCTTTCATCTATCCATTCACAAACGGAAAAACTCAGATCACATTGTACACTAAATCATAATCAATGTTTTGTTAATGAAAATATATTGGAGAATCCGTAACATTAGCAGTAATAGTAACTGTTAATCCGTAACTAATAAGCAGTAGGGAAAGAAAACTTGAATAGTTACAAATAATGTAACAACGTGATGAGTTGTTGGAGAACAAAAATGGAGGGGCTGAAACGCGCATGAAAAGTAAGTGTGTGTATGTGTATGAAGATGAAGAGGAGAATGATTATATAAGTTCAAGAATGGCCACGATACAGATAAGTACGAAGGGCAGCAAATGTTAGGCGGTGTCCAAATTGAGGAGCATCAAGAAGAGGAGAATAGAATAAGCGAGGAAAAGGGTGAGAATGAGATAAACTGTTGATGTGAGAAAAAGGGATGGTGGAGATGAGTCGAGATGTTGGGAAGGAGAGAGAAGTTGTTGAGGTCGGCACTTGACCCTCGGGTCGGTGCGCTCTTATGGAAATACTCGACTGCGACAATGGTCGAAATGAAATCATTATTTGAGTCATTAGTCTGAGGACGAACGCTGATCCTAAAGACGGTCTCCGGTAATTAAAGTGGGGTGCATTCCTCCCACGCCTCCCCCCCCCTCCTCACTGTCCTCCAGGGAAACACTAATTAACATATTTTTGACAGTCTTTCCAGCCAGACTGTCTCAAGTTGTGACTTTTCCACTTTGATTGTAACGTCGTTAAACTCGGTTCTAATCACTTACTGCGTTCGCTCCAGCTCCAGCTCCGTTGTAGAGCACCATCATCTCAAACTTGTCAAACTTTCTTGGCGACTTATTAATATTGTAACAAGCGAACTGACAACCCAAAATGGGTTAAATCGCACTTCATGGCCAAAGTTTACAACGAAATGCGTCAATTTTCTACATACAACGCTGTTTCGAGAGTATTAGAACAGTCATACAGAGTTGAGGTTCAAATTACGGAGTTTAATGGTAATTCTATACAATTAATATTATTCCACTTCCGTGAACGTGCTAAAGTTGTTATCATCAGAAGCTTCTATCGTTAAAGGACTGTAGTTCATCATACGTCACGTTGTCCAATTTGTGGCTGCTCTGATTGATATAACGAGTAAAATTGAATAGAAACAAAATAATTGAATATGAACAGATATCTTAACTCTGGATATCTAATTGATTTCGTATTGTATTGAAACACTGCAAAGTAATTCTATATTATGAAGATCTGTGTAATTATGGAAGGAAATGAGATATTGCAACTATACAGTTGCTGTTAAATCATAATAAGTCTGTTATCATAATTAGTTATCAACTACAATAATAGTTGCTGTTCAATTCACTGCTGTTGAATTTTGTTCAATTAATTATTCTGTGTAATTTATTTATATATCTTATTTATTCCCTCAATTCATTGATTGAAGTGGATAAATAATTTGGTATAATTATAAGAAAGTAATCGATTGCAAGAGTAGTTTAACTGTAGTATTGTAATTTTTTCTCGATATATATTTTGAGAAAAAGTAATTATGAGTAAATTAATTTTTTATTTATCATCAATGCTATTCAATTATGAATAAAATGTTTCGCTCTCTATACTTACAAACTACTCCATAGTACAGCATACTTCATATTCATCATGATAATTATATGGAGAGTTGCTGGAAGAACCTAAAAACTTCTGTAAATAAATCGTCTTCTAAAATAAATTTTGTACATATAACCTGGAAGAGAAACTGATGGAATCTTATTTCAATCACTATAATAACTTATTTAGATGAACAAAAATGCATTATAATATAAAATTATCCCAGATCTAATATAGTTTCAAAAATTTTAAATTAGTATAAATCCTGACAAAATTCGATGACAGAGAGACTGACGAAAGTTTATATTTCAGTTCTATTCCAATCATCAAGAATTCATTATAGTATAAAATCATCCTAGATCTTAATTAGATTCAAAAAGCGCCGGTATGACTGCCATAAATTATCCTTGTGATAAAAACGCGTTGATTGGAAGGCTGAAAAGATTTGATCTGATTTGTGTACAGCCCTTATTCGGTGTCTTTTTGATGTCACGGAATTTGAAGGGTGAAAAGCATAACTATATTCGGGGACATCCTGTGTCATTACGCACGTCCTCTCGAGCCCCTCGCCACTCCACTCCCCCCTACACCTCTTCATCATCATCAACTTGGTAATCACTTTTAAAGCCTAATAACAGGGAATTTTGTTTGTCAACGAACTGCTGTGCCTTTCAATCACGGCGAAGCGGTTCTTGCCCATCGTCAACATCTTAGCACACTGCAAAAGTGACACACCTTTCAAATAAGTAAGACCTTACCGTACACTCTCTCATCTAGATATGATACAAATTTGGATTCGCAGTTATCTGGGTGGGCTGAGAAAATAGATGCTGTAAATTATTTCAACACAATCTCAAACAGATGAATGTGAATGAACATCCGCCTGAAACGGATACCTAGAGAAATTATAGTATTGAGAGATTGTAGTAATTCATTTCTCAAGAGAATTGCAAACAAATGACTGTAAATGAACTTTCACTGACAACAGATAAATATATAAATTTTGATACAAATAAATTCCGACTTGATTTGAAATAATTTCCTTCACATCATTAATAACTTTAGTTATATACCTCATAAAAAGACATACACATACTGTCCCTTTTACACATTGGTTAGGCTAGGCGTACACCGATTAGTCAAGACAAGACAAGACGACATTAGTCACGTTTAGTCACAGAAATTCACATAGCTGTTCATGAAGCAGCACACACCGATGCAATGACTAATCGGTGTTTGTTGCTTTATAAGCAACTATGTGAAGTACTGTGACTAAACGTGACTAATCTCTTCTTGTCTTGTCATGACTAACCGGTGTACGCCTAGCCTAAGTTTTCTACGTTAAGCGAACTCATCTCAATCAATCAGCACCTACATGTAATTCAGAATACCCAATAGTTCAGAACTTATCTCTCGATCCCCTCACATAGCTCTGATTCTTTTGCCCTTTTAAAACGCTCACATACTAGAATGCTCTGAAATATTTTATTTATTGATTCATTTGAATGATTGCAATCGATTGATTAGACAACAGGCAATCGCCTTAAACAATTTGAATTACAAATTTATCATTAATTGAAGATTGTGTTGTAATATTCCGAAATAACCATGCAGAAATATTAGAAAATCTACATTCTGCGAACGGACAAGATTCCAATAATAGACATACTTTTATTCATTTATCAAAAAGTCCAATTAATTTTTGTTTCATGCATTCCTTTATTTCATCAACCTTCGAAATATTCCTGAATTCTATTATCAGACTCTTATTAATCAACAGCTAGTTGGAATTATTCTGTCGACACGAATAAAATGGCGATTCTCATCAATATGCGACTGTCGTTACTCTTCCTAGAGGTTCACAACTACACGTTTACTTGAGAAGCATTCTCCGTCCACACCTATATAAACCCCCTCCCCAGCAGTAAGCAGCAAACTTTTTGAAAACTTTGTAGTCCTCCCGAGAAGCGAACGAAGTACTTGATAAAATCCAAGGTAATCAAAATTCTACCGGATTACTCTTCTATTGCGTCCTCCTGAAGTAAAAACTCCGGTGCGACCCGAGAACTCATTCTTTAGCGAAGTAAGTATGATGAAAGAGAAAGTTTTCTCTTCGAATCGAAGTTGATGTTGTTTTCACGCGACGAACCTCTCGTTTTGTCTCCGGTCTCTCTCTCCTTTTCTGCCTCTGGAGACAAACTGCGACGTGACCAACGGAGATGAAGAAAGGGTAAACTTATTATTGAAGAGGTGAAGCTTGAAGGACTTCGTGATTTTCGCATAGCCAGTTAATTTTCAGGAAGATGTGTGGATGGAAATTCTTTTGAAACTGTTCTGATTCAGCAGGGATGACTGAACTCTGAGTGAAGTTCGAATAAGAATGGGAAGATAACGTTGAAGGAAAGTTCAATGGATATTGTGATTGAATTGAAGTTGATAAAAAAGTAATTATTTCTGAAGATTATAATTTCTATAATTGTCATACGTGGTAGTGAAAACTCGAGGCCTTCTCATTAAGCCCCTGCGCCCACTTCGCAACTGCTATCTGATTTCAGTCAGCAACCCAATGTTGCCAGATGACTTTTGGCTGTTTTTCAGGTAATCGGGTAATCTAACCTATCAGCCAAAGTCATCTGGCAACGCTGGGTTGCTGACTGAAATCAGATAGCAGTTGCTTAGTGGGTGCAGGGGCTGAAAGGAAATTCAATACTCGAGATTTGATAAATAATAAGTAATAAATTCAAAATATGTATAGAACTCAGATATGTATAGAAATAGATATGTATAGAAATCAGATAGCAGTTGCTTAGTGGGTGCAGGGGCTTAAAGGAAATTCAATACTCGAGATTTGATAAATAATAAGTAATAAATTCAAAATATGTATAGAAATATGTATAGAAAATATGAAAGAACTGTATGGCAAGAGATAATAATAAAGAATACTGAGATAATAATCAAACCTTAGAGTATTAGTTCAATACAGTAAATCTGTATGTAATTCTATAATTTTCGTGATATACTTTACAAATAAAAATTAGTTAACGTATGCGGTTCCATCATTCAGTAAATGGAAGCAAAAGAGAAGAAACAACATGTTTGTGCAAGCAGCTTATGTTTCCAAATGAGATTCTAATATGATAAACTGGCATATTAAAATGTGTCGTGCAAATGACAGGTGATTTAGTCCAGCGGCTTTTCGACTGGGGGATTCTTGGTATGTCGCATTTCAAAAGTATCACAAGAAAAACTTTTTAATAATTCTTCTTCAGGCGATTCGGTGACGTTTTGTGAACGCGAAACAAGAAATTAGCATTTCCTGCTGGGCTTTTCCAGGAAAAGAGATTACATTTCACCTCGGAATAGGGACAAAATGCTGGCTGCGTTCTCATGTCAGCGCGGGGTCTGCCGCTGCGTATAGTCTTCACACTGAATTCCGCTGAAATGAAAACGCGGGCCTATTGTCTGTCCGCTCCCCGGGTCGGCAGGTCCTTATTGGACTGGCGGTGGCTTCCCTCTGCTCTGCTCTGCTCTGACAGCGCCAGCACTGAATGAGATGACAGCATTTACATGCTAACGTCCCTTCTTCGCCACGCTATTCACCAGTTTTCATCTCGTTGTTCGCCGTTTATTTCAGCGTCATAGACTGCCATCAAAATACCACTCCACTTATTCTTCACTGTAATTATCTCATCAATTGTACAAGCAATGCAGCGTTCCATAGCTTCAATTTTGAAAATTGTAGGTTATCATTTTTGTGCTTTAATTGGTATTTGTATTCTGAGATGAAATTACAACAGTGCATTTCCAGTAAAGATTTTCTACATTCGTTAAGTTCATATTATTCCAATATGGGCAAAGTATTTTAGTAGCTTAAGTTAGGGGAGGTGGAGATTAAAAATAACAAATTCATTCTTAAAAGATGTATTCTAACATAATATCATCAATGTTCATTTTTTAGGCTTGTTCAAACTGGTGATCGTAGCTTTAGTTTATGGAGAGAATAGTTTAAAATAGTGCCTACAAGTTATTTATCTCGTTCTATTCTGTGCAATGTATTCCTTTTTCGTAAGGAAACGTGTATCAACATAATTGAAAAGCAGACTCAAGCCCAATGATAAATTCCCATGAGAAATTCTGTAATAACAATAAATATCGGGGGACCGAGCTGTGCTCGGGAGTACAAAAGCACAGGAATGGAAATTATAAAGAAAAAAGTATGAAATTAAACAATTTTTTAAAGTACAGCCATCAGTCATATGCACTAAATAATCATTGCACTATAAAAAAATTAATATCAGCTTTCAAAATATTATGAATAATCGAGTTTGAATGCATATTATTTGAAAAATTGCTTTTGTGGTAAAATTTTGTTTCAGAGAAATAAGAAATAATAAATGGGTTAGTAATCAGCTGTTTTAATGAACTCTTGACGACTTTTCTCAAATAAATAAAAACAGATGACATGGCTAACTTCATGCCTCAAATTTGAAAATACCAATACAATATGGAATATTTTCAATATTTTGAATTCCTTTTAATTTTCTATAGATAAATTAAAATAAACGAATAAACGAAAAAATTTTAATAGATAAACGAATTATCTCAACAGCTGATAATTATAATCTTCTCTCGCTCGCACTCACTCTCTCTCAACATCAAGAACCGACGGAAAATTGTTTCTTCTGTCAGCTGATTCTCTGTCATTGTCTCAGCAGCTGAAATAATAATCTTGTCTCACTCACACACTCACTCGCTCTCACTCTTTCTCATCATTTACAGCCGACGGAAATTTGTTTCTTCTGTCAGCTGATTCCTAAAGGATCGGTTTTCCTTTTTAATGTCCTTCAGCGAGTTATCCCAGGGATGAGACCCGGCGCAAACTAATTTTTGTATCACAAACCTCCTATATTCCAAATTTCGTCAAAATCGTTAGAGCCGTTTTCGAGATCCGTTGGACATACATAAATACATAAATACATAAATCCATACATAAATACATACATACATAAATATAAACATACAGAAATTGCTCGCTTAATATAATAGGATAGGATAGGATAATTTCGTGTAACCTAGCTGGCTCAGGTCTGGTGTCAGAGTTTTTAGACCATTCCTGATCAGTTCAGTGTCTCTGACGTGACTAAACGACTGTTTTTTAGGCAGCCGGGACCGACGGCTTAGCTAGCGGCGAAACACGAATAAATTCTGTGAAAGAGTGAATTTGATCATTTTCATCAATTATCAGTTTGAATTCGATTTCCTGGTTCTATCAGATTTTGTTGATTACATTCCGCAGATACATTCACTATTACATGTTATATTCACTATATTGTATACTGATCTGATAATAAGAGTTCAATTTTTATTACAATTGGAATAGATCAAACAATACGGTAGATCAATGTACGAGTTTGGTGGAATCATTTCTGGGTGAGTGTACTGTTTGATTGTCTTATTCACTCAATCCAAATTTATTTAAATAATGGACTCTATTCTTCAACGACTCTCATTTAACATGTATAAAATCTAAATAAGACATTAAAAAAAGGGTTAACAATACACAACAAATAAAATCAAAATAACTCACTTCTTCGATTTTCTGATTCTCTCAGACTTTGTCGATTGTATTGTGCAGGTGCATATTGTATGACAGTTTGTTATTTTGAATTAATGTACAATTATAATTGCTATTAAAATTCAATAAGGGTAAATTAAAAGTAGTTACGGGTTAAGTGGAAACATACTCGTAGCTTGATAACTATGTAGGGTAAAGGTGTGTTCAATTATCTAAATCACAAAATTGTACAGATAATTGACCTCTTACATACCAAAAAACGAATAAAACTAGCGTTTCTGTTTCATTTTAATCAAATGGTTCAATTTTTTCAAGTAATTTACTTCATCCTTTTTTCAATTTCCAATAGAAATCGATGAAAACTAAAAAGAATGATCTCAACACAGAACAAACACAATCGAAATAATGTACATTGAGATAGTAGTTGTGAGTTGGGTTTGGGTGGATGAGTGAGTGGGTGGTTGCGGCGGCAGGAAGGCAGGTGCGTCGTTGCATGGGCAGGGCCCATAAGAGCGAGCGTCGTGGCGCTGTGCTGTTTATAGTAGGCGCCGTCTAGGCGTCGGTCTGGCGCCACACTGTCGCTCGACGCTCGGTTGGTCGATGGGGCGAGCTCAACCCACCGACCTTCTTTCTATCAAATATCAACGCCACCACTGCAAATTACACCGCTTTCCTCTACTCTCTATTATCTTCTTCCCCTTCTTCTCCACCTCCCTCCCCCACGGCTCCACCCCACAACCTTCAACCTATTTGAAATTTGCAGCAAAACTTTCCGCCAATACCGCATTCCAATTCATACCACTGCAAACTGTTTTTCACTCTTGAAAACTGTTCTCCTGCTTCCATTCGTTCAACACTAGATGAAAAACTTTCACTTAGCAACTGTGCCAGTTCAGTTCTGTTCACCCATTCTCGGCAAACTCCTCTTAGATTGTGCACTGCATAAAAACGTCTCATTTATTCAGAAAAGTCGCCGATGTGATTTCTCACTTTTCCTCGAGGAAATACATTTCAGTGGAGTGCTTCTTATTGAAATAGTTTCAACGGTATTCCTATGATGAGATGGATGTATTGTGCTTTGTCGAAGAGAAAGGAGCTTGCTGACGTTTTGTAGTAAAATGTACATTCTATACTTTGGTCCGAGAGTAGAGTTGAATAGCTTATTTGTATTTTCATTCCCTGTCTTCTAAGTTTGAATCACGTCCGACTTCATTTCTTTGGAGCTGTGGTAATATTCAAGAGTATATTAATACATTGATAATTTTAAAGTCCTGTAGATTGAACACCTTAAGGGATTTTCTCATATCATAATACATATCATGTTAACCACTGCTGAAACGATTCAAACTAATCCGAAATCATCTAAATCGGTTCAGCCGTTCTCGAGTTATAAGCAAGTGTACTCTATTTATATTTATATAGATATTCAAGACTCAATAGAGCTTAATGATGATCCAACAATAATTTCGGTATACGAAAATTCGTTTCGTGTTCATAAAAAAGGTTGCGGCCACTAAAAACCAGAAGGCTTAAAGCTGCGAAGCTGCACTGCTGGGTTGTTATCTGGATAACTGTGCTAAATTATCCATCTGGAGGTAGCACTGATTGAAAAAGCTGGGTTCTGCCTATTTTTTTTTTAATAGCATACTGTTCTTGAGAAAAAAATTTCAATACCCACTTTATCGCCAACTTAATTTTTTTGGTACTACATACTGTATTAGAAAAAAAAATTTCATCCTCACTTTATTACCAACCTAACGAAATTAGACGGAACACTAATCCTGCTAGCAGCCCAAGCTTGTGCTACCTCCAGATGGATATATTTAGCTCAGCGTAGAAAATTATCACTGCCTTCTTGATAAACCTTGTCAACCATCCACCATCCACCAACTAACCAACTGCAGTGCGACTAATTTAGTTTACAATATGGTGTTAACTGAAAAAAGATTACTTAGGTTTTTTACTAGTTTCCGATACATTGATGTACTTGAACCTGCTTTCTCAGGAAAGTAATAGTCGATAAGTCTCTCGACAAGAAAATAAAGAAAATAATCGAACCACATATTTGTTGCTTCATGAAGCATACACAGCCTGTAAATATTTAAAACAGAATCACCAAAGAAGTCTTAAATGTTTCCGATTATTTTACTTTCTCCTAAGATCACTTTCTAGTAATCTAGTGTCTTCCTATATTCTCTAAACTTTTTGAAATGTAACCTATGTTTTTCTCTCTCGAGAGATTAGAAATTTTGCTCCTATAAACCTCTCAATCACCACCCTCAGCACTGAACATAATATCAGGTTTGAAAAAATTTAGTTGACACTTCTCCAATATTATTCATTCATCACTATCAGAAACAGGTCAAATCATTACAATCATAGGGAAGAATAATAAATTAATCAAAATATTCATTATAGTGAAGGTGTATAAAATAATAACATTTCTATACACCTTGCACTACTTTCAAAAGCAAAGCTGGATAACGATTAACACACAACTAATCAAATTATTGTCAGTAGCATCACTCTTTAAGGCCTATTTATAATTATTTCTTGATATGTTCCTAATTTTGTTATTGTCTGAAATTCGTTCAACTTTGAGTTTTCTTGAAATACCCGTGGTATCAAAAGCTAATTCAAAAAACACATTTATTATACTATTATATTGTCAATGATCTTACACATACAAGCAAGCTAGAGGTCATCAGAATTATACAAGCTAAATTTTCATCATTTCTATTCTCAAAATATATTTTCATTTAACTTTTGAAATTCTCCCATCTTTTCAAATAATATAGTTCATCATTAGTCTATGATATACTTAGTTGAATGCTGGGGGAGTACAGTCGACCGTATTCGGTGGCAACTAGCTGTTAACAGGATTCGCGTCGCGTCCGAGCCGTAAATTGGATTACGGACGGCAGCGGCAGCGGTGGTGGCGGCGGCGGCGGTGTTCGGGCGGACAGTGGAACGTGTGTGCGAGCCGGCGAGCCGAATTTATCTGGCCGGTAATTTCTAATCGGCTTTATAATAAAGCAATCAGTCAGCCGGCTGCTGTAATAAGTAGTCGCGTCACGGGCCACGACTTTCTAGCCAATAACCAGCCAGATAGGCACCATAATGGCAGAGCGATAGCGAGCGACCTCGGTTGATCATTTTAATTCACGTGATGGCGATGGCGATAATGATAATGCCATTATATACCCCTCCTCTCACGAGCTCTGCCATCAGTTGATGTTCACCTTTCTCAAATATTGTCGTCGTCGTTTCGTTCTGCTCTGCCTCTCCCGATTCGCTTCTTGTCAAGCCCATGGATGACGTCATTAATATTGATTGTGCCGCGACCTTACTCTACCGACTCGTAATTTTCTGCTTGTAAATATCTTTCTACAAGAAGATGAAGAAGATGTGAAGCAGGAGGTCTCCCATTACCACCAGGGGGTGGAGGGTAGTGGGGGGGGGGGCGAACAGCACGAAGAAGGGACTTATTTGATTGGATTAGGGAGGTTACGCACAATGAATAACAAGTAGTGTGTGTGCTCCAGAAAGGGAGGTTCCATTTTTTTTCGTTTTTCGGTACTGGAAAAGGAGTAGGAGGGATGAGAGGGTGTGGTGGTGGGGTGGGGGAAGATTGCGAAGTTGGAAAAGGCATGTGAGAATGAGCGAAAAGATGAAGATAACAAAAGGGTGATGGAGACAGGAGTAAAGTGATCATGGTAAGAAAAGGATGATGGGGACCTATGTTGAAAAGAGTGAGAGATTGTGGAAAACCATAAATAGGAAAGGAAATAACACAATATATGCTCAATAATTATATTAATATTACAAATGAATAATAACTGTTTTTCTCGATGAATAATAAAATTATTTGAAAAAAATTACTTTTATTAAAAATTGCCACTTGGACTACCATTAATTTTATGCTCTCATTTCTTGAAAACTATTAAAAAAATTAAAAATACTAAAGTCTTCCAGAGAAGCCTCCAGCTCTGTTCTAAGACTGAGAAACAAGAGCATAGAGCATGAAAAAAATTTCTATTGTTCTGTTTTCTATACTACAATTGACATGTAAAACCTATTTATCCAATCCTCTTTATTAACTTCCATTATTATCGGACTATCTATAAACCCCATTTAGGAAATTAAATGTAAAAAAGAAGAGTATTTCCACGATTATTAAGGAAACATTGTTGAGTGTGCCTATGAACAAATTCACAGTTTGTTGTAGATTGGAGGATTTAAAGTAAAAAATATATATTTACAACTCACGTGAAAGGTTAGGTTGAGGAAAGTAAAGAGGAAGGTTGTTTCAAATCCCTCATGCATCTGTTTTCCAGTGGTTGAGGTGTTCAAGTTCCACTCTTCCCTCCCGCCGCTACCTCTCCCAACGATTACAGACAGCACCGATCCGGTTGGATGAGAGAGCATTAAACACCAGACCAGAGCTCGGGCTCTTCAACCTCCAATTCCGGCACTCGCCTCCACTCTTGACTGTTTTGGTTAGATCAATTTCATTTGCACACTTCCATGGTGCAGCTCTAACACTACAATACTACACAGTACAAAACAACGGAAGTACTGATAATACCACCTCTTGAAACTTAGCACGCTCAAGTTGAAAACGAAAAATGATTGAGCTCCATCGCCTAAACTTCATGCTAATTGAATCAAGTGCTCACATCAAAACGATCAAATTCGCTATACGCCCTCTTTTTGACTACTCGGAATGCTTAGTGGAAAGCCACCTGATGAGGTGTCTGAGTGGAGTTCGTTAGAGAGTCACTGTGCAAGAATCGTGCTACATTTTTCAAAATCCTAATTTATGATTGTGAATCACCGTTTAATTTTGCAGAGAGAAAATCAATTATGCTTTCAACCCTGAGTGTAATAATCGCTGAAGCTCTTCCAGCCAGATTAGAGTGATGAGGCTTTATCTAGCTAAAAAACCCTTATGTTGGGGACAATGAAATTTGAAAAAAATAGCTGTTTTATTAATCTAAGTTATCTGAACTGACAGTGAGTTATAATATTTAAGCTTTTTATAAATTATAAGGACTCATTTGCTATGATGCAGCCATGTTCATATTGTACATATTGAATTCTTATAGGATTCTACTTTTTAACATTGGGAAGAAATTCTGCTTAAAAACAATAAAATAAAATAAATAAAACAGTAAAACAATAACAATAAAATTTTCAAGTATGAATTGAAAATAATACAAGATATTCTTTGCCCAAATTCATTCATAGCTCGCTCGTACCTCCTCCCACCTCAGAAGATTTGCAGATAATTTTCTCAGAGTTTTCCAAGATGAAGGAGATAAAACGAGAGGAAAATATGGTGTGTTCTTACTGGAAGGCTGAATGTGGAAACTAATGCTCTAGAACAGAGAGATGCATATCTGGCCAGAAGCGGGTGGGACGAGCCGAGCCGAGAGCGGTAAAGGATGGAGCCAAAGAGACGAGAAACGCCAGAAGGACGTATTGCAATGAGGTGTCTCCAGCTAGAAAATGTCGGTGTAAAATGTTCCCTTAGAAGGGAGAGTGAAGTGCTCTCGCGAGAGGGAGACAAGGTTTATGGTGTAAATCCCCCCTCTCACCACTCCCCGCCTATCGCTGTGACAAGAGAAGCCCTCGTAGACCCATTTTGCCGAATTCCCAGAAATTATTCTATCAAATTCCATGAGGCGGAGAAAAGTTCTACTTGTCGCTTGTGCATTTTCCCGGTTACTTCCACAATGGGGTTGAGTTGTCTTCTGTAAATAATCAAAGATCATTTTGTACTTGTTGAGCGAGCCTTGTTAATCAACATTCATTTCTCAATCGCATGAATTGAAGATAATTATTCTCAAATGTCTGCCACAAATCTTGAGAATAAAATTAATTTTTAGGGAATAATATTCTTCCGATTCCAATGTTTGAATCGATACTGCATACTTAAATTGAATAATTCTTCATTTGATACAGGATTAAGAAATGACTTGACTCATTTCTATGAACCCAAATTGTTTTGTGTAACATGTAGTTTCTGTACTGTACTATATTTATTTCAACCCATCTTACTATTGCAATAAGTCAGTAAATTTCTCTATTAAACTCATGCAAATTCAATGTTATGCCACTGAATAATGAATATGAGACTTACTTCAAACTGGATTAATAGTATTCAATTAAACCATAACAAACAACCCTCCAATAAAGTGAAATTGCATTAAAAACGATATTATTATACTTCTACTATTATTCCTGTTATACTATTTCGCGGAATAGTAAGTCCGAATATATATCCCATCTACAATATAGACAATTTTCTTCCATCAGTTGGAATATTTCAGAAAAATCCCATCCGTTGATACTAACAGGCTCCATTATGACACTCAATCATCGTACAATCAATCTCTTTTCAACGACATCCAATTTTCAAATCAACCCCCTATTTGAAATTTTACATCTATTCTTACTTAAAAGCCTTCCCCGTTTTTTTCTGTGAGATTTAACTATTGGATTAGTTATTTTGTCTGAAGTTAACTTAATTTATTTATTTATTCTATTTATTCAACTTTAGTTTACTAACATTCACATCTATTAACATAATTAATTAATCCTCAATAATGGGGAAGCAAACTTTTCCTTTCTCAAGTACATAATTATGTACTGATATAAGCTTCAAAAATGGAGCTACACACTAAATTATTGATTGGGTGTGTTTGCAGAGACGAGGCATCATACAGCAGACCACTGATGCAAACTTCGAGAGTGTTGTTATTTACGTACACCTAGGCCGAAAGTAGCTTTGTAGTAGTACGTGCAGAGGCCTAAGCGCGCAGCTCAAAGCAAAAGCTGCAGTCGGGTCATTTGTTGTACAGACGAGGATTATCGTTGCCGAGAATGGCACGGTCGAGTATTTATTCAAGCATGCTCTGATATCAGATGTGTGGCTTTATGTATTTTATAACAGGCCATCATTGTTGATCCAATGAAACTCTCTTCCTGTCAACCGGCTCATCCACTTTTGAACGCTGCTTCATTCACGTTCAACCGCAATCACCTGATGACTCGTTTCATCTACTCACTCACTCATCATGTCTTACCCATTTCCTCACTCTCTCATTCACATCCTCACTCACCCATTATCTTTCAAATATTCTCTCCCGTCCTATCGCTTTGAGTCACTCTATCACTCTCAATTACTAATACTCTATTTCTGAACACTTTAAAGAGATATAATATCTCTCATTATTCCTTTTCTATATCTCTTTTTCTCTCGCTCCCTCATACTGAATTTCATTCTCTCCCTACCAATCACTCTTAACTCACTATTTCACTCTTACTCACTTCTACTCACATCATCTCACTCTCCAAACTATCTAAAGAGAGATAGTTTTCCTTAGTATTTTCAAATCTCTCTCTTTTCCTCTTTCTTCCTCATCCTGAATTTCATTCTCATTTTCTCCTCTCAATCACTATGACTCACTCTTCCACTGTTACTCATTACCTTACACACACATTTTTAAGAAACAAATACTTTCTCCAAAATATTTTTCAATCTGTCTCTTTTTCTCTCTCACAAATCATAGCTTCCTCACTGTCATCAATCCACAATCACTCACATTCTCTCTTATTCTTCAACTCTCCTCTCATCCTGTTCCCGCCTTTTTCATATTAATAATAATAATAATTCCGTGTAACATGGCTGGCTCAGGTCTGGTGTCAGAGTTTTCAGGTCACTCCTGATCAGCTCAGGGTCTCTCACGTGACTTAACGACTGTAATTGGCACCCGGGACCGACGGCTTAGCGTGTCTTCCGAAACACGAGGAGTGGCTCGAGCTAAAATCTCACGGTCTGACCTGGGTTTGAACCCGGGACCTCTAGGTTACAAAGCCAGCACTTAACTCACTCGGCTATGGCCACTCCCTTTTCCATATTAATACCATTGATAACAGCCTCTCTCAATTCCATACATCCTAATAGGCTCTCAACGAGATGGCATACTAGTGCACACCATCATAATCGTCACTGTTCCGTCCATTTATTCGACTTTACGTCCGTTGCGATAATTCGACTAATCGCAACAAAGATCATCTAGTAGCTAATCTCACTCAATTATCGGTTCACTACAAGCACTACTAAATAGAGTCCAAGGTATAAATTACAGTTACAATGGGTTTGGAAGTGTCGCATCAAATTACTCGAAGCTTATCCTGTGTGTTTATGTTGGATTCGAATCCGTGACTCAGGTGAGAATGATATTTCACGGTTACCTGACCTTTTCGGTAGGCTGTTCCTTAATTGATAGAGAACGAATTGGTGCAATGAATAATTTGCGTTGAAATCACCAGAAAAACGTTTGTGAGAAGTTTACTATAATGTAGAATGAATGTAATATGAACTCTCAAATATATCCATTATTTTAAGTATTAGGCCTACGTGATCTCGGTAATGAGATAATTTGAATTCACTATTGGCTTGTTCCAATGTTCCTGTCTATTCTATTATAAGTGATGTGAAGACTTATTTTATTCTACTTCTTATTCTTTCTTTTAGGCTACTATATTTATTTGATTTTTTAATTTGAATTGCCTATTTATTGTACTTTTTCCTTCACTTGTTACATGCTTGTTTTATTCTGATGCAGAAATAAAATCAAATTTATTATTACTTTTGAGTGTTGTTGCGCAACATCGTATCAAGTGCTGATATCTTACCAACAAACTCTGACAAACGCAACTTATAAATGACATCCAAGTTTTTATTCTTTCCATCAAATTACTTGAACTTTATCAGTGTTTATGCTGCATGCCCAACTTCCATAAGACACGATTATTGGACGACAGTAACATCGAGTGTGCTTGAACGGTTGTGTGGAAACAGACAACTTCGAGATGAGGATGTTATTTAATAAATGAAGTAGAAACAGTTTCTGTGCCATGATACCATGTCGAAGCGTCACCGGAGAAGACTATCGAGAAAGAAGATGGAGGAATAAGTGGGGAAAGAACTTTGTTCAAAGTTGTAATCCTGGTTGGAGACCTGTTGAAGAAATTAGCGAAGCATCTCATCTCTCTCGACGTGAGGCTCGAGACAGTGTTTTGCAGTCTCAAACTAAGAAGGTGAAGCGAGAAGAAAAGTTGAATAGAGATCTGCTCGGGCTCTTTGTATTTATTTCCCAGATTTGAACTTCAACTAAAGTTTTCTGAGCTGTGCAAGTAAGTCTCCTATAACATTAGCACGCACACACAAACATCAGTTATTTTATATGTTCCGTGATGTGGCGTAAACTTAATATTTCCTTAGGGAACTGTAAGAAAAGAATAATAAATTATTTTCCAGCTATATACTACAATTTTATTTCCATAAATGTATGAAATTTTTTTAAAACTTTTCAGTCTCAAATATTTCATTGTTGAATACAACGAGGAAGTAGAAAATAATAGAGAGTGGATGATTCTAAAAGATGAACTCACAACAATAATATCTCTGAAAAATTCAAAATCATAATGGTCATGTACAGAGCGTGCCATCCAAATTGGCGTCTCACTGGAGCATGCGCGTTGATCGCTTCCTCCCACTACAGTGCCTGCTGACTCGCGGTACAGTAAATTTCAAAAGTTCATTCAGCTGGCAAACTCAGCTTTATAAAAAAATCATATTCGCTTCGGTTACCTAGCAGTACTATGATGTTATTTGCTTCACTGACTGTACTAGCCTTAGCGGCTGGAGGGGAAGCGTGGTGGGAGAGATTATCCATCTCTCTCGCACAGCCTCCCCTAGACGCCAATTTGGATGGCACGCTCTGTACCTCGTCATGTATTGAAAATAATGTTCTTCAAATTGCAATGGATTGCAATAATCACAATATAGGCCGTAATTATTCTAACAAAATACAAACGATACGTATATTGATTTCAATGATTGATTCATATGGTTACTGTAAACACAAGAACTCCGGGATTCTCGTCCCATTACTGTGTTCTTGTATTCACATTATGAATTTCCACTAGATTTAAATCAAAGTCATCATTTTTTCTCGTTTCCAATGTCATCGTTACATTGAAATAAGTTCTCATAAACGTCTTATGTTTGATTTTCGGAAATGCATGAGACATTTGAAGTTTAGGCTACTTTCAATCGAGCAATTTTAATCTGTTACTGAATAGAGGTATAGTCCGATTCACGTCAAGAAGTCAGCATTGTTTATATGAGGAGCATTGATGCCAAGTTTCATTGAGAGAGAAATTGAAAACTGCACCAAACGTGTTTGTTGGGACTGTGTGCGACAACAATGCACAGTGCGGCAACTATGCACAGTGCGAATAGGATAGAGACATCAGCAACTGACTTGTGCTGAACAAGGATAGCAAACTCCCATCTAAGCAATGCTGACTTCTTGACGTGAATCGCACTATAGCTTATTCAATCCAATGATGGAGAATAAAACGTGATTCCAAGATGGAAAATCATAATTCGAATCAGATTGAGGTCAGTATTCCAACGGAATTAACTAATTAAATTCCACCTCGAATGAAATTCATTTTATTTATGAATTGTTCAAATGATCGTATTTTATAGTTTAAACATAATGAAGATAATCATTGAAAATTAATGTTAATTTATCGTCATTGATTTTCTAAAGTGGGGTTGCACCAAGAAAGATAAATTTCGATCCAGAATCAGTACAATGCTAATAAAATGGGATCAGCTGATTCAAAGTGGCAGAATCAGTACGATTTAAATGGGATCAGCTGATTCGAAGTGGTTGATCCTGGTTGGTGCAACCCAAAATGAAAGCCTTTCCAAGTATTGAAAGATGTTTAATGTTTTAAGACGAAATTAGTTGAAAACGGAACTTTCCAATTATTTTATGAATCCATTAGAGCAATGATTTATAAAATTTAATGATTATTCCTTGAATGTTCCTAAATGTTTCAAGCATCCAAACACATTCACCTTGAACATGGGTCGTGGAAGGAATTTCTATGTAGGCCTATATTGCATTTATAGTAGAATGGGAAGAGGCAAGGCAATGAACGGAGACAGCTTGTGATCATGAATGATGAAAAGAGATGATGCTGTCTGAAGGAATTTGTATCTGAGAATAAGAAAGTTTTCTGACAAATTGGAAAGTTCCAACAATAGGGAAAGAAGATAGAATAATATTTTTCGGGAAAAAGGTGAGTATTCAATGCCAGAGATCTCACAATTCCACTTTTTCTAGTACCGTGCGGTACTTTTGCAATCTCTCTATTTTGAAAATCTCTTCACTCAAACCAACTCCATCTCTTTCTCTCTTTCATTTATACAGGCCAGGTTTTTCCTCTTTCTCTGATTTGACCAAGATTAAACTCGCTAGTCTATCAGAGCAAGCCATTGAAAGAGTTCGTCGTACGAACAGTCTATTTAGAAGGATATGAGATGAAAATATTCTGTGGGAATGCATTCTCATCAATAACGTCCGCAGCAGTCGATTGTTGAGGAATCGCATTTCAAAGTCCGAGTGGAATAAGTAATATTGACAGGAGAGAGGTTCGATGGTGATGTTTTAGAAAGCTAAAACAAGCTTTCAATATTATATTCTAGTAAAAAGGAGAATCCCAATCAATGGTATGCTAAAAATTGATTAAAGAATGAAAGTTGTTCACTCTTGATTTGTCTTATCTAAAATATATACAATGAATGAAAACGTGAATGAACACTGGATGAATCTGTGAATAGAAAAGCAGCATATAGCATATTGTCAATGTAATAGTTAACAAATTAAAGGTAAAACATTACAGATATTCTAGGATGATATCATAATTACATGTATCTAAAGAATAGAAAAAATAATGTACTTCCATCATCTTCATTATAAAATAAATAGCTGAAAATTCACCGAATAAATAAATATGTCAAAAAAGTAAAATATCAATAATATTATCAACAAACCAAAAATAATCACAAATAGTTGGACCTATATTCTTGAGTGTTATGAATATCATATTTCTCCAAAGAATAAAAAGGAAAAATGAATCATTTTCTTACTGAAATCAAAATTCTGCAGGCTAATACTGATAAAAGGATTGTGCTCGACAGAACGATCTCTGAATAGATGGAGGATAAAAAAAAATCTATTCATTTTTTATGAAGACAATTAGAAATAAGGGATTTATCTAAAACAAATGTGGCGAAGAAGAGAACAAAAAATAAGTGAATATTTTACAAAACAAGAAATAAGTGAAAAATCGGGCTAGTGAGTAGTTTTACGTTTTATCATGTCTGTGCGTTTTCTAAGGGGGTGGATAAAAAGTAGAAGGGAAAGTACTACGAGTTTTGGAGGTGCAAATTGTTCTAGAGAGAGTGACATTGAAAGAGAGAGGAAGAGAAAGTGAGTGAGTGTCAAAGAGTGAGAGAGGAATTGAAGGAGTAGGTGGAAGAGGCGAAATGTAATGCTCCCTTGGCCCTGCCAATTATCGGTGAAATACTGTATAGGCTACGATTACATGCACAATGTACAGGACAAACTTTGCCCACTCTACGGCGGCAGTTTGTAGTTTAACTGCCCTCCAAGGACCTAGCCGGACTTGCTCGCAAACATATTGGAGTTGTGGACATTTGGCTGGACGTCCTGTCCCGGCCACCGCAGAATGAAATGGCTCGTGGACAACTCCGATCATCCCCTTCTCATTATCGGATCCAGTCTTATCTTTCAGGCAGCTTTCCTTCCCTTTTCATTCACTAACAACTCCCCCCCCCCCTCCACTCCCAACTCCCTCCACACCGACCATCCAGAATAATCGCTTCAGACATAGACAAACTGTGTGTGTCCTAGCAATCGTGATCGGAATAGTTCGTTCCATGTATGTGCTCACAAGCAATTACAGATTCGGCTCCAGCCGATTGCTAATAAAATACATCAGCTCTTGATCATTTGATTCTACTTAATAGTCTAGATAATATTATCACAATCAAATTAGAAGAGAACAAAATTAGGTACTTTGTCAGTACTCATCAGTTTCATCAAAAGGATTACACCATCATCATCAAGCTTTCATCCAACAGAGTATGAGCGATTTGTTATATTTTTCACTGGAAAAGTTATTTTCAAAAATATAAATCGCATTGGTATCACATAGTACTCGAATAGAGGAACAAGAATATCTGCTCGAATTTGAAAAACATCGCTTTCGTTCAGGAGATATGAGCAGGGATCCATTTGAACTCCGAAAGATTTATCAGAGGGGAAAATCTTAAATTTTTTTGCTATGTTCAAAGATAGAAAGGTTTCGGACTAGTATTTCTCAGTGAATGTAAAGACACAGATATTCCAGTCAAACACAGATAGTTCCGTGGTTGAGTGACTCATCTAACATATTGTAGATGGATAGTTGCTAAATTTTATCCATATAAATTGTACAGTGATGTTCTATCTAATGTAGATATATGGATAGTTAATCATATTAAGTTACATATCTTACATATCTTGTTTTCTGTTTTGAAATGGTTCGAATGAATAGATGGATATTAAACGATAGCGATTTCGAAACTGAGAAATTCACTCAGTGGTTGTTAATTGCAGGTAATATTGAACTCATGTAAGTTGTTCCTATTGACATTCTAACTCAGACCATACTGAAGACCATACTGATGAAAAAGTGGAATATTTATGTAAATGATGCTTCATGAAACTGTTCAAACTTGATAATGTTGGTGGTTGCGTGTAGCATGAACGCATTAGTCACGATATGTTTCGAGGATACAATACAACATACGTGACCAGTTGAGAATTATTGAAATCAACTAATGGTTTCTTGTTTTTGTCGGAATTATAGTCATTCCCTGCATATTACTACTTGGTGAAATAATGCGAATATGATAGATTAGATGCTGACTCAGTTTTCACTAATTATGGAGATTATTCATTGCATTGTCGAATTGTCAGAGATTGGCCAATGAGTTGTCGGTGTCAGTGGTCAATAAATTATTCAAATGTTTTCAGAAAGTGATCAGGGCTGTTATAAAACACAATTGCAATTATTATTGGTGAAGAAATTAATTAAAATCATTATACCATGGAATAATATGACTGTTAGTTACGATTCACATCATCTGGGAAATTGAATACGACCTACTTATTAGATTGGTGATTGTACTGTGATTGACAGTGGAATAAATTAATTAGAATAATCATTTCACAGAATTATTCGCATGTAGTGTTTTTGTCGGAAAAAGAAAATCGAAAAGTCCTTTAGTTGGTATACAATATTATAAGTATTATCTATTACAATCATGAAAATATTACTTCTTCAATAAGAATTCTTTTACAAGAATCCAATCCAATCTACTCTGATAGATCCCAGAATCTTATGTTCAGCTCTTCCCACATTATTGTTGAGCTATTCAATAGTGAGACTTCGGAACTTAATACGTTGGAGAAGTGCATAAAAATTTCAATAATGATTCATGTATTCCCTTTTTACTGTATGATCTGACGTCACCTGACCTATTACTCCTTCATCCAACAATCTGTGCGAGACGACCTGACTCAAAGAGTCTATCTTTTCTGGGATTCTTACAATCAATGTTGGCAATATTCAAGGAACGTGAAGTACCTACTGAAGCTGTATCGTCTCCCGAACACGCTCGGCGAACAGTGTTCGCTTGAGCTTTCTACCATTAAAAGCTGACAGTTTTTCAGTTTTTTATTTTTACCAACAACTTTCGGCAGTCATGTTCAGTTGGTTGAGATGCGGCTTTATAATATATATAATACCTTTACTACCTTATATAATACCTTTTTAGCTTTATAATACCTTACTTTCAAACTATATTGGTATGAATTTTAAATTTGGTCTAGAGCAAGTAACAAGCTACTCTATAAGAACCAAAAAGTTGGAGAATAGATCCACATCTAGATATTAGTGAGAAATAATTATCTCCTCCAATCTTGAATAATAACACATGTTTTCACATGAAAAAATAGCACGAATGATAAGAATAACAAAATTAGACTGCAATGCAGATT
Source organism: Laodelphax striatellus (assembly GCA_017141395.1). NCBI lineage: Eukaryota > Metazoa > Arthropoda > Insecta > Hemiptera > Delphacidae > Laodelphax > Laodelphax striatellus. Next base: position 28,729,349 of record CM029531.1, read on the forward strand.
GAATAAACTATTGAAAGATCAATTGAAAGGCGAAGATCATCTTCAAAGTTTGGAATTTTCCAAGAAATTAGGCCAAGTCTGAATTCTTGAATAGCTGTGATACGAAGTCACATCTCCTTCAACTGAAAAGCACAGACTATGAATATGCATTGCAGCTGAGAAGGGATTTGAGCAGAAGGGAGCTCAAATGGTCTAAAAGATTAAGCAACGATAAGCAGGCGTCCTGTACTGACAATCCAGCCGGCATCCATGCTTGAGATGGAACTGAAGAGAAAACTGATAAAGAAACGGATAAGTAGATAAAAGGAAAAGCGATCTATTCAAGGCAGAAACTTTGAAGGTGAGCTTCCAAAGAATCTGCTGAAAGATGATACATAGCTGGAAGGCGTAATGTATAACCCGTTTCTTATCACTTTTCTTCAACGATAAAATGGCTGAAAGCGTTTCTTTGTGCGCGCACCAACGCTTTAGGAAAAAATCGCCGCTGTCTGATACGTCGATATCTGCGCAACATCGATTTGCTCATATCCTATCATTTGCACTGTAGCATGCAACATTCTCTCAAATATTCCATCCAGAACATGAGAATTTGTATGAAGGCTGATGGCATATGAAGGCTTCCAATCTCTGTTGAACGAGATTATCATGTTTGGAGTTACCTCCCCATTAAGTAGAATAGACTTTTCCAGGATGTTTGATAGTCTTTTTAGAGATAGAATGAAATTTTTGCCAAGGATCAATGATGAAAATAATAGGAAATTTTCGTTTGTGATAAAAATTTTCAAGATTTCCTTCAGAAACCACCAATACAACCGCCTAAGCAACCCTAATAAAAGAACATTATTGAAATGAGTCAGTGTCTTCTTATTGGAGTATAACTAGCGACTTGAGAACGACCTGAAAAATCGTAGTTAAATGATGACTTGTCTTCGAAGTCGAATTTTTTCAAGTTGTCGATTTCATATCAGAAATATTCAATCATTTTTCTAAGAAATATATTTTTTCAATTTTGATAATTGATAACTGAGACGATATTGAGACGATAACTGAAGATTTTCACCGCCCCTGGTTATTCTCTGACTTTAGAAATCCCATATTACTATGATCTTTAATTGAGGATACAGTGCAGTACTCAATTCAGAATGCAACTGGAAGGAATGAATCACTTCGCAATTCCTGTTTACCGGGTTGCATCACCTTTCTTCCCATCAACTTACCAAATGGCAATTTATCAGTAACCGTGCGCTTAATATTTCTAATTGAATCTACCAGATAATCGTCTATTAAACGGATCTTGAGTGCTTGATGAACTCAACTGGGTATTTCTTGTTTAGCAGGAAAACATTACCATCTTAAACACAGTCTGAAGGAGATGACTTGTTAGGGAAGCATCCAAAATAATTATTAGACTAGTCTCATAATTATGTCTTACACTATTCACAATAGCAAACGAAGTGGCAAATAAAGGTGTGAGTTAGTATTAAATTATCAAACTATTATACTATTATACCAAAATAGTATCAAACTATTATTTGCTGAAATGCAATTTTTCCTTACAATCTCTGAGATAAAAATAGACTTAAGAATATACTCATCTAGAAACGACATGGATAAACAGCTCATCCCTCGTATTCAAAGAGAGCTTAGGATTATATTAGATTGGATTATTCACTTTATTCTTCAAGATTACAAAATATTTTAGCTTGAAATAATACTCGTAGGAATATTTAAGAATTGTTATTCTATGAATTTATTACTTTATAAACTAAGGATTTATCTAGTAGTATGAAAATTTCATGCGATATAATAATGATGTCATGACTATGATGTCTCTGCTACTCTGCATGAAACGGTGTAGTTTAACATCAATTATTATGGGAGAATAAGAGACGGAATAAGAGAATTACTGTACTTTATTTTTCCTTATTACGAGAAACATTTTGTCCCTGTATGATAAATTAATGAGATTTGGCTTTCTTAGTCGAGTTCATGCACAATCGTAATGCAGCAGTTGAAAATCAAAGTTATTTCTGCAAGGTATACGAGTAAACGTTGTAACATGTTTTCACTTGTGATGGTAGCTAGGAAGCGCACAATCTGAAGCTGTTGTTTTTGGGGCAGCTAGCAGTGCTAAGATATTGAGGGGGCTACAGGGGGGGGGGAGTAGAGAGTGAAGGTGCAGGTGTTCGGAGGCCCAGGGGAGTGCTCCAGCCAGGTCGGAGTCTGAGTTCGGAGCACTCGAGAGACTCGTAACACCGGACCAATCACTTGGACACCCATAAGAATTGCTGCTGGCGCTTCCTTTTCACTACCCGTCGTCTTGCATAATACAGTACAGACAGCTTCACCTACCCTTGAACAAAACAGCTCGCAATAGGTCTATTTTTATTGCCGACTCCCAAACTCAATAACAAGTGAAAGCGGTCGAATTTCAATGGCAGAAGGAGGAAAATCAAGGGGCGGCCCTGGCGAGAAGTGCATCCGTCATAAATAATTCTCCCATTAATCAAAAATACTGTTCACCGAGAACAAAGAAGTTTATATCCCTTTTAAGATGCAGACATCTGAGAACTTTCTTTCAGAAGAGCTTCTTACCCTTGTAAAGAGTATTCTGTTTTCATCTTAAGCTCTATAACAATATTCCTTATTCAATATTGATTATTTCCTTCAATATTGATTATCGAACAAATTCAAATTTCTCGAATAGATGAAAATTGAAATTTTATTTTTTGCAAAAAATAAATTTAATGAGGTCTTATTCGTTTTTCTATAATTATTATGTTATAATTTGGAGATATTCATGAATTGAATATTTCTGAAGAATCTGAAGAATATTGACTAATGAATAATATTATAAATAATTCAGTATTCTTCAATTCCCTCTGTCCGTGTAACACTTATTCTTTCTCCAGCAAATGGGAAAGTATGTCGAGTGAAATGTATAACTTTATTCTTAAATAATACAAATTGAAACTATCGATTGTTAACGGTAAACTCACTCTTGTGATATGAATCAGTTCATATCTTCCAAACATTTATACAATAATAATTATCCTTCTTTAAAGAAAAAAATATTGTTGGTTGATTGTCAAAGTTAGATAATTATAAATTATAAATTGAAAAAGAAAGAGTGTAGTACTCACCCTTCTGCTAGAGAGGTAATGTGATTGCATTAATGATTTACCTGCAAAAAATATAAAGTGAACATGTTAACGAGTGATGAAGAAATTAACTCAGAAATACATCCTCATCAACGCTTTCAATAAAAAAAAAACATTTCAATTGAATGTATAATGCAGATAGGAAAAATCACCAAGTCCTGAGAGTATTGATTTCTTTCAAGTAATACTTTTTCTCAGAATAGTTGAGTAAAATGTACCTAACAGCGTAGCTTATGAATGTATCTAGCTGCAATCTTCTACTAAGCAATATGATTAGATTTGAGAAAGAAGTATTCGGGGAACTTGATAATGTCTCTGTATTGGATTGGAAAGTTTTCGACAGGATTTGCCCAACGGCAGTGGAGCGTAATGGCGAATGGATTAAATCCAATGGTGTTGACTGGAAGGTCTGTAGCAATAAAAATGTAATTTACATAAGAATCGACAGAATAAGGTCGGCCTAACCTTAAGTGAGTAACCGGGTGAGTAGGTGGATATATAGAGGAAAGTGGATATTGAAAAGAAGAAACGGTCATTGTGTGTGCGAGGGTGGAAGTGAGGGTGAGGGTGAGATGCTTTTACGCACCCGACTCTGAGGGAGTGCTTTGTAGGGTAAGGGCGCGTTCGAATTTGCGCCCGAGGTGACTTTTGCGTTCCCTTAACAGTGAACGCCTGCAGCGCAAACCCAACTCACAGCATCTGAGATTTGTACTGAGTTGAGACTTCGATTAACAAGATATCGGGTTTCAGCTGCAAACATTTCCGTTCAACTTCACCCAACAACGTCATTCCATTGCCTAGCTGGACACACTTTTCTTTAAAAATGTTCAACGGTTGCAATTCTACTTCCAGTCGGAGTAGAGAGTACACAATACAGCAAAGTTAGTTGACTCCAACTTTTTAGTGGTGGAACAACTTTTGGTTCTGATGAATAGGAAATTTCTAATTTCTGTTGGTTTTATGATAGCTGGATAACAAGAGATAACGATAAAAATAAGATAAGAATAATTTTCATTGTAGTTACAAGCATCAATCCAAGTTTGGGTTGGATAATCTTGTTTAGAGGGCAAAATATCTGTTTCAAGTCTGTAAACTAAACTCCATTCATAGATCAAGAAAAATTCAATCTTGATAAACCTGATACTGATGGAGATAATTACGAAGAATAATGTAATTCAATACGGTACACTTCCAAAGTTTATGTAATTTTGAAGTTGACATTGAGAAGGTAGAAAAAAGAATTCAAATTTCACGGATCTAATCAATCATACAATATTGTAAATTATAACTATCGTTATTCATTCAAAATTTAAGAACAGTTTTTAAAATTTTGTATTCTAAATAGGAATAATACCGTAATATTCGTAGTTGATGGATGAAATTTTTTATATAGAATGATAATTCTATATAAAAAATAATTGATTCTATAAATCAAATAATTGATTTGGGAAGGATCAATCCCGTGACGGTTCTATACAGTTACCAAAGGTATAAGAATTGTAAATATAATTTGTTTACGTGTGAAAATCAATTGCAGAAAAGCTAATAAAAACAAAAAGCATGTTTTTTCTCCGGCTGACCACAAGTTCTCACTCTCAACAGTTTCAGTTCAACTAAATTGATGAAAAGCTGAAGGTAAACCACGTGTCTCTAGTCTAAGATGAGGCAATATTGATATAAGCTGGCAGATGCTGCAACTTCCACTGTCTTGTTTGAGTTTATTGGCCCAGTAGGTATGTTACCTTCTACTTCACAACCATCCAGTTTCAGGTTTAAGTTCAGTATCAGTTATTAAATCTTGTGTCCTATTTCCATTGAGGTTAATTTATTAGACACGTGCAATCCTTGCAATGGTCATCCTAATGGAGTAGGGCTGTTCAAATCGAAGTAACATACTCATATACATACATTAATACTCTAACCATCCAGTATCTCTGCATAATTTTTTCCAATCCTAGATGAAGGAGCGAAAACAAGAAGTATTCAGAATGAAAAGTATCATGAGCATTCACAGAAGGATTTTGCCTCACAAGATCTTGCTAACAATAGCTCACATTGAAGAGGCTGTGCTGTGAATAGTTGCATAATATCAAGACCATGTACTACAAAAATATGTCTTCAAAAATAATAATGGACTTCAAGAGGAAGAGGATAGGAATATATATATATATATATCGTTCGCTTTGAGGTGCCTAGCACCATCCTTCCTTGTGATCATGATTCATGCTTTTGTTCTATTCCTATTTTCATATTTTGATGTCAAGGTTTTCAATCCACAGTTTTGCTTCGTCAGTAAGATTAAAAATGTCTTGAAAAGTTTAATAAAACTATAATCACAGATCTCCATTTTCATTATCAAATTATCATTGATTGTATTCTTTCTGGCAGATAAATTTTGATTCAATTTCCAGTAATAAAGCAGTTTAAAGCTTGATATGAATGTGAAGCGAGGAAAATAATCTGCAACAAAGTTTGTTGAGGCAATGAGGCGACATAAATGTCTTTGCCGCATCAGCGGCGGCAACGCACATCGCGTAGGGAGTCTGCAGCCAGCAGCCGGACGCCGATAAGGAAGCCAAGTTTGCTTTGGCTGCGCAATTAGCAGCCCCAGCCCCAGATAGCAGCACTGCGCGCGGACACCGCCACCGCTAACACAGCATATTTTCAATGGCTGTCTCGTTAATTAACATAGAAATGAAGCTTAATTTCGCCAAGGGATTTATCCTCGCAGCTGTAGTGGCGCGTGAGCGTGCGTGTGTGTGTGTGCAGAGCACGATGTGGGAGCCCCACGCCACGCCACGCACAGAGCAGAGCACACCCTCTTTATTGGCTACGTGCTCCAGCTCCTTGATGCTTCTCTCCTCGGCTGTTCCTTGCCGAGTTCTTTCGACGCCACACTATTCCACTTCTTCCTCCTTCTTGTTTCTTCCGCTGCTCCTCCTCAAAACTTCTAGAATTACTCACTAAACCCCCCTTCAACCCTCTCTCACCGAAGCACACCCGGTGCTCGCCTTGAACGAGGATCAAGAAGGCATGGCAAGAAATATATGTTGTACAAATTGCATTAACGTCTTTTGTGCCTACTTTTCTCCTTCTCTTTTTCTCCTTGTATCATTCTTATCGCATCCCACGACCGAAATTCCCAACACTCTTGGAATTGAATAAAAAGTTTCGTGTTTCTTTCCGCCAAGCATTCACTTCTAATTAAGCGTTTGGTGTGATAACGCTATCTGTTGTGCTAAGTTGTGAAATACAATAATCTGGTGTACATCGATACCCCACGTGTGTTGTCTGTTCTTGAATTATTGTTTCCAAACTTGATCTGGTGCTCTGATACCCAGAAACTTGAATCAGCTCGTAGGAGCGGTTTGTCCCACTGTATTATGTTTTATTGAAATCTTCTTTAGAGAAGTTGTTAATATCAAATAGTAGTTTATGCAAAAGTTGTATTATGAGAGCCTTCAAACGACGAGTGAGATACCGAGGTTAAAATACGAGTGGCAACGCCGCGAGTTATATTAATGTATCTCAAGAGGTTTTTAAAGGATAAAATACAACCATTGCATACACCATTTTATCTGAGACCAACAAAACAATAATATCTACATCTATCAAAACTATCCTTCATTCAAACGACCATGTTCTATTATAATGTTTACATTGTAAGTTAGGAACTGTTCCGTTTCAGTGTTTTAAAACAGGACATATTGAACTAGAACCGTTCCATAATATACAATCCGTTTCATAAATCATCATTACGATACAAGTTCAAATTCCATTTCGAAAAAGCTACTGTTTCGATTTCAATTATGAAACTGCAATAATTGCGTTATAACGCGGTCGAAGATAAAATCCATATTAAGTATTAATAATTTTATTGTAAATCGCTGAATAAATAATAATAAAAAATTTTCCTTGACAGTTCACTATGGTTAGCTCATGATGGCAAATTCAATTCAAATCAGCTTGATGCTTGAATATATGATTTTGCACAGGATGTTGCCTTGCAGGTAAATTAATACTTTCAATTTATAAACTTTTGTAATGTAAAGTTCTCAATGAAGTTTCAAATTTTTTCTTTTTAATGTGGCTTAAATGCCTGATAGTAAATCTCTATAGAGAATGGTTAAGGCTAGGCATACACCGGTTAGTCAAGACAAGACAAGACGAGATTAGCCACGTCTAGTCACAGTACTTCACATAGTTGCTTATGAAGCTACACACACCGATTAGTCTTTGCATCGGTGTGTGCTGCCTCATAAGCAACCATGTGAATTACTGTGACTAAACGTGACTATTCTCGTCTTGTCTTGCTTTGACTAACCGGTGTACGCCTAGCCTTAGTGAGAGCATTCATCTCATCAGTTCATTTGTATATATTATACAGTACTGTAGTATCAGTGGAAGACCAATGAAATGTTGAGTTTCCAACAAAATCATATATTCAAGCTGATTTGAATTGAATTTGCCATCATGAGCTTGCACTTCAAGGAAAATTGTTGTGTTTTCCAAATTCATGATTCAGAGCACTTGAATCCCTGCAGCAGGAATCGTATGGGACAGAACGGAGCAACTTTGCAGAGAGTTTTCCCTGTCAGGAATAAATCACATTAAAAGAAGAACTCCACCGTAAACATGTCTCTTCCATTTCAAACGATTTCTCTCCCGCTCTTCTTATTTCGCTCCACAGATTTTTTCTGATCCTGATCGAAGGGAATTGTGACAAGGGATTACGGCGAAATGAAACGTCGACAAAAAGGAAATTTTTGAGGAGGGAAAGAGAGGAGCCGATCTGTGGACTGTTTTTTCTAATTGCCAAAGCCTGTTAGATCCTGCGTTGAGAGTGGATGCGGTTTTCTCCACTATCGATGAGCTACCAAAACTCGGCCGAACAATACTACCAGACTCAGACAAAAAGAACCTGAACATATTCAGAGAGTTTCTGAGGAAATGGTATGAAAAATCGAGTTGAAACATCTTAAAATGTCTCTAACGAAACCCAATCATTGTTGGATTGAGTAGGAATTCTGCGAATTCATGAAACAGTATTTCAATTTACTCCCTGCTACCAGAGAATAATGAATAAGGAAACTTCCAGCTTTTTTCCAAAAAAGCCTAATCAACATGGAATATGAGTTGAATCCAGAATAGTACAGAATGAGTTTCAGCTTTTACTAAGCAGCAATTCAAAATATCAAGACATTTTCTCTGTTTCTAGAATCTCTTCTAATATTTTAAATCGTAGTAAATTGTTCTGATGTTATTCAAATAATGCGAGTACGTTAGAATAGAAAAATTCGAGAATGAATAATGAAACTAACTTAAGATACTCAAGTATCTTAAAATTTTATTGGTGTCCCATTTGATGTAACTACGTCATAATGTGAATTATTGAATAATCTAAATTGATTTTCAGATTGATTAACATGTTGGACGACGCGAACTCTATTTAAATTATTTAGAAATGATATGATAATTATAAATTTCCATACAACAGAGTTCAATTAGCTCTATTTTATGAATTACTCATAATAGAGTTCCATGAACACTCCATTGACATCTATTGTATTGAATTTTTCAATATTCAATATCACAGCGTGGCAGTAACCTTTATCATCTTCATAAACATCAGTAATATATGGAATAGCAATGTGATTTTTTTGAAAGGAATATATTTATTTTGTAAAATATATTTTCACGATATGAAATGCAGGAAGGCTAGTTCCATTTGGCTTTACATGTACAGCCTTCTAATACCAAATCAACTGGGAGCCGTGTAAATATTGGCTGAATGGAAACCACCCCTGTTCATTTGTTCTATCAGAATGCGCTGCTGAAGAGCACATCAAAAAGTAAAATATCAGCGGCGAAAATATTCAGCTCGGCATTTTCCGCTTTCCGAGTACCAGTCGAGGGAAAAACGAAGCATTGAGCCCATAAAACACAAAAGCTATTTGCCTCAAATGCTATCCATGCATCCCTTTATACCTGCAACACAAAGCACTGTACACGTTTTTATCTTTGCTTTATTATAAAATGTGTAAATATTGATATAAATGAATCCACTCATGTACCACCCGTGCTAGGTAATATAAAATCAACACTGATACAGATAACCTATTGTCAATTTATCTGAAAGCATCACAATACATTGATAAAATTTTTCAACTTTCATTTCAGATCCTGCATTTCATCCCTTCATGGACTTGAGTTTGCTCTCACGATGAAGAGTTATCTGGATTATCAACGTTTTGCAGTATCAATGGTTGTTCTTCTTGTGAATTTCAATGACATTACCAACATTGCAATATCAATTTTTCCAGTTATTTCGAGATTGAAGAAGAAAACCTGTCAAGTTGAAAGAAGATACTAATTAAAATATTTTGGAGTAAAACAATCAAATTATCAAATGCCAAATGAAAGAAGTCGATTGTCATTAATGCTTCACTCAATCTCTAATAAAAACAGTCCTACGCTCACCGCAACAATGAAAGCACAATAACATCATATTATTGGCGTAGGCTTATATGGTTTTCACCATCTAATAATAATTTCAAAGCTTATTTGCATGACACAAGCAAGCTTCGTGATTGTATTGTTTGCGAACGATTTTCCCGGCTTTTTGGAGAAAATTACAACTATGCTGGATAAGGCGGTAAATTTTTTCGTTCTTGTTATATTGCTGGGATTACTTAAACGTGGTAATCATAAGGTAGTTGCGATTTGGGCGTGTAATTCACAAAATTATTTCGGGTCAACGTTATTATCTAAAAAGCATGCTTAGCGGGCATTACTTATCTGAAGATTGGTTCGAAGCTGGCATACGTCGGATAAGAAAGACTTGCGATCACGCTATTGTTGACACAGTTTTTTCAAGAACTTACTTGATTTGAAATAGTTGCCTATAACATTGTACCGAAGCTACTTGAGCAGTAAAATTATAGAGGCGAATTAAAACTGTTCAAAATAGTAGCTTATTACCAGAAGGCAAATCTGAATTTTGTAGGCAATTGGCTGCGTTGAAAATGGAGAGAAAAATAATATGGTCCAACATTGTTCATTATATCAGAATTTGTAATGAAAGTGGAGGATTATCATGGTCATCAAGTATTATTACAATTAATATTAATACCTAATGATATGAAATAGTTAATTTCATTTATTATAAAAGATTTACTAATCTTAAATTGAGCATTGAACTTAAACATTAACGGATTAAAAGATTACTTATTTGAGTGAACATTGAAACATTAGAAATGGAAATAATAATAAATAATTTATTCCTCTGCAGAACAAGTACAATGATTCAAACTTAAATATAGAGAGAAGCAAACATTTTTGAAGAAAGACGTTTTAAGAAGAAAAAATGGGAGCAAATAAAAAGTTTGCATGAATATTTAAACTTTTTTACATAGGATGTTGGTCCAAAGTCACAAAATTTCGTATTTATGGGTCACGATATTACAAGTTCAATATATATATATTACTCTGATAAGAAAACCAACACAACACAACACAACACAAATCGGAGTCTTATAGAAATAGATCGCTTACATAATTCAGTTAGCTGGAGTGTGGTTAAGAAAAATGAATAACTTAATAACAGGGGTTGAAAGATAGGAATCAAGTCAATCGAATAACATAATTCGCACACAATCAGCATAATTTCCGCTGCCTTTGTGTGCTTATGAAGGGCAACAATTGTTACAAGAGGGTATCGATAACTAGTCATTGGAATAACTTGCACAGAGAGGGGCAGTAGGGTAGCGTTGAAGAGAAGCGTATTATAACGGAACATTAGGTTTGCTGCGCAGAAAAAGGCATTTTGTATGGCAGTAGGAAGATGCGCTCTTCCTATATCAATCTCTTTAATTTGATTCCTCCCTGATTTATTTCCTTCGCAAACTGACTGCGCAGCTTTGACACAGCGAAAGATGTATCGCAGCGTGGGGCGCGGATGATAGCAGAGCACGCCACGGCGTAGTGACACTGGCTGCTATCAATTGAATGTCCCCGCCTTTTCAAATCGAGTCTCGCTCTGCTCAGCTCTCCCTGCAATCTTCTGTTATTTTATTCTATTCATCGAAAAATATTCCTATTCATGGGTTAATTCAGCATCCGCCCCTCGATCGCGTGCCTCGTTTCGCCAATCCCCAAGATTGAACTTTTCTAGATGATCTTGTCTCGGTCCCCTTTCCTCTCTCAAAATAATGTCTAACCGATTACAAAATGCTCCTCCACTACAATACGATAGTTCGGTCGTCGATTGTGAATTGCGTTCACATTGTGTGACCATCCTTACTGGAAGTTTTGGGGACGTCCACTTGCAATCAATTGATCAATAGGCTGCTACCTATGTCAAGTCTAAACTGTCAGTCAATACTCATCATTCGAATCTCTAGTGAATTTATAATTTCCTACATCATTAATATACTTTCAACGAAACAAGCAAGTTGCTAATTTTCCAATACTAATTTTTCAATTTTCTAATTTTTCAATACTTATGAATTTTGTTTCAGTAGTCATAAATTTGGGATTTACTTGTCGAGTCGGGACTTACAGTCTCATTGAGTGTTGAGAAATCGTCTTTCTATGAAAATTGTCATGTTATCATTGACTTCAAATCAGCTATGTGGAAATGGATTTGTGAATTACATTTTCCAATCAAATTATTTTTGAGGAGACGGAATTGATATTGATATTTATTGATACAATAGAAAAATCACAATATTATGACCTGGCAGAGAAAAACTAGGCTGAGCCTGTACTATTTTTCTTCCAAATTTTGAATAGTAATGCAGTCCAAGACAAGGTTAGGCCTATATCGTATTTTCTCACACTTCACACAAGAATTTCTTGTCCAGGAATAAATTGTAAATTTCCAGGAGTAAAGTGACAATTTTTAAAAGTTGATCGAAAAGCTGTTAAACCACTAAAAGGTTCCCTAATTTCAATAATATTGGAACTATTTGATAATTTTGAGCCGAAAAAAATTTAACCAATGTCAGTTTATTAATTATTGCTGTTCTTCTATCATCAATGTTCTATTGGTTATTGACAAGATTCTTCCAGGGATTTCAAGATTTTGAATATTTCAAAGGTCAATAGATTGAGATGGGAAAACACTAAACAGTAGAAATATCAATGTACCTGCAATAATTACGTTGAAATATATTATTATGAAAACATTCTAAGACCATCATTATGATACAGTTTCAAAATTCAGCTACCCAATAACAATAGTTCTTCTGTGTCATGCATCTGTGGAATAGTTCCATTTGCGATTTTGGGGGACGAGATTGAAAAAAACGATTAATTTATCAAAATGAGCATTAAGTAGAAAGTTCTCTGTCATCAGAGTCAATTAGTAGGCCTAGTGCTCATCTGTGAGTTTATCTCTACCCTATTGTACTGTATTGACAAGTACTATTGATTCGATTGATAATAATATATATATCATATGGTGTAAAAACGTTCCCTGTGCCAAATATGAAATAATCAATTACTTTATTGTGTTTCGAGTAACATAGTAGCTATTATTATAGCATATTAGCTATTATTAATAATGAATAGTAGCATTATTTTATTGTTTTGATTGAAAATGAGCATGATGATAATAAAATTTTACGAATATTAGTATATTGTAAAAAATACTGAGGAGAGCTATTGAAATGAGAACAGAAAGTTCATATTCAATCGAGGGTTTGCTGGCACAGTAGCTGTGCTGTGAAATTAGCAGGCGAGCAATTGCTACAATGAGCCAGTCTCATAGAGCGAGCGATCCGAAAGCACCAAGATGGCTCCGCTCTGATGTGGCAACGCTCTAAAGGAGAACAATTAGGCCGGGAACATTGTCACAACTTGGCTCATAATTGTCACATATCTTGGCAAACTCGCAGAGACTATGTAAGTTGGAACAAGAAATTAAGGAATAATATCGCTACAGGAAGCGGCGTTTCGTCCTCTCGCTCCGCGATCTCACTTCTTGTCACGAAGAAAGCATTCGCCTAGAAAGCAAATTTCACAAAGCTAGCGAGGGACATCTGAAGCCACTGCGACTGTTTGGTCTGCAGCTCGGAAATTAGGAGCAGCAATAGAAGAAGGCTTCTGCTCCGACATCTCACGCCAGCAAAATTTCCAGAATAGAACAGGAAATTAGAAGCTCTTCATTCTCGTCATGTCACTTCATTCCACAATGTATTTCCTAGTGATGGGATACGTTGACCTCAATGCTCGCGAGTTTCTTGTTATCTACTTTCGTTTCATTCCAGTTTATTTTTTCCACGAACTTTATGAATACAGCTATGAATTGTTTATTTTGTTTGAATACCAGAAGAAAAAGGTAGGACTTCATGCATGATGGTATCAAGAATTACTCCTTTGCAGACAATCATTGGAAAATCTAAAATTGAAATAAGTTATCATAATACCGGGCATTGAGAATATCCGTTTGAAATCAACCAGTTTAGAATACTTTTTATCCTCATAATAGAACTTATAGAACTTGATAAGTTGGGTTTCATGTTGCTGGATTGATGATAAAAATTTGTATTTTCATTCTAATTTTTTCACATATACCAAAGTAATCTGTCGTAATCTGTCGTTCGAGGCGAGCGGACGTCGTTATCAGAGAACCACGATAAAGTGAACTTCTATTTCTTAACCTAACTTTTGTTTTGTTTTGTTTCAAATTACGGTTTAGAATTCAAGTTTGTGATGGCGCAGTGTTATTATTGCGATAGTTCTTTACCAGCAGACTATGTGACATGCTTTGGTTGCAACAACAAATTTCATTTCGGGTGCAGCCTGAAGGAAGCAACCTATCGCCGAATGTCAGAAGATGAACGGAAAAAGTGGCGTTGCGTTCATTTTTGTAAGAACTCGAGGAGGGCAACAAGCGTCACATCCCCAAGTAATGAAATTTCTAGTGAAAATTTTGATGGGCCGCAAATTCTAAAACTTCTTCAATCATTGAACACTAAAGTGGCGAACATTGAATCGGTTGTGACCGCTGTACAGGCGAGTCAGGAGTTCCTATCCTCTAAATACGATGAGCTTCTTAGTGAAATGAAAGTATTGCGAAATGAAAATAAAAACCTGTCAAGTGAAATTTCTAAACTAAATTCACAAGTTCGTGCGAAAGATGTTATCATAAATGACCTCAGGGTGCAAATAAACGATTTAGAACAGTACGGTAGAAAAAATAATTTAGAGATTCACTGTCTGGACTCATCTGACAGGTCTCCACTCGAAGACTTGAAACTCCTATCTGACAAGATAGGTGTAAATTTCCAGGAACGTGACATTAGTGCGGTTCATAGAATACCTATTCGAAAAACTCTCGGAAACTCAAGTGAAAAATGCCCTGTTCTGATAGTGCAGTTTGTCTCAAAGCTAATACGTTCGGAATGGCTAACTAAAGGTCGTGCTGCTAAGTTAACAAACAAGGCGTTGGGTAATCCATCAGACAAGATGATCTTCTTCAACGAGAATCTCACACCTTATAATAAAAAACTACTCATGCAAGCTAAGCATAAAGCTAGATCTCTTGGTTATAAGTATGTGTGGACCTCGCAGGGAAGAATACTAGTTAGAAGAGAACCTCAGGCTCAAATTATTCGTATCGGGTGCGACTCAGACCTTGATAAAATTGCATAGAGTTGAACTATTTCATAATAATTATATTATCGTTAGAGCTTATTATTTCGAAGTCTCAATCTTATCATATTCTATTGACTTTTAACTATAAAGTCACTTAGAAGGTAATATTCCTATGACACTATTCTATGCTATAATTTGTCTTAATTAATCTCACCAATTCTACCTGGTAACTTCTTTTATTACTTTTAAATACATGGTAAACAATATAAAGTACTCCTTCATTTTACTGTATTATGAATGAAGATGATATTCAACTAGAGGAGATGACCCTGCCCTGTGGGTCATTCCCAACTATAGATAACTGGCTTGCTGATAACAGCGATTCAACTCTCCAATCCTCGTTATCTCAAAGGTCTATCTCTCCTTTTAGGCTTATCTGTCTCAATATTAGATCTCTGAGACAGAATTTCGATGAACTTAGCATAGCTGTCCGTAAGGCAAACATCGACATAATTTTGTTGTCGGAAATCAATATCGATTGTAATTCAGGTGAACTTTATCAACTTAACGGCTATAAATCTGTTTACAAGTATGCTTCCAATAGATCACAACATGGATGCAGCCTTTATCAAGGAGAATATTATCTTTAATGAAATTGTTTTTGATATTAACTTAGAAAACCTAGAATTTATTCTACTTGAGGTTCAATTGAAAAATATATTTGTTAGGGTTATTAGCTTATACAGACCCCATAGTACTAATAAAAATAATTTTGTTTCTGACCTCGAGAACTTAATTCTTGGGCTCGATAATAAAAGTAATCTTATAATTGTGGGTGATGCGAATATCGATCTTTTCAAGCGAGATGATCAAATCGTTCATTTGTATGAATCTATGTTAATGTCTTATGGATGTAAAAAAGGTATTTCTATAGTTACAAGAGAGGAGTTTAGACAAAATTTGCTCTCCCGAACTTGCATTGATCACCTATTTATACGTTTAACTAGTCGTAATTTCAGTTCTGATACTGCAGTGATAAATCTAAAAATCTCAGATCACTATATTGTTGGCTGTAAAATTCATCATAACATCCAATTGGAACCAAATCAAGAACAAGAAAACACCAAAACTATCATTGATAAAGAAAAACTTATACATTTATTGAAAAACAGTGAGTGGAATAGCTGTCACTTTCTGTACTCTCCCAACTTGGTGTACGAAACGATAAAATCAGACTTTGACAGTGCCATTAACCAACCTATAAAAAGTACATATTGAAACGTAAATCTTGACTTTAAAAATAATTGGATGACAGATGAATTGCATAATAAATTAAAAATAAGAGATACCCTATTCAGGCGCGCCAAAAGTAATCCAACTAATCTTGTATATAGAAATGAATATCGCACTTATAGAAACAAACTCAATAAAGAAGTCATACTAACTAAGCGTAAATATATACATAAACTATTTATTGAATCCAAAAATAATATCAGAAAAAAATGGAAGTGTATTAATGGAATTATGGGGAGATCAAAAGACGACTCTGATAAAAGAATTTTAAAAGACCTCGCTCACAAATTCACGAATCCTAATGATGTTTGCTCAGCCTTTGGTAACTCATTCATAAATAATATAAGAAAGACGTTACACTCATGTTTGATGGTTCTTGATAACTCAGTCCGAATTCCACCTAATGTAAATTTCCATCTTAGAAAAGCGAAGGTTAATGATGTTGAGCAAATAGTAAATAATATGAACAAAAGAAAATCACCAGGTTTTGATGGTATAGAGGTGTCAGTGTTGCAAAGTTTGGGTGATCTCATCTGTTCTCCACTTTGTCACATGATTAACCTGTCCATCTCAAAAGGCATATTTCCTAATGCTCTAAGGATTTCGATTGTTAGACCGATTCATAAATCTGGTGCGCGAGATAACTTGGAGAATTTTAGACCAATTGCTAAATTGTCAATCCTGGAGAAGGTTTTCGAAAAATACCTATCAATTCACTTAAATAAATACTTATTGCAAAATAATATTCTCTCTGCTTCACAATATGGTTTTCAAAAAGGAAAATGTACAGAGGCTCTTCTAGTCAGTTTTACACATAAAATTAATACTTTATTAAACAACAGATATCATGTTCTTGCAGTATTTATTGATTATTCCAAAGCTTTCGATACCCTTGATCATAAAATTTTATTGAAAGAATTGCAGAATATTGGAATAACTGGTAATGTACTGCGTTTATTTGAGAGCTATTTAAATGATAGATGTTTTATGGTCAAGCTGGGAAATGGGATCAGTGAGCTACATGAAATTGATAATTTTGGTGTCCCCCAAGGAAGTATTCTTGGCCCTGTTTTGTACAATATTTATGTAAATTCCATTTCGAATGTAATTATGAATGGAGAAGTATTTATGTATGCTGACGACACAGCTTTAATAGTCGGGCATAAGGATATAAACGTAGCAAACCAATTACTTCAATCTGATTATAATAGAATTCTGAGATGGTCTCATGACAGAAATTTAATTATAAACAAAAAGAAAACTCTATTGATGCATTTCAGATCCCTCATTTGAGATGTAGCGATGTTCCAAAATAGTAAGCCATGATCGTCATTGCCTTTACACCAATAGCTTCCAGACCTGTAGTTGTCCACCTATAGCTTTGGTGAACAGTACCCGTTACCTTGGAGTTATGATTGATAGTAGCCTGAGATGGCATTCCACATAGATCATGTTTCAAAAACTTCAAGCACTAAGTGCAAAAATTTTTATCTCCATAAAAATATCACTGCCGACTGTTTATACTTAATTTATAAGTCCCTAGTGGAATCGATAATTAGATATGGAATCGAATCATGGGGAAGTGCGGCCAACTATCTTTTACATAGAGTAGAACGAATCCAACTGAGAACTCTGAAATGTATAACTTCCAGAATGTCTACCTTTAATATGAATCTAAACAATCCTTCCTGCCTACAAACTTTCTACCAAACTCTGATTCCAAAACACTTTTACATTTTTAAAATAATAATATTCTTCAAAAATAATCTGCATTACAGAACATTAGCTCCTCCTGCACATTATAATTTAAGAGTACCACTAACATATCAGATTCCCAGGTTCAACAATGTCTACGGAAAAAGATCACTCTGTTATGTATTACCTCACTTATTTAATAAATTACCTCCAAACATAATGGATTATTTAAAGTTAGATATTTTAATGTATATAATCAATCATAGCAACCTAATTATACCACAGTAGATAGAATAAATTGATGAATTTTTTGCCAAGAACTGTTTTGCTGGTTAGTCTCATTTTATAAAGTCACTGCCGCCAGCCTGAACGACCACTAATAAGATAATCTTTTCGTGAATATGTAACCTTTTTCTTTTCCCTCCATTTAAAATTTGTATTTCTCATTTTCTTAAATATTTAGAAGTTTATACTTCATAATTATTTAGTTATATGATAGGTATAAGTTAATTTAAGTTTTTTAGTTTCTCTCACTTGTATTGATAGTGATAGATTTTTTTTAATTTCTTATTCATTTCTTCTATTTTTTTCCCCCCTATGAACTGTTAACATAAGTAAATTTGTTCATTTGTTTTGTACTATTGTATTCTAATGGGCACCTGCTGAAAAACTTTCGGGTTTAGCAGGACCCTAAGCTGTTCATAAAATGTGAAATAAACTTTTTGATTGATTGATTTGATTGATTGAGTATCATTTATTCACAGTATATGCCAGTACCATATATATAAAATATCATGATTATTTCCAGTTGCATAATTATATTATTTTTGAAAAATTGAGTTTCGTTCATTATTTCAAGTATTTCTACACCAAATTTGTCATCGAACTGTTTATTTAACTCAACTGATTACGAACTAATGTATGAGAATTAATTGATGTTACTGATGTAACTTAAATGTATCTTACTTTTGATAGAAGAAGTTCAGTAAGGGGAAATGCCTAGAGATACGAGCTGAATTCCGAGAAATTCTTCGCATCGTTTTGTAAGGTCTTGGAAACATTTTCTTCCAGCACTCGTACGAGACAGTTGCTAGGATTCAGTTCTATGAAAAGGGAATGGCAACAACGTTCAGTAATACTACAAAGGAGTATCTAGAATTCGTGTACATGTGTGGGTCATCAATAGGTCAGTAACAGGAAATGAGGGACTTGTAGAGTTTGCGATCGGCACCGATAGCTTACTGTATCACTTTGAAGATTGAGATCTTCAAGTTTGAGCATGTCACTGGAAGATCAAGTTCACAATATTTATTCCCGTACCAAAGCACTCACATGTGTAGTCGAACTCACGCATATGAACACTGCAACTGTTCTTCAACTTTCTGCAAACTTGAACATTTTCAATTTCGATTCTCGAACGGACAAACTGCGATTGCACAGGCCTCGGAGGCTTCAAATGGACAAACTTTCAGCTACTAACTTCTAAAGTGGCCGTTGCTCGGACACTACACTGATTTATATCCACTCTTCTGATCAATGTGTGTGTGGCTTCCCTTCTCAACGGGTAGACTGTTGCATTTATAAGACACTGGTTTGTGTCAATTGCAATGAAGTTCATAGTACTCATGGGAGATCATGTACTGATTGATTGAGTTTTATCATAATTTTAACCTAACCTATGCTCCAAGAGTATCAGTACCCGATTCCAACTTTTCCTAGGTTGGGGAGAAGGAATATGAGATCCATAAAACCATATTCATTTCTATTCGTTAATTTATTTTTTTAGTAATGAACAAATGATGCTTCATGGGAGGCCCAACAGGCTTACGCCTGAACTTTCCTTTGAATAGTTTTATGTCCCTTGTTATTGAATAAGTTCAACTAATTCGATAAACATCTGAGAAGCACTAACTAACTTAACTCTTAATGAATTCTGGAAATTACCTGAATACTCCCCATAACTTCTGCCAAATTAATGTTGAGAATACAGAATAAGACAAAATACTAGAAATCTTAGATGATGAATTCTGTCCTAGAAATAAGCTAAAAATATTCAGGGTTATACTAAAGGTCTATATCTGATTCAAACTCATACAATATTATAATTTTATAATAAAATCATGCATAGGTGTCAGTTCTCCAAGATCATATACAATGATTTATTCATTCATAGTGAATTAATAGATGAATGCCATAAGTTCTACACTACAATATTTTTCAATGAATTTTCTTAGAGCCGAAAAACAACTTATTCAAAAGCTGGCACAAGAAATTATGTCATGCTTGAAATAAAAAGGACATATTGAGAATATATTATTTCCTCTATGTCATTCATAATAACTTTCGTCATGTTTAGCCGAAAACACTTTCTCATATTTATTGACAACAAAAAATCGTGGGTGCCGTTTGCTTGGATAGTTTAAGAACCAGCTTATGTGCATGTTTTATGGCGGAATTGTTCCGAGTGACGTCAGGAGCTAATGCCACTGCCCCAGAAGAAACGTAACAGTTGGATGAATTTTATTTCTAGCATCCAGCGTCTGCAATGCTATAAACCTATTCAGCGATATTGCACGATTCATAAAGTCTTGATGTAACGAAATGTCTTATGAAACAAACAGCGCAATACATTGGAGGGGGGGGGGGTGAAGGGGCAATGGGTGCCCATTGATACATGGGGAGCCGTCGGCCATTATTATTTATTGCTCTTACTCATATCATGAGCGGGAACCCATTATGTTTGTGAATAAAGAATGAGCATCGAAAAAGGGTGGGTTCTTGGAAACTCCAGTACGCCACAGCTAGATGATGGACCAATGACATCATAAATCATTTGCTTCGATGGAGCTATGAAAATCGTCTGTTAAACAAGGGAGGAAAGGATCTTTTCAATGATAGCCCGTATTCTAATTTCTAGTGGAAAAAATATTCTTATCAATTTCTTACTTCAAGCGTTTCAATAACTTCAAACTTTGAATCATTTTGTTGCTGTTTTCTGCATTTATCTACCTCAAGTATGTAGGCTGATGACGGGGCACAGTGATACAAGTACTGCTGACAAAATGTGATTAATACATTAATATAGATTATGAAGTGAGATGTTCTACCAGTAGTTGAAGAAGGATGGAAACCTTAGAGGGAATTGTATATTATAATTTGTATATAAAGGGGATTCTGTTCAATATATATTATATATTGTATGTATATGTATTGTATCTAATTTCAAATGGATAATTTCATATTTTCAATTAATGTGGAGAGTGGTGAGTGAGGTGTAGTGAGTGGATTGTTAAAGGACTACTATTTGAACTGCCAATATGAAATCAGGAATAATAATGGTTAGTAACTAGATTACAAATTTTTCTCTTGCCTTTGACGCTGTTTGATTCTTATCAATTGATGAAATGAGCTTCTTTAACGTGTACTAAAATCAGCTCAATCAAAATACGTCGAAACTGGAAGGAATTATATACACGGGGTTAAAATGGAAGGCTTCGTACTTCTTCAGTTCTAGACTACTTCTAGAGAAGAAACCTCAATTTACTTTTTAGTATTTTACAAGTTTCCGAGAATTTCACTGCCTTAACCATTCTATATGAATCACAAGCTGTTGATTGAGAATCAGAAGCCTTGAGACGAGTTAAGAACCAAATACAAACTTTAAAATCAAAGTTTCATGAAGTACCAATAAATGAGAGGGTCGGATCAGCTATATGATTAGGATTAGATCATATACGTTCATTATATCTAATCTATCTGATGAGCAGGAGTGATAAGCTTATATTACGCATCAAGACTTTTGAGTGCTTCGTTACAAAGCCAGCTAGCTGCTTGCCTCTCAATCTGAGAGCTGCACTAAGGAGCTACCAAGCAACAACTTCTTAGCGAGAAGAGACTTTGATCTGTTCAAAATTTGCCAATAATTCGTGCGTGTGGGCGCGAGTGCGAAACACGTGCATTATGAAACGCCCCAGGTATGTTACGCTTGACGCTAACTAAACACAAGATGACAGAGAGAGACTGTCTGCTTTTGTCACGGCAAGCCTTTCCAGACTCTTCTTTACCACCCTTCCACCCCTAATGCCGCCATATAAGCCCCAGCTAACTGTTCCTTATATTGAACTTTGTGCCTTTTATACACCGGAATCATAACTTGGCAGCTTCTTCGAAGAATTCACGCAATTATCAAGATGGTGAGCCTTGTGACAAACTTTGTCTCACTGAGACCCCGGTTGCCGGAGACTTCTTCAAGGAAAGCTGAACTCGTGACGAATAAGTGAACATGAGTGGAACATTCATATAATTAATCACACCACCCATCCACACATGGAATTTGTACCAATAAATGGGGTTATTCTTGCTTTTTGAAGTTCATAGCTGATAACTGAAGTGTGATTAGATCAAAGTTGAAAACGACTTTCTGTAGGGATATTGAATATCACTGTAAAGTATTTATGTGAAGTGAATTCGATCAATTGGAGTGATCTTATAGCCTGTAGTTATTTTTCCAATAAGGGTCTCACTATCGCTCTCACGAGTTCCCCTAACAAATTAAAAAAACGCAAAATACTATCAAGTAGGCAAATTTACTTATTTTTAATGGATAACAAGCGAATATTCTTAGAAAATTACAAACATACCTTGTCAATATTACGAAATGATGCTTATTCACCAAATAATAAGCCCTCCATTAAGTGAGCCTAATGATGTATATTGTTATTTTAGCTTAGTGTATAGTGAGCCTATAGTGTTATGAGTACATGGCATGACTGTTGATATAATTCCCTGTAGTAACAAAATAAACTGTCGAATTATATAATAGTTATGTGAACTAAGATTCTATTTTCCATAAGAAGATATGATGATTTCACAAGATTTCATTCAAATAACTCCATGAAACTCGCTTTATTTGGGAAAGGGAAAATATAATTTCACATATTATTATGAAAGGAATACGATGTATGAGTCGGTATGTATAATATATGTATGGGAATATGTGTGATTAGAGAATCTTATTTTGCTGATCACATGAGATTAAAGCATTATCGTGTTAAGCTTGAATTAAATCTCTCAGTAATTTCGAATCAGTGGAAGAGATTCACTTGCCATCAACGCCATTATCATGACGAATGAGTTTGAAAATGCGAATTTTCAACAGTAAAAGGATAAGCATTCTCAGTGCACAAGAATTTCACACACCAGAAGAACTGTTCGGATCTTTCAATAGGATGACAGGGATGATGATCGTGAACTGTTCACGTATCGAAAATCCACGGACAGAAAAAGTTGATTTCTGGCATTATATTGACGTCTAAATTCGAAGCGGGTCGACTTCAAAAGACTTGGGCTGACGAAATTGGAATGGGAATGGAAATACTCGAAGACAGCAAAATTCGCTATCGGAAAATGGCCGTCAAAGTATGCGCAACTGGCGTTAGAGCCGTTACATATATTCCTCTTGCCATAGTAAAATTACTTTGCTGCTTTAGAGTATATTCAAGTCACATCTCTCATAAATATGTGATGTGCTCTCGTGGGGATTGATAGGTGGTACGAGTGGGTGTTGGCGCGGGGGGGGGGGGGGGGGGGAAACTGGAGATGAGCTGCCCGCTTTCGGCTTTGCCAGGTGTTTACAGCTAGAGACTTTTCAACCCTCGCACTTTTTTCTGCAGGGATAAAACGCACTTTCTCCTCTTGATCGTAATCCTGACAATTCTTCTCGCAACACTCACATGCGAATACAGCAAACTGCACGACCGTCTTCAGGAAGAACGCCTGCGTCAGTACAGCTATCAAATAAAATAATCTCGATTGCATCTTCTATTGACATGGTGATGAAAAAAGGAACACATTCGTTACACTATAATGGAAATATTGCATGTAGATAGATAGATAATTGACTTTATTTTTCATTTTTTACATTACAAAAGTGTTGTGGGTGAAGTTGAGGCCCCCTCTTCCACTTGACCCACATATATAAATTGATTGCTTGATTCAAATCCGGTTATTTTTGAAAAGAGGATTGATATTGACTATCCAGTTTATTTGTATCAATCTATCTTATAACAAATTATCATTGAAAGAAATTGTTCACAATTCGAGAATCACACTGAATGAGAGATTTGTATAATACTGTATTTTCTAAGATGTTATCACAATAGTAACATGAGATATGGAAGAAAAATTTTTAATTGTGAAGTACCAATGTTTTTATCAATGTTTTGTATCCTTAACTGCAAAATGAAGTACTGTTTATTTTCATTGTTGAAGTATTTCTTCTTTGTCAATATTCGAAGTTTTAAAAAAAATATTTTTGTATTTATTTTCCCTTAGATTCACATGCATATTATAGTCTGCTCTAGTTGATTATACGTTAACTTGAATAGCCAAATACATAGCCTAATTTCTCGTATGTTGATATGTCGTTACTATATATTATGTAACTCGTATTATCATACTGGTTAAAATAATCTTCAGATAACAAGCAGTCTACAGCAGTAACAAGCAGTCTTGTCAGGAAGAAATTCCTCTGAGTATTCGCTCTCTCAAATAGCAGTATTCTTGGAAACATCAATTAATTAATTGAAAAAAGGTGATTTGAAGGATGTTATCCACTCACTAGTGATGAAAACAAACTGGATGGGAGCAGTGTTGTAAGCGATTCTGGTAATTGCTGGCTAATTGACAAAGAGGAGCAAGTCTAGCACTAATTGAGATTAATGTTTATGACTTATAACGGCTAATTGTGAAGAATGCTTGTTTGGAGGGGAACCAGCAAACGATGGAACGCAAATCGAGAAACTTACTGACAGGGAGAGAAGAGAGAGAGAGAGAGATAGTGATTGTCTAAGAGAGTATGTGTGTGCGAGGGACAATGAGCGAGTGCGAGAAAGAGTGAGGGAGGAGAGAGAGAGTGAGAACAGAGCGTGAGTGAGTGGGGCATAATCAAATTGTAGGGAAAAATCTCATGAACGAATAGGAGGGCACAAAAGGATGAGATAGTGTGCTACAATGAATGGTGAGAAGGATCCAGTAATGGGGAAATCCGAGAGAATGAATAGAAAACTAACGAAATTGAATGAGCTAATGCAATCTGGAATTCCTAACGAGTTTCAGCAGTAATGAAAAACTATTGATTCCAAAACAACCAATCCTATTCACAGCCTTAACTTAATAAGATTATTTGAAGTTGTAGCTGAGCAGTGTTCATTTTTCATCATTAATCTTTACCACCTACGATTTCCATATCTTTAATTCTACAGAATCTGATATTTCCTGTTAAAAATCACTTCATGTGACATGAATTTTGGAGATAATCATGTAAAATTCGTGTTGATATTGTCTCGTAGTGACATATTGTCTCGTAGATTTCATCCATATTTTTCACTAACATAAGCTGCGAACACAATTATTAATCAGTCAATCACGATTTTTTTATTTAATCTATTCAACGTTTTGATAGTTCGGGAATGATAAGCATTCAAAATAAGGTATAGAGTTGAATGCAGAATATTCAACATAACATTGGCGAGTTATTGAATAAAGTGTTTAGACTCACTTCAAATGACGGTAATGATTTCTGAGAAAAAAAGATTGCGATATGAAAGTTGAGGAATGTGAATTCTGAGAAGAAAGGAGAGGTAGAGAAAAACGATTTATAAAAAAATTTTCTAGGAAAATCCACAATCTGAGATCATGATGAAATGGAAGGATTTACAGGATATGATTCAATCCAATTTTTCTCTTTGTTTCACTATTGTTGCAATAGACTTTTTATTCTGAGAACAAGTTCCAAGGGAACATTCTGAGAACAGCTTCAACAGAAGTGGTCCTCACCCGAGTCAGAATGCTCACTCAACTAGTCAACAAACATCGGTGAAGAAAATCGTTAATCCTGTATCTCAAGAAAAGAATAAATTGTGAAACATAATAATCTTTCTACAAACAAATCTGAAATAGTAACAACAATTAAAATTCTGTATAATCCTCTCCATTTTCCTGTTATCCACTTTCACATTTCTTATGATTCCTCCAAGAATGTTACACAAGATTTGGTTTCAGTTACAATGTAGTTTCATCATTTGCTTATCATTTAATCAGTTGTTCAAGAATAGTAATGCAAATTAATGCAGTAACTTACAGCGGATCGCATCATCTCAATTAACTAGTATTAGAGGACCCAATTACATAAATTGAAAATATCCTTTGATGGGGCTATGGAAGACAGAATTAATAAGATTTTATCCATTCATGAAATTGATCTATAGTATGAGTAACACATCTGAACTGTGAATTTTGTCATCTTTACAATCATTGTTATCAAACGTTTCAAATTTTTTAAAGGATAACAATTTTCATTGAAGAAAGAAAGGGAACTAATGAGAGGAAGCTAATTATTAATGAATGTTGATAATGATCATGATAATCTTAGATTTTAAAATTAAGGTCATAGGATTGCTTAGGAGGTTATTAATAATCTTGGACTTATCAAAACTTGAGAAACTTAGAGAACTCGAACTTAAAGAAACAATTAATCTTTTTGCATGCCTTCTTTTTTCAGTTTATACCATATTGAAATTCATGAATCGTTACCAGTGACTTGTACCATACCAGAAAAGTATCCGAACCGTCTTCAACGTCAGCACTGTGAAACTATAAAACTGAGTTTTCAAGTCACATTTACGTAATACGGTGGTATTTGCGTTATACGCTCTGATGTGACAGCGTATTGCCATTCAACACGTGAACCATAATCTTCCTCTAGAAAATCTCACGAATCCTTCATGAGGAAAATTGAAGGAGAACAAGAAAAGAATGAAATTCATGGAATTCTAATATGTGACTAGATTTTTACATGTAGCAAAGTAATAATTGAGCCATGACATCATTTACACTGAAATGTCTGATCGATTGAAAAAGTATGAAACGAACAATCCAGTATCAGTGTTAGTTAATTCAAATAATTTCAGCTTGTTCAAAACAAAACATCACTCAAAGATCTGAAACAGCATTTCAGATTCTTGTTGCAATAGGTTTCAGACTAGCAACAATCATCAATGAAGAATTGTAACCTATTGTATTTATTCTATTATTAATGATGAAAGAGTTTTTCAGTTCCTCTTTATCACGAATATATTATCGTGGACTATAGTTT
The DNA here is from genome assembly GCA_017141395.1 of Laodelphax striatellus. NCBI lineage: Eukaryota > Metazoa > Arthropoda > Insecta > Hemiptera > Delphacidae > Laodelphax > Laodelphax striatellus. The sequence continues at coordinate 28,756,253 of CM029531.1, forward strand.
TTATCGTGGACTATAGTTAACTTTGAGGCAATTGCATGGACTTATTGCAACTTCAAGACCATGAGTAATCTTCTCTCTCTCTTCGTATCCGAACGCTTGATTATCTTTAAAGTGAAATTTATTATACTTTGCTCAAGTTTCCTGTTTGTTCAAATATAATTTATGGGAAAACTGAATCTCGATTAAAGATAGTCCATATTCTAGAACTGAATTTGAATTTTTAAAAACTGGAAATGAATTTTCCCAGTATGAATTTCAGTGTATTTGTCAGTATTACTGCTCAGCATAGAGCTGAAAAATGTTAGTTCTCCTCTTTTTCACATGCTTCTACACGTGTAACAGAGTCAAGAATAAAGTATCCATACAGTATTTCGATTTCTTATCAGTAACATAGTAACATAGTCGAAATGACTATTCTACTTATAAATGTTTATCCAATGTAATATGAAGGCTACGCCAATAGCCTATTTTCAGAGATCTTTTCAGACGGCCTGAGTCTGTGAGGCTGCTCGAGGATGCTCTGAACATAAATCAAATTGTGAATGAGATAACATCACAAAAATTGCTTTAAAGTTTCACCCCCTTCTCAGCATAAATGACACTAATAGCCTATAAAACATAAATGAAATGGCTGCATTCAGGAAGACTCTACCCTGGATATTATTTATTTTGAAAGGAAAAGTATGGCTCACAACGCTCACACCCTTCTTTATTTTTGCAAAGCAATATTCCCATCTCGTTTTGTTGCGGCTTTGAAATACGTAATAACTCGTTATAATGTATATATCGGGTGATAAAATTTGATGGCCTATGGTAATCATGAGAATGAACAGTATCATAAAAATTCCGAGTTTAAGCGACTAAACTTCAGTGGGCTTAAACTTCGGAAAATTGTTATAGATGCCGTAAAATAGAGTTTGATGGTGTTTAGATGATCATATCTATAGTCTATTTCAATATTGAAATGACCCTATTGTGTCCGGGCTGAAAATAAATTAGGACATCAATATCATTGATAGCTTGAGACCACGTTCATTCTGGAAGGACATGAGAAGAATAAACGTGCGTGGAGGGAGATTTAGTGTGTAGTCATTCCGTTGGTGCCAGCTAGCTTATTATCACCAAATTCATAAGACATCAATGAATCTGTATGTCGATGTCGAGAATTCGTGTGAATTGGTGTATTTTATTAACTTTTATGTTGATTAACTATTTGTGGTGAGAACCATTAGTTTTTCTCACATTAACATTGTAATTCATAGTATGCATCGTTTTTTCACTTAACATTCGTAATTATGCGATCGTTGGCTAAATGGAATGAACAAACACATTTCAATTAATGGAAAACTAAACATTTCAAATACAGTATTTTGAAATGAGCCGTGATTGAAGAATGGATTCATATTTGTAATTTGAATGAAATTTGTATTTTTAGTAAATATTTTTCAATATTTAAGATATTCTCTCAACTAATTTTACATATAGGTGAGGGATAATTGATTGGGGCTGAGATAGGAAGATGGTAATGAGAGAAGAAGAAGTAGAAGAAGAAGAAGAAGAAGAAGAAGAAGAAGAGAAGAAGAAGAGGAGAAGAAGAAGAAGAAGAGGAGAAGAGGAGGGAAGAAGAAGAAGGAAGAAGAGGAGGAAGGAAGAAGAAGAAGAAGAAGAAGAAGAAGAAGAAGAAGAAGAAGAAGAAGAAGAAGAAGAAGAAGAAGAAGAAGAAGAAGAAGAAGAAGAAGAAGAAGAAGAAGAAGAAGAAGAAGAAGAAGAAGAAGAAGAAGAAGAAGAAGAAGAAGAAGAAGAAGAAGAAGAAGAAGAAGAAGAAGAAGAAGAAGAAGAAGAAGAAGAAGAAGAAGAAGAAGAAGAAGAAGCACTGAACCGGTAACAGACTGGAGTGAAGGCGTTGCGCCTAGCTGCCGAGTGGTGCATTGCAAGAGTGTTCTGCCTGAGGCAAGACATCCGCGGCGCAGGGCACTCATCCCTGCTCTGCACCGCAAGGTCTGGCCGCATATAAATCAATGGCTGGTTGGCTGGCTGCTGCGGATGGGAGATGCGTGTGCTCTGCTGAGAATTCATCTATCTAGAACGCGATTAGCCGAGAAATAAATCTTGTGAGTGAAGAAGCAGTTGGGCGCAGTTACACTAACACAGATGTGGAAAGTGTAAAACGACCGACCCGGGACGCAAAAGCGCACCGTCTAGCATACCCTGCTGTTGCACTTGCTGCTTCAAACTGCTGACGCTGATTATGATGATGCTAAACTATTCCACCATTGCCAATGTCACACTAGAGAACCAGCCTTCTATCGGTTGAGCAGCATCCTCATCAACATACTGTTCATAAGTTCCCAGCAGGATGCGATTGACTTCACTTGGATAAACAGCAAGGTTGGCAGCTATTCTGCCAAAAATGTGCTGATCCACTACATTGTTTGAGCTAATATCACTTGGATGGTATGATTTTTCAATGCTTTGAATAATTATATTCTAACATCCGTTTATTGATAAAAACATGTATGATACTTGGATGGTATGATTTTTCAATGCTTTGAATATATTCCTACATCCGTTTATAGATGAAAGCCAAGAATATAACTTTGTTCCAAGCCTTACATTATCCATTATCTTATTTCTCTGTCTCTCAAAAGCTTCAATATTTCAAATTATTTCTTATTACATCTTATTACAATATCAAATTATTAATATTTTATTACAGATCCACCACTGACAATTCTCATTTACGATTGTAATCTTATCAGAAAATCATGCTTTCATGAAAAATAACTCATCTACATGTGATGAAACATTACAGTAATCCAATTTCATAATAAATATCTACTCTTCATGATATCATATTCTTGTTTATTGTCCTTCTGATAATTGAAAAATTGGGACGGAATGTACTCGGTAATGTGAGCAGAATTGATTGAAATCTATGTCTCCTTGAAGATCGATTTGTCATGGGTAATTCAGTCTATTTTCACAATATTACGGGATGTTGAGTAGATTTGTCTTTTAGAGTTCAAATATGAGCACGAAGAAAATAGAGTATGATGAATGAGCACGAGGAAAATGGTCAAAACACAAATAGGACTATTAAATAGAATATTATGTTTTTATACTATTCACAAAAAGCGTAGAACAGTATGTGAATTTTTAAATGAGAAATCATCGTTTCGATTATATAAAAAGATAAAGAGAGCAGGTAGAATAATAAAAGTATTCATCTTTTGGGGAGAGAAATTATTATGAAGAAGTTTGGGATGTCTCCATTTTTCAAGGGAATAATACTCCGTTATTGTTGTATGAATTATATAATAGAAATAGAATCATTTGTCTGATATAAGTCTTAATTATTTTCAAACATGCGTACGGGGATTGAGTTCAAATTTTTTAAAAACTCAGCACTGGGGTACATCAACGGCTTGTTTACAATGTGGTTAGCAGTTGAATTTGGAATATTATCTCATCCAGTCTGGTGTGTGGCGAGAGAATAGAATTCAGCTGGCACACAATAATTGTTAGCATATAAGGCCGACCAGGAAGGACACAGCACACAGAAACTCAGTGGGCAGTAGTGGAGGACCCAGGCCCACTGGCATGCTGGACAGAAGCGGTTTGTCTACACTCTCACACGCGCACACTCGCACGTTTGGCGTTTCGTATGCGGTGCGGTAGCGTCACTGCACTGACCGACACTTAATGAAACCTTTTCTCATCAAACCGCACACACCAAACCTCAACCGTATTTCCATTCCGGGAGAACTTCTAGTCCATTCCATCAGATGATACAACGCGATTTAATTGAATTCGGCCCTTGAAGAAAATGAATCTCGACTCTGCCTGCTGTTACAATGTACGTTGGGCTTCGTTGGCAATCTCCAAACAATCTCAATGATGACGAGTAGAGGTCCAAATGGAAATGTATTATTTGGATTGGTGGGGAAATTACGTCCAAAAAGTTAGTAGTTATTGATGTTTTCATAAACAACAATAAATTAGCGTGAAATATAAATATCAAGGAATACCAATACTCTACTGGTAACGGGGATTCTTATCTACTATCAGAAAAAATTCTACACAAGGAAGAATATACAGGTTTTGGAACATATACATACAGATTATTATGTACGAGTATATACCTCATTTGAAACACTATTAAAAATTTTGTCAGGAATTATCTTTGAAACAAGTCTTCACCTGTCAGTCACAATATTCTTGTTGAATCATACACCAGCAACATTTTGGATGATGTATCAATTTAACTTTATTTCGCCCAAAAGATTTTAGTCAATAAATTTGGTTCCCGAAAGGATAAAAAGACCATGAACGAATCCCATGGTATTGTGGTTAATCGTTTTCCTACTCCTATTATCATTCACAATACCAACAACGCAAAAACTATTCCTATACCATGATAGGACTAGTTGACAGCCCGGAACGATGGGACACATTTCATGATCATCTCGTGATTCAAATATTTTCATAAATAATTTCAAATATCATTTCATGATTTCATTTCTCATCACTATGTTTTTGTGTGTGCTATCACATTACCACCACGCTTTCAACAGGAGTTAGTAGCGGTGTTAATTTTCGGCTAATTCAGTGTAAAAAGTTAGCCAAAGTTTGAGTGGTTCTCCAGTGAGTTGAAGGTGCTCTTTTGAGAGGGAGGAAGTTGGGATTGGGGTGGGAGGAGTGAGGAAGAGGGAGGGGGTGGAAGCCTTCCTGGCGGTCTTATTGGAAGAAACTGTGGGGTAATAAATGATGATGAATTGTGGCCGTCCTCCGGCTCTCCGCTGCTGCTTTCTACGTGACACTCATCCTTATTTAAAAGCAGAACTGGCGGCAAGGGGTGGCAATGATTCGGCGAGGGGAGCCTCCCATAACTTTAATGCTAATATACTTCTCTATTCCTCTTATGTACGCTCCACCTCATTCAACACCTTTTTTCTACTAGTTTTCTTTCCTTTGGTAGTGGAAAGAAAAGGACAATAAAATTGGTTCCTTCTAGAACTGATATAACTTTCATTTGTTTCATCAAGGAGAACGTTCATTTTGGATATTAATTTGCTTGATTTCAATATTGCTGATCGATCAAAATCAATAATAATTACTAAATTTGCTAATTTGTTTGATATGAATGATTTAGCTCTAGATTAATAATTGCATCAGTCAAATTGTAGATTGTCAGTAAAATAAAAACTGCAATTGGTTCAGAATTGATTTAAATAGTTATGGATGTAATAAGAATTTCATTGTGCTTTTATTTTAATTTGATACGGACTTTTGTAAACTTTACTTATCCAGCAATGTAAATTGATGGGAGGTTCAACAGGCTTATGCCCAACTGTTCCTTTCCGATTTATAAAAATAGTCCAAACCCAGCTAACATTTAAAAAGTTACTTATTTTTGCACTGAAACCCAACACTAGACAAATTTGGAATATTGTAGGCTTATTACCTTTTTCCGAACCAAAAATAATCGAATTATCAATAATCTGAATTCTTTCAATACTTTGGAATTAGCTCTGTGCACAATCTATACAATCGAAAGTACAAAAGTCTCTAATAGCTGCATACAATTTTCAATGAGGAATATAAGCTGTCTTTGTGAAATTTTGGTACAGGAGGAAGAAACAAATGAATATAATAAGCCTAAAATTCCCAGTTTTCTTTGACAATATCAAATAAAATTATTGCAATTCTCCCAATGTTATCAACTGCAAGAATATTAATAGAATGAAAGTACAGGACATTGTTGTAGTAAGATGCGGAGGAAGGATGATTCAATCCAATGCATTTCGCTGAGCTCAATCTGAATCAATTCGGAGCAGACGGAGATGGAAACTGAAGCTTTCCAATCCCACTCGAAATAGAAATCTGATATGTAGCGCACAAGGGATGGATTGTATTTCAGTGGGTTTCGAAATTAATGGACTGCATGAGGCGTGTGGTGGGCTTAAGCCACGCTAATATCCTCTTATCCCACCGGAAGAAAATTATACTAGCACTACATTCTGATTAGCTGGTCCTAGTGAATGACCAACTTTAAAGTTCAGGGATCATATTAATGAAGATAAAAATAGTGGTACTGTGAATCATATCACTAAAAGATCTGATAATAATTTCAATTGAAAGATCTAATATTGTGTCTTTTTCAGAGGAAAAGGAAGAGAACATAGCGTTGAGAAGATTGTACACTTTTATGTGTTAACTGTCAAAGTAAGTTTTTTTGAAGTACTAGCATTCATTGTTAGTTTGATTTACTCCTCATCAAGGATAAAAATGGGAATTTCAGCACACCATGACGTCACCATGGTGGTATTCGCTCTCACAATGAGACTGAATGACCACTGCATGGTTGATTGCAACAATTGAAACATCAGATTGAAACATCATGGCAACATTGAGATTGGTTGCCATGACAAAATTGTGATGTGTTGAAAGTTTCGTGCTCTAAATTTTTATTGAAATTCAATATTTTTCGATCATTAATAAGTGTTCTGTGCTGTATTTTAGTGTTGTATATTTTTCGGACTTTATAAAATGAAAAAATACTTTTTTTAAATGCTGATGTCTGTTTTCTAAGTGAAAACAAACTTTCACCATGTTCCCTATCAAGGGATAATCTTATCTTCTTATATTTCTTATTATCTTATATTATATCTTATCTATATATATTAATAAAAGAGAGTTGGTGTCTGTACGCTCGCTTATAACTCGAGAACGGCTGAGCCGATTTAGATGATTTTGGATTCGTTTGAATTTTTAAAGCACTGGTTAACATAATATCTATTAAAATATAAGAAAATCCCTTTATAATCAATAAATAGTTATAACATTAATGACATAACCTATCAAACATTTACAGACCAAGTTTTGAATTTGCCGGCTACCGAAGAACGGAAAGATAGTCGTGATTCAAGATCAGAAAATTAGCAATATCATCTCAAGTCCCAATAGCCCAGTGGATAGCGATTCGGACTATCCACGAATTGGATTTCCAACGACCAAGAGGTTGGGTGTTCAATTCCCGCTCTGAACCATTTCTTTTTGTACTAGGTTTTCTGCTCTAATTATTTTTTACGCTAGAATCATCAATATTAAGAATGAGTGTTATCGTTCGTATAATACAACAGTCATGTTCTATCATTTCAAATATTAAAATTGAAGAACGGAAATAAAATAAAAATAATCTATATTAATAAAAGAGAGTTGGTGTCTGTACGCTCGCTTATAACTCGAGAACGGCTGAACCGATTTAGATGATTTTGGATTCGTTTGAATTTTTAAAGCACTGGTTAACATAATATCTATTAAAATATAAGAAAATCCCTTTATAATTAATAAATAGTTATTACATTAATGACATAACCTATCAAACATTTACAGACCAAGTTTTGAATTTGCCGGCTACCGAAGAACGGAAAGATAGTCGTGATTCAAGATCAGAAAATTAGCAATATCATCTCAAGTCCCAATAGCCCAGTGGATAGCGATTCGGACTATCCACGAATTGGATTTCCAACGACCAAGAGGTTGGGTGTTCAATTCCCGCTCCGAACCATTTCTTTTTGTACTAGGTTTTCTGCTCTAATTATTTTTTACGCTAGAATCATCAATATTAAGAATGAGTTGTTATCGTTCGTATTATAATACAGTCATGTTCTATCATTTCAAATATTAAAATTGAAGAACGGAATAAAAAATAAAATAAAAAAAAAATAAAAATAAAATAAAATAAAAATAAAATAAAATAAAATAAAAATAAAATAAAAATAAAATAAAATAAAATAAAATAAAATAAAATAAAAATAAAATAAAAATAAAATAAAAATAAAATAAAAATAAAATAAAAATAAAATAAAAATAAAATAAAATAAAATAAAAATAAAATAAAATAAAATAAAAATAAAAAAATAAAATAAAATAAAAATAAAATAAAATAAAATAAAATAAAAATAAAATAAAAATAAAATAAAAATAAAATAAAATAAAAAAAATAAAATAAAATAAAAATAAAATAAAATAAAAATAAAATAAAAATAAAATAAAAATAAAATAAAAATAAAATAAAATAAAATAAAAATAAAATAAAAATAAAATAAAATAAAATAAAAATAAAATAAAAATAAAATAAAAATAAAATAAAAATAAAATAAAATAAAAATAAAATGAAAATAAAATAAAAATAAAATTAAAAAAAATAAAAATAAAATAAAAATAAAATAAAAATAAAATTAAAATAAAATAAAATAAAATAAAAATAAAAATAAAATAAAATTATTTTTTAAGAATAAAGACATTTTTTAAGGGGTGGCATGAAGGGGGGACATTTGGGGGGGGGGAAGAGTGCGATACGAAGTTCGCCGGGACAGCTTGTATATTAATAAAAGAGAGTTGATGTCTGTACGCTCGCTTATAACTCGAGAACGGCTGAACCGATTTAGATGATTTTGGATTAGTTTGGATTGTTACAGCACTGGTTAACATAATATGTATTAAAATATAAGAAAATCCCTTTGTAATTAATAAATAATTAGTAAATTAATGACCTAACCTATCAAACATATCACAGACGTATGTTCAAACTTGCCGGCCAAGCGGCTACGGGAAGATGATCGTGTATTTGAGATCGGAAAATCTGCTCGCAGATCCTAAGCTTCCGTGGCGCAGTGCATAGAGCGTCTGCGTCGTAAACATGAGGTCCGCGGTTCAATTCCCGCTCCGATCCATTTCTTTTTGTACTAGGTTTTCTACTCTAATTATTTTTTTTACGCTAGAATCATTTAAATTAAGAATGAGTTATCGTTCGTATCATTTATGTTTTATTGTTTCAAATAATAAAATTGAAGAACGGATTTTTTTTTTAAATTTAAAAGAAATAAATAAATGAAAAAAATAGAAGAAATTTAAAAAAATTAAAAAGAAATAAATAAATTTAAAAAAAAATTACAAAATAGAAGAAATAATTGAAAAAAAAATAATAATAATTGGTGGGAAGAGGGGAGTGACATGTGATGGGAAAGAGGGGTTGACATGAAGAGGTTGTCACGATACAAATTCTGGCAACCAAGTAAAGCCTCAATAAAATATTGTCAATGACCACTAAGTGCTGGTATATAGCATAATTAACGGTAAACTGACCTAATTTAGCAGTACTCAATATTGATAAAATATTGATAACAAGGAAGCTCCGACTCACCACCAAAAGTCTCTGACTCATATCACACTGTATATTTATTTATATTCCTTGATGTTAATTTATGTAATCGAAAATCCAAATCTTGAAGATGGCCATAACCTTCATCCAAAAATATCAAAACACACCACTGCCTATATGGATCATCTACTGAAAGATGTCAATGCCAATAAAATCATTGGAAAAATTATGATTCATCAATTATTTATAAAATGTATAAATACTTAATCCTCATATGTTAACTTGCTATTAAATAATGCATATTATTATTTGTACTCACCAAAAATATCATCCCAAGCCGGTGAAATAATGTATATACAGGTCTCATATCTTCGGTGGTTTCACGAACATAGCAATATATTTTGGAAATATTTGTTGTATATGGGATTATACTATTTTAGGAGTCAGTTATTTTATGGCATAAAATATTTGGATGTATATTAATTTAGCAATAAACTTTCAGTTCACCTTTTGAATTTGGCAGTGGAGTTGAAAAGTAAAGAATATTTTTAAAGGCATCTTCCAAAAATAAAAATAAAAATTGAAAGGATTTTAACGTCCTATATGTTATTTTGTATTATATATAATATATCGCATATTATTTAAATGGTTATTGTAGCTAAATGTTGGAACTACTTTGTGCATTGTACTGACGTCAAAAAAACACGTATTAAATTGACCAATCACAGCCCAGCATTTCATTAAAAATTCTAGAATGTTCTATTGAAAATTCTGTTTCCTTGAATTTTAGCAAGGGTAACTCTCTTCCGTTTGAGACTCCTCAGAGAGCAGTCACTTTTGAGCACATACGTGCAGTTTAACTGTTTTAAAATGTAATCAGTTTCATTTTCAATCTTAATGTTTTCAAGCTGTGATATATTAAGCTGTGGCAATATATAATTGATTAAATTCATGTAAAGTCGCGGAAATGTTATAAACCATGGTCCAGAGCCAAGCTGTATCGTGAGATGACACACGGAATCCAATCTACCCTGAGATGGCTGCCTAAACCAGGATACGGTAACCAACGTCGAAGCATCGCCAATACTGTGAGTGATCCGTTTATTTAATCCTTTGGCCAAAGGCGCGAAAAGCCTCTACGTAGAGCAAGAGTGGGGAGAAATGATCATACTGCGTGAAACATAAAACATGAGCTCATGGTCTAGTAGTTAAGGCATTCATAATTTTAGAGAGTTTGTACTATCTTATTTGCCAGGCAAAATACCCACACCTACGCTCTACCGAAAATATAAATTTTGTAACAAGCTATTTATTGTTATTAACAATTATTAACGAAATTTGTAAAATTCATTTAATTGTTCAAGTTGTGTGTTCTAAAGGAACAGGAGAATATACTCCAAGTTTTTCACCTAATTACTGGGTTTTCTAGTCGTTCTTGCACCTGTCTTGGCAATCCCAATTGATACATTAAATTTATTTAATTTATGAAAATATCAGTATCCTGGATGAGCCCTTGCAAGGCCAAATTTTGACATGCCCAGTCACGTAAGGAGTATGCTTAGTCAAGTGTGTTACGTAAGTGGATTGAGATCTTGTCTTTGATGCGGGACTATAGTCCATTACTTAGCTCTCCCTTATCTTGTGACACATTTGACTACATTTGCTTGATCCTGACGTCACGGGACATACAACATAAAAATAATAGCGTTACACACATGACCCACAACATAGTAATGTTACACATGGCGCCCAACGTGGGGCTGTCCCACATGGCACCCAACATGGCGGCCTGACGGAGATGTACAAGATTTCTTTATTAAGAAAGCCAAAAATTTGAACTCAGAAATCACAGAGTTGATGGTTGAAAACTTTTTGAAATTGAAAATATACCTTATGGAATTGCCAAGCTTTAATAAAGTAATTAATTAATTTGAATATTGATTTCATTATTAAATTATTCCTGAGGAGACGTCGAGGAAGAGTATACTCAGATATATCGCCAACAATTTAAAGAGATATACGCACCTATTGCTATGAATCACACTCTGTGATCATTTGAATAATTATTTTAGGTAGCCTAACAAGAAAGCCAGCTTATTTAACCTTGAAATTAAAGCTTTAAAGGTACCAAAATATTATTAGTTTACCAAGAGCATTAAGATCTTGGGGGCTTATTAATTTGTTAACCAATTTGTTAATTTAAGCAAAATCCCCAAAAAAGCGATATCATAGGCAAAATATTAAGAGTATTAACTGTTTATTTATTGTTTATATGTGATAGTTTGAAAATCGCCAGATTATTAATGAGCATTGAATATAGGGCTATTTATTAATAGTTACCATATATAAAAAATTTATTTACTGGTAATTACCAGATATCTATTGATTTAACTATCATTGCATGTTTATTTTGTGCATGTTTATTTGTAATAAGTCTTGGAAAATTTATTGTCTCACTGTATATATCACTTGTCACTTAATCCTCTTGGTCAACATTTCACTGCACTTGAGTCACTATCGCACTCGCGCCGCGCATTCATTTCCACGCCGCGCATACACCCTTCGCGCCGCGCATCTATTTCCACGCCGCGCCTACACCCTTCACGCCGCGTTCACACCATCGGACCGCGACATCCTTGGATTTCACCACTAGCCCAGCTGTCCAAATCCTAATTCACCATCATGGAGAACCTTTCAGCCAACTCATCTGTGTCCTACATGGAGCTGGGAGACAACAACACTTTGCGAGAAGTGACCACACCTAACCCCGAGGCAACAAACAACACTGATGAGACAGCGCCCAGGGAGCGAGACGCAGGAAGTATCACTAGCGCCAACTTCGACCCTGAAAATCTTCGTCAGCTGTCTTCCACCCGCCTGGAACCAGAGGTCGTCCCGACGGAAGTGCCTCCGCGGGGACCGTCACCTACCACTGTCAATCATACTACGCAACTCTCGCCAGATGAACTGAGTCCACTGACTTCCAGATTAATGAATGACACTCCAACCGATTTGGTCACCCTCATGCTCAAACTAAGTAATGACCTCAAAGATTCCCAAGAGAAACTGGGTAGTCGAATGGATAGTCGAATGGAGAAGATGGATAGGGAGTTGAAAGAGGACATGAAACAAATGAATAACCAAATAGAAAAATGGATGGAGGATTGAGAGGAGAAATTAGAAAAGCTAATGAAGAGATCAGAGGCATCAAGGGGAAATGAAGGATATGAGAAAGCAGTTAGATGACACTACTGTATGTCTCAACAAAAGAATGGATGATATGCAGATGAATTTGAGGAAGGAACTGAGTGAAGATTGGAGCAAGCATGCGATTGAACTGGAAAACAAGGTCATGCAAAACGTAAGTGAACACACTGATGGATTAAACAAAAACTAGAAAATCTTGAAAAACAAACCAAAACCGACATACAACAGGCAGTAGAGAAACAGAAGACAGAGTGTGTCACCACCTGCAAGAATTTGGAAAAGCAAATTAGAGATTCCACCCAGCCACTAGAAAAATCTGTACAAGAAATTAACACTCAACTCAGCCTAACAAACACGTCTCTGAATACCACTCAAACCCAAGTTGAAAGTCTAGTAACCGAACATACATTAATTCACAATAGAGTTAAAGAAACCGAAAAGAATTAAACCAACATCAGATAACCATCACCCAACTAGACAGCGAGTTGCAAGATACTAAAATCGATTTAAATAGTAAAATAAAACAGACACACACAAAGATATCACAGCTGGAAATGAATATGAGTAGAGGAGAGAAGGAGGTGAGATAGTAGCAGTACCAAACACAGAATGTGTCACAATTAATCAGTGGATTAGGAAAATTTGATAACACAAAATTCCACATGACACCTAAAGCGTTTGCAGAACAGCTAAAAGTGGTACAGGACTTAGTTCCAATCAGTTGGCCTGTATGGAGATTCCGGCTATCCTCTCTTTAATTGGGGAACCTCTGCTCTTCCTTCATGGACGTGCACATGAATTCAACAGCCTAGAAGAATTTCTGAGAGCTTTCCTCGAGCAATATTGGAGCCTAGATAGACAACAAGAATTGTTATCCAAAATAATATCCTCCAATTTTGACGAAAGAAGTGGTCAGACATATACCGCATTCGTCTCACGGTTACGCTTATCAAAATTCGCAGCTAGACAACCAGATTCCCGATATTACCTTAGCTCACATCGCACTTAAGAAGATGCCGTATCACGTCCAACTAGCATTGGCCACCGCCTCCATTAAAAGTTTCAAAGACCTTGAAAACCACCTTCATTGTGTTCAAGCTGTCTCCACAAGCAATATACAGCATAATAACCATAGAAATAATAATAATTTTGTACAAACCAACCTGCCACCAAATCAATCAAGAGAAAATTCTAACACTGCTGACAATACAAATAATAATTCACAGGACTTTGAAATAGAGTCACTACCACCAAATAACAACTACCGAAACAAAATGGGTTCAGAAGGAATCAAAATAATAACAATTTTAATAGGAATAAAGATCGTAGATACCATGATCAAGATAGATTCTATGATGGCCGAGATTACATGAACTCCAATAGAGACAACAACACAAGTAGTTCTAGAAACGAATCAAATAAATCACCATCACCAAATACCACTTTTAATACAGATAAAGATAATAACCCACCACCTTCTACTAGTACACCATCAAAAACAAATGGAAAATCAAATAATCCATCAGGAAAAAATTCCGGCAATAACCATCGCGCATGACTAGAAGGGGAGAAAACTTATAAGACTCTGACGGTTCAAATTCCGGCAGCCCAGAGCAAAGTTAAACGGCAGTTGAGCAAGATAAACAGGAGAGTGTATCACAACTCAGGCTCGATATAAAAAGCCGGCAGCTTTCGAGCACTCTGCATGTTTTCATCGGCGGCACACTCGTTTCAAGCCCGCCATAAAGCCAAGAGATTGTAAAAAACATGCTCAATATAAAAAGTCGACAGTTTTCGAGCATTCTGCATGTTTTCATCGGCGGCATACTCGCTTCAAGCCCGCCATAAAGTCAGGAGATTGTAAAATTTGGACACCAAAACCTAACCTCTCTTGAGACGTTGATCGAATACCCACAACAAACCGGCCTACATAACCTAAATCGCCTACATCTGGTATACGAAAGGTTAATAAAAGCAGCTTCAAGACCCTGAAAACATTTCGTCTATTTGGTACGAGAACTTCGCCAACATTAAACCCTACTATAGAGAATGAACAATATCATTCCTAAGAACCACATGCTTCCGGTTTGGAGATAAACGAAAAAAGCGATTTTTCTACAACAGGATTCAAACCAACATGAACCAGAAATCGTCCCAAGGATGTACTACGACGCCTGACCGTATTAATTACGCAAAATAAGTGATATTGAACTTTTTAGAAAAATACACAGTTCTGTTAATAAAATTATTGATGGCCAACGATCGCCATATTTTCTAATCAAACCAAATGGAATCCTAACGGTAAATTATTACCAACTTCAAATATTAGTGAAAAATTACCTTCTTTTCCAAGACTTACTATGTTATTATATCATATATTTGTTAGTATTAGTAAATATCTGAATTTTTTGTTAGCTTCTACGAAGTCATACGTTATGCACATAACCAAAAAACACATATGTTATGATGTCTACTTGTGTGCGTAGACGATATATTGTACACATACGATAGGCCAAGGCCACACAAATCAAACAGCATGTATATATCCCATACTTCACAGCTGTGAAAGTGTATAATCAAATTGTTATAACGTAGCCTGTATTATTAAGTAAATTTTGTTAAAACTAAGATTAACACATATTTTGATATTATTATTGAATGTTTATTTATTTGTAACCATAAGTGTTTGCATGGCAGTGAACATTGAGTCAAGTGGTGAAACCACAGATTACGATTGTGAGCCCTAGGCTAATAACTTTGTCAATCGATAAAACAAGTCGGCACCCATTTAAGTTACCTGCTATTTCCTCCAGATCAGTTACCGGAGTTATTGTGAATCTATCCATGTAAATTGTTTGAGAGCTTTATTTATGTCATTTATTGTCTAGCAGAACTTATGAGTTTGAATTGTATTGTATTTTCGAGTGTCATCTGAGATAACCTCACATACCTTTGGTGCATCAGCTTGTAGAGATTCCTTCGGCACCTGGCATACTCTTTGGTTTGACATGTCGTCATCATAGTATTGTTTAGCCGCCAACTTTTGAATTCTCATATTGCTCTTTTAGATGTATTATCCTTGCTCTATTTTTCTCAGCTAAATGCTTGATTTTTTGTGTAAATCACTGCCATGATTAGATGTTACGCTTCTGTAAATCTTATGAGTAGGTAGCGTAGAATGTTTCCGCACCGACTTCGAGTCGGGAGGTAAGCTAACATGAGACAGTTGTGTTCACATATTTTTTAGAGCCTTCTTTATGTTATGTGAGATCTTAGAAAATTTGCCTCGTTTTCTTTGTATAGTTATACAAACTCGCTCTATCTGCAGCTTATTAAAAGCTTATTTATTCGCTCATTTATATAACTATAGGGGCTTCTGTCACGATACAAATTCTGGCAACCAAGTAAAGCCTCAATAAAATATTGTCAATGACCACTAAGTGCTGGTATATAGCATAATTAACGGTAAACTGACCTAATTTAGCAGTACTCAATATTGATAAAATATTGATAACAAGGAAGCAAGCTCCGACTCACCACCAAAAGTCTCTGACTCATATCACACTGTATATTTATTTATATTCCTTGATGTTAATTTATGTAATCGAAAAATCCAAATCTTGAAGATGGCCATAACCTTCATCCAAAAATATCAAAACACACCACTGCCTATATGGATCATCTACTGAAAGATGTCAATGCCAATAAAATCATTGGAAAAATTATGATTCATCAATTATTTATAAAATGTATAAATACTTAATCCTCATATGTTAACTTGCTATTAAATAATGCATATTATTATTTGTACTCACCAAAAATATCATCCCAAGCCGGTGAAATAATGTATATACAGGTCTCATATCTTCGGTGGTTTCACGAACATAGCAATATATTTTGGAAATATTTGTTGTATATGGGATTATACTATTTTAGGAGTCAGTTATTTTATGGCATAAAATATTTGGATGTATATTAATTTAGCAATAAACTTTCAGTTCACCTTTTGAATTTGGCAGTGGAGTTGAAAAGTAAAGAATATTTTTAAAGGCATCTTCCAAAAATAAAAATAAAAATTGAAAGGATTTTAACGTCCTATATGTTATTTTGTATTATATATAATATATCGCATATTATTTAAATGGTTATTGTAGCTAAATGTTGGAACTACTTTGTGCATTGTACTGACGTCAAAAAACACGTATTAAATTGACCAATCACAGCCCAGCATTTCATTAAAAATTTAGAATGTTCTATTGAAAATTCTGTTTCCTTGAATTTTAGCAAGGGTAACTCTCTTCCGTTTGAGACTCCTCAGAGAGCAGTCACTTTTGAGCACATACGTGCAGTTTAACTGTTTTAAAATGTAATCAGTTTCATTTTCAATCTTAATGTTTTCAAGCTGTGATATATTAAGCTGTGGCAATATATAATTGATTAAATTCATGTAAAGTCGCGGAAATGTTATAAACCATGGTCCAGAGCCAAGCTGTATCGTGAGATGACACACGGAATCCAATCTACCCCTGAGATGGCTGCCTAAACCAGGATACGGTAACCGACGTCAAAGCATCGCCAATACTGTGAGTGATCCGTTTTATTAATCCTTTGGCCAAAGGCGCGAAAAGCCTCTTTTAAAGTGAAATAGTGGGGAGAAATGATCATACTGCGTGAAACATAAAACATGAGCTCATGGTCTAGTAGTTAAGGCATTCATAATTTTAGAGAGTTTGTACTATCTTATTTGCCAGGCAAAATACCCACACCTACGCTCTACCGAAAATATAAATTTTGTAACAAGCTATTTATTGTTATTAACAATTATTAACGAAATTTGTAAAATTCATTTAATTGTTCAAGTTGTGTGTTCTAAAGGAACAGGAGAATATACTCCAAGTTTTTCACCTAATTACTGGGTTTTCTAGTCGTTCTTGCACCTGTCTTGGCAATCCCAATTGATACATTAAATTTATTTAATTTATGAAAATATCAGTATCCTGGATGAGCCCTTGCAAGGCCAAATTTTGACATGCCCAGTCACGTAAGGAGTATGCTTAGTCAAGTGTGTTACGTAAGTGGATTGAGATCTTGTCTTTGATGCGGGACTATAGTCCATTACTTAGCTCTCCCTTATCTTGTGACACATTTGACTACATTTGCTTGATCCTGACGTCACGGGACATACAACATAAAAATAATAGCGTTACACACATGACCCACAACATAGTAATGTTACAAGGTATATGTGGGGGTGACATTTGGGGGGGAATGAACGGGGGTCATTTGGGGGATGACATTTTTTGAGGGATGGCATGAAGGGGGGACATTAAATTTGATGGGGGGGGGGGAAGAGTGCGATACGAAGTTCGCCGGGACAGCTTGTTGGTTATGTTGGTGAAGTGGAACAACCCTACTCGGGTCTCCCCACTATAAAAAGCCATACGCTTAATAAATTGAAACATCATTGATTTGATAGGAGTTTCGTTGAAGAATTGTATTGCTAAAGTAACTCTCCCTCTTTATAGGTTCACATTCCCCACAAATTATTCTTCTTCAGGATTATAGACTATCCCTAACCTTTTTGCCTCTCTCAGGTTGCTGTATTCCTTTACTGATACTATTTCTACTACTTTAATATTGATAGTTGCAATATTCATTTCTTTTTTTCTTCTTTTTCTTCTACTTCTTCTTCTCCTCCCCCTTCTTCTTCTAGTTCTTCTTTTCGCATTCATTCTTTAGTTATCTGTTTCAACTCACGATATAGTAACTTCAACATTAATAATTCAAAAACATAATATAATTTTGGGGAGAAAAATAAAGATTTTTATTCTCGCAGTTTATTAAGGAAGAAGCCTCATTCGCTCTGTATATTGAAAGAATCATATTTAAAATTGATGATGATTACAAAAAATTTCGAGGATTCTATACAAAACTTTATAATTTTACAAATTTTTTCTCCTGAGAAACATCTTCATATGAAATATACCAATGTTTGTAAATGTTATAAGGTAACATTAGATTACATGATATACGCTTATTGTCAAGCTTGTTATCGCCAACATTCCATAATTATAATCACTTGCATTGTGTAATAAAGAGAGATGATAACAAAATGGAGTGTAATGGATATTCATTACACAAACCGAACAATAGCATTTGTCATGTCATCTATTATAATCCTGTTTATCATTATAACAATTCGAATTCCTGAATGCGGCGAAAAGTTGAAATTCGTTAACGGCCTGACCATGGAATTCCACTCATTGATATCAGTTTGCATTTCACGGTATTGCAGCCCCGTTTTATAACAAAGCAATTCCAACTCATCCTTTCTGCTCAGCTAAATAATGCCAGGCCATGGAGCTCCTCATACCGTTTGCTGAGCCTCCGTTCTCAATTATTGGATTTCCTCAACGCATTCCGCAGCAAATTTTAATTAGTTTATTAATTTTCAGCTTATGACAAATGCCATCCCCATTGGGAAAATTTTTCAAGTCAATTTCTGAAAATTGCTGGTTTGCATTTGGTCTTCGGTCGTACATTATTATCAATAATGCTCGGGTTATAGACTTTTTGACAGAGTTAGTTGAAACCGTTATGTTCCCCTTACTACAAAAAACTATACATATTATTAATATTAATGTTTCTTTTTTCGGATAAAAAACCTTGGTTTGTTTGAGACAGCAATAAAATTATGAGTTATGGCCTCCTGAATGTGAATATTAGAATCATTATTGTATTGCTTTATAACAAGACGAGAAAAATACATTGATTTTCAGCATCTTCAGTAATACGTCATGTTGAATTGATGAATAATAGAATCAAGACATACGGTAGTTAGCAAACGATCTGTAAGATTCATTGCTAATCTAATTTTTAATTTTTTGTGATGGCCTGAAGGTGGATGAGTTCCAGGTGGATATAGCCGAGGAATGATTTCCTCGACGATCTCACTTTGCGCTCGACAAATTGACAAATTACTGTCATGATTATTATTATTTCAACTTATTCGAACATTTATTATCTCCACAGTATGAAGTGACGGTACCGCAAGGTTTTCCTCACCTCGAAGAAGCTTTTTCTAGTTTATGTATAGTTTCTTGTCTCATTCTCAATCATAGAGTCATGAATGAGAGTATCATAGATGAGAGTATCGTAAAGATAGAATAATAAATGAGAATATCATAAATGAGTGGGATGTATTGTATGAGTGAGTAATGATGAATGGGAGTATCATGAATGTCACATGAGAGTGTCATGAGTATCAATCCTGGAAATTAATTCTGAAATGTATCAGGTAGTCGTATTATTTGCAACCTCTAAATTTCAATGTTATCACTTTCATAAAAACAAGGGTCAATTGTCTATTTGTCGGTCAAGTGAGATGAGAAAAAGGTGATGCCGGGTACCAGTAGCGTTGCAGTATAGGTGGTGGTGTGGTGAAAGTGGAGTTGTGCAGAACTGTTTATTGTAGCGTGCAATTAGGATCGTCGAGCAGAGACACCTGAATGCACCCAGCATCCGTGTGCATGTTGACATCTGTGTGCCGCTTTGCAACACCCCCCCCCCCTGAACTGGGTCCATATCAAATGCAAATATCCCAGTGCCGCTTCCCCCTCCCACTCCTACACACCGCCGTGTCATTGCGACCATATACATGCAAATCTACCGAAATTGGTTCGAGTCCGGGTCGTAGGCCTACTGACGCCCAATGACGCACTGACGCACGAGCGCATGGTAACAGTTTGTTTTGAGCTTTATAGGTGTCAGTCAAAAAGGACTCAACTTTCGTCAAGCACACACATAACATAAAAGATGATGTACCTGGCTCAGTCTACGTAAGTTTCACATGAGAAATAGTTGTAAACAAAGTTATTAAAAATAAGAAAAAATATCAAAGTAATAAAGTACACCGAAATGGACGTAAATGAAGTTGTAAGGAGAATTATTACAAACTAGCAAGTAAATTGGAATAACAAAATACACTGTAAGAAATGTATCAAAAGTTGTGAAAAGAATTTCACGAACTAGCAAGAACAAATAGTTCGAACTTGTTAGAAATTCATTCAGTAGACCGTAGTCTTCCGTAGACGTAACAAAGTTCTCTTATACAATAGACCGTACACGTTATAAAGTTGTAAAGAGATTTATTACAAACAAAAAAAATGTTGAAGTAAAATAATATAATATTGTAGTTATCCGGTATGTAAGTATACTATAGAAGTAAAAGTATAATTATTGTAGTTAGAAGTATAATATCTATATCTACTTCTATAATAAGTAGAAGTTATCAAGTTTTCAACTATCTATCAGTTTAGTAGCACCTTGAGTTCCTAAGCTCTTGGAAAGAAAAAACTACATTTCACATCACTAAAATGAAATGGACGCCACTTGTTTTCCCAAACAGGGTACATGAATAAATGACAAGGTTATGATTGTGTTAAATTTCTGCTTTTCCGCAGATAATCAGGTTTGGAGAGTAAGAACTGTGAGTTAAAGAATTTAATTTTACTCCATCTAAGCTAAATTTCCCCTGTTAGAGAAAATACCATTCTGTAACAATTTGATGCGGAATTGGCGCAGGAATCGAATATAATCTAGTGAGTTCAAGTCAATCTCCAAGAAAAAGATGAGCCTGACAGTAAGAAGACTGTCCAAAATTATAAAATTCAGAGTAGCTTCGGTCTTTTTCTTTTTACTCGTGAATAAAGTTTTTTGTGGTCCTGTCTATTTCGCCAGTGTAATGGAATGAGTTGAAAGGTACGCGCGCAAGAGAAGTGAATTCCGTCCACCTCGCGTTTCATTCACTGTAAAACGCCTTCCTATGATTCATTAAGGCAAGGAGGGCAGGACAGGGTAGACGTTTCGTTTGAATTGAAAATAAAGCCTTTCTCCCAACCTCTTCTACTTCCTCCCCTTTCCCGTTTCTCCTCTTCTTTCAAGTCGCAAAGGCGGCCTGATTAATCAAATTTCCAATTCTGAATGCAGCCAATTGCATTTGTATTCCGCTTGCCAACGGCTTGCTTCTAATTCTGTTACTTTCTTGATGATTTTTGTATATCCACTCCAATAATGCTCTACTCCACTAAAGTAAAGAAGGTACATCTCTACCTTCGCCTTGTTTCTATCTCAGCAGGCTCACAGGGATCCAGTAAGAAACGAAAAATGATTATAATCTATTGTTATAAATACTGAGTAACAAGAACACCGGTCTTTTATGTTATTGTTTCAATATACATTATCGGTTTAAGACACCAATGATGAAATCGAACCGGTAGAAGAACCGAACGTATTCAAAAAATAAAAACCTTTATTTCTTTATATATATTTTACAATCATTTTCACATCTCAGAAAATAATCGGAGGATACATTTCTTATATGGTTGTTACTGTTTCAACTTCAAAACTGGCACGATAATAAGACAGGTATGGAATGACTCCAAGTTTCTCTACAACCCCTCACCCTCCCATTATTATTGCCATCGAATTCCCATAGACCACAGAAATAATATGAAATCAGAATGCAGTTTCCTGCATCTTGCCGATTCGCATTTGAATTCATCTGTATTCAAAGAACATTATTTGGGTCCCTGAGTCCCCAGTTCATAATCCAAGTAGGCTCCTGATTTCTTCCAGAAGAGGAAATCTTCAATCATCATCTCAATCCATAATACAATTCTACAGATGTGATAAATCCGTTAAGTAGACATGCGAGGCAGTAGACGAGAACTACATGTAGATATCACAATCAGATACTGTACTGTCATAAGAAAAAATTAATGAACTGCATTCCCATGGAATACAAGCACTTAAAATAAAAATACAAGTGCCAAATGGGAATAAGGTTTAACTAGACCAAGAAGCACCCAGGAGTGTTGGTAATACAACTTGATATAACTCAATCAATTGATTCATTGAAAAATCCACATCATAGCTGCATCTACTGAGAAATATTAGTCATTTACAAACAATAAAAGATAGGATTTATCGGTTGATA
Organism: Laodelphax striatellus; assembly: GCA_017141395.1. Taxonomy (NCBI): domain Eukaryota; kingdom Metazoa; phylum Arthropoda; class Insecta; order Hemiptera; family Delphacidae; genus Laodelphax; species Laodelphax striatellus. The sequence goes on from CM029531.1 coordinate 28,778,623, forward strand.
TATTGTGGAGGGAATAGATTGGTAGCATAATTCACGAAATAGAACAGACTAGGGATGTCATTTTCACTCTTTTCTTGGAGGAGATTCATAATAATTCTAGCTGTAGGAATGAATAATCGGTCTATTATATATACCCTGCATTTTCTATTGAATTACACATATTCGATTATGTCTGTCACAGAAACGTCAATAATTGAAATGCGTTTGAATTTCATCATTATTATGATGATCAAACTAAATAATAAATCCTGTTGAAAACATGATTGATTCTGAATAATTTTAATAAAATCAATTGATAATAATGAAATTACTTTTATTCTTAACAGAAAGGAGGAAACCTGAGATTTTTATGGAAAATAATTTCAAAGAGTTTCATGGTGGGTTCAGAAGAAAATATTCACATGTTGAAATTTATAAAAAAGTAAAACCGTACATTTTTCGAGGCATGGAGAATTCGGTTGGTTAGTAAATGATAGAAATTACCTGATTTAATGTAGCAGACGAGAAATTCCCAGAGTATTCACGAGCAAGTTCACTGTCCTCGTCACTCTCTCGAACTATCTTTCACCTGGAACAAAATGCATACAATTGAAAAATTCAATAAAAATGAGGTAGATACGAATGAGGAGTGAGTCCATTCAGTTGGCTCTTCTATTCTGATCATTTATTCAAATACAGTTTCAATATTTCATTATCAATATTGTCAAAATACAATATTCATAAAATACAATCATACCGTTGAAGATAATGAACTTTGATACAAGTTGGTTCGAGAAAAAAAGAAAACCAGGAAAATTGTGTGAGAAGGAACCAATTTCTCCAATCGGAAGAGTAGCCTACAAGTAAGTTTTTTGAAAATTGTTCATAAACTAATGAAATTTTGTAAACATTTTGTGATACCGAATATTCTCATCTTCATCTCACAAAAATTGTGTGAGAAAGAACAAATTTCTTCAATTGGAAGAGTAGCCTACAAGTAAGTTTTTTGAAAATTGTTCATAAACTTCAGTCATTTTTTGGTAAAAATTTTATGATCCCGAATATTCTCATCTTCATCTCACAATAATTATCCCGACACTGACGTTCTCAATATGAGAAAATGCATAGGAAGTGTGTGATGGTTAATTGAAATTTGATCATCAAACTTGAATTAATATTCAAACTACATTTAATATGAGTAGATTGTGATCCGCAGTATTCCGATGTGAAACGGAAGTTAGCAATGTGTTAGGTTGGGCGATGGTTGTTAATGAGCCCAGGAGACTGTCCCTGTTTATCGTGAGATGTGATCTTGAGCAATGGAAGATCCATCACTGGTTAGGGAATTCAAGTTTCTCAAACTCAGGAGCAGACTGAAGTGATATATTACGACTCTATCATTGATAGATGTCTGAAAGCAAGGTAGACAATGAATAGAGATTAGATTCAGAGATGGATTAAATTTGACTAGAGACGGAGAAAAATAAACATTTTTGTGAGGAAATGGATAGCTATGAAACAAAAAATTCAATTTAATTAACTTTCATGTTGATTTTAAGATTTCATACAATCAATATCACCATGTACATTCTGAAAAGAATTGAAAAATCCATGAAATAACAATAATATGATATCGGCAATTGAGGAAAGCAAAAATATCATGGAGATATCTATTTTTTTTAAAAATCAACGAGAGTTATGCTGAGCTTCACACAATATTGATGAATATTCACTATTTCCATTTATTTCTGTTTTTGTATTCAATTACTTTGTGAATGAAGATTATTTGAATTTTAATTGGTCAATCGATGATTTGAGGATTGGAAATAAGTGGTTTACTCTGTGAGCTGTGAGAGTGCTTTGAGTATAAACTATAAGTGTAGCTGGAAGAATTTTTATCAATCTTAAAACGAGCGATATCATCAATTCCCATATCTTGTTATTACCAATTTTGTATAAAAATTATCAGGATAGTTGATTTACCACCTTCCAGGACTGTTAATGTGAAACTGATCCATTCTCTGTAGTTATATTCATCGTATTTATGAGTGATTTAGTCTGTTAGTGATGTAATAGTCTGTAGTGATATTCATCAGAATATTGAGGCTGTATGTGGTTATTAATGTAATAGATGTATCAAACTTTCGAAGAATGGGATATGAAATAAAAGAATGAGATTGCAAGTATTGAGGATTTAATGCAAGAAATGAAGGATTCCGTGAGGCACGTTCATGAACACACAGCCGCACATTCACTCTTCCACTGTGCTTCAGCAAAGAAATGGCATTTCTTGAGAAAAGAACTCTCTGGATGAGGGAGACAAGGGGAAGAAAAGCCTGACAAATGCGCAAGAAAGTGATTTCATGAGAAAGAAGACTCATACTCGAGCAAATGTACTTTCGAGGAGGTCTTGGCAATGTCAAGTGGGAGACAAAGCCTGAAAAATTCATCTCATTATTTGAACTTTCTCCTCAAATAGACCTATACGTTATCATTATTGATCATACATTGCCAGTATAGTAATATCACCATGATAATGATATATATACTGACAATGATAACTATACATTGATGATATAATATATATTGCTGGTATGGTAATACCACCAAGATAATGATATATTGGCTGTAATGATGATGATTACTGAGATACATATCAACATTACTATGATAATTAGACATGTTCAATATAGATAAAAGTCGTTCAAACTTGAATTGCGCAAACAGGAGACATCTCAAAATATCGGGATTCTGTTCTATCTGGGAGGTAATTATAACATATTTTCAATGTGAACTAAGTTATCGGCTACTGTTCTGAAAAAAAAAATTGTTGGTCATGGATCAGATCGTACACATAAAAGGTACATGCCTGTTGTTTTTCTATTTATAATGGGATATTATTGAAACGGCTGGTTGCACAAAAGCCAACGGAATTAGATTAAATTAAAAATTAAAATTAATCTTCGTTAAATGAAGTAGTTCAATGGAATCAATTCATCCTAATCTGTATAAGAATTGGTAATGCTTCCGTGCAATCGATGAGTTTCAACTTTTTTCCCAAAAACTAAGATGAAATGGGAGTGAGAGCTTGATGAGCGTGAATTGAGGTAATGTATTTGGAGGTTCAATTTTAGTATATATTTACAAGTGAAAATGTGTGAGAGCTTGGTGAACGTGAGTGGAGGTTTCAGTATTATTATATTTTGAAGTAAATACCTTCAATTCCATGTTCAGTCTTCAATAATGATCGCATTAATATAATGAAGTAGGTAAAATCACAATTCTACAAGAATTCATTGTAAATTCTTGCATTCTTGAGTTCATGCATTCATTAGATGTTATCATTGTATAAGATAGTTCATGATTAAGTTTTGATCCGTGTTGTATTGATTCAAGGCTTGTCTTTTACTGAAGCTTTTTTTGACATGGGACAGCACAAAAACTTACAATGCGAAGGAATACGGAGCTCCTTTAATGAAAGGACTACTACTTTCCCCGAAAAGCTCTTTTTATGCACAAAACTTCTTTTATGTGGCAAAAGTCTGTCAATATTTGAAGTAGTGACTCGCCTCCAAAGCAGTTCGTGTTCTGGTTTTTCAAGAGAGATACTACTCATGTCACAAAGCTTTTCAGTAGCTCACTGAAGTCAAACTCTTACATAAATTATCATGTGAGGTAGTTCTATTCGCATTCATTCTTTCGTAGCCTTTCCAGGTAGGAGAGAGATCAGGCAAACTCCAATTTCACTGAGGGCACAGACCAATGGATTTTGTGAGAAGGTTGTGGGATAGAAAGATAGTTCCAATCGGACAACACACTCTCACTGAAGCACAAATATTATCTGTTGGAATATTTTGTAGAGCACATAAAGTAGGTGAAGTAGCTTGCAAGAAGTGAACAGAGTAATATTCGTCTAAGATGGAGTCTTTGAGAAGGTAATGAAGCCATAGCTAGACTGGAAGTAATATCATTTTGCTAATGTCAAAGCATTTGAGATATTGTCTCTGCCAAAGGAAACCCATCATTGTTCTTCAAAATGAATTTGTAGTGATAGTTTTCAGCAACTGTTCAAATCTCCACTCTTGAACAATAATTGATGAATTAATAACCCTGATTGTTGGATTAATTTTTTGAATTAAAAAATTGAAGGAATAATTACCCCTTCTTTTAAGTAAATTCTATTGCTATCTAGTCTTGAAACTGAGAACAAATTTTATCTAACCCATATCTCTAATCGAATATAAACATATAATTATGCAATGGGACTCTATTATAGAGCTCTATTATAGCTCTATGGGAGCAATAATAACTAGGAATCAATTTCTTTCACAGTTTGTTTTCACTGGATAATTCGCAACATTGAGGTATCTTCCCATACATTAATATAAAACCGTTTAGTTGATAGAATCAAAAGAAAGCAATTTTTCATTCTCCTGTCTTTGAATAATCTCAATTTTCTCCTTCAAATTTTCACCATTTAGGTGAATAAAACCCATCGAGTATGAGTGTCATTATATGATACTTCTTTCATACCTGTATGTAACATTTTTCGAGTTGTGTATCATTCAGGCATTCTTAGTCCTTTCACCTGAACTCATCCATGGCAGGCACAATACATACTTGACTTTGCTGATCTTTTCGATTTGTTGAATTTTTTCTTGATCGGGAAGAAGAGAAATGCTGATCGTAAAATTGATAAAAGCCATAAAATTAACAAGACTAGATTTTTCGAGGCAATAATAATTTTGGAAACCGGAATCAGAAATACGAACTCAGAAGTACGGAACAATAGCAAAAATATGAGAGAAATAAGAAATATTCATGTCTAACTTTCCATTCCGCATCGTCATTCTAATGGAAAAGAATATTATTGCAAATACGTTTTTAATAGTCCGTCGTTTGCTTCCTAGAGAGAGAGAGAGACTCGCCGATTCTGCACAAAGAGCAACGCTTGCCTTGGGCTGCAGAAATAAATTAAGAGAAAAGATGTCGAAGATTGACTTCGGCTTTGCAGTGCAGCTTTGAAAAGCGATGGGGTTAGCTTTGTGGTCTGTTTGAGGAGGGGGATGGAATTATTTTCATCTCGGGTGGAAATTACAAACCAGTAGTGGATTCCGACAAAAGAGCACAGAAATAGAGTTCAGGTGGCTTGAAACTGTGCATAAAAAGTTATTTAGAAAAAGCTCAAGATCTGAATTAAACTTTCATAAGGCAATTAAGGTGCGCGAATAATGAAGGAAGAAAAATGGAGAGAAGATTAATTCTGTTGGACGAGATTGTGGTTTCTAGAGTAGAGACGCACGCAAATTAAGCCACGCTAACACTTACTAAGCTTAAACCCCTGCTTTCTCTGGCCTCTCTACCTCCACGCAAAGCAGCCGTCAAATAGTCAATGACTTTTGCTCTTCCAACTCTACTGTGAACCCACTTAATTGTTTCTCGAGCTCCTCCTACTCACCAACATCTTCAAGTAATTTGTTTGTATTCGTATCGGTCTTGTGGTTCAGCTTTACCTAACCTCAATCCTAATACTGTCTTATATCTTTCAATTATCATAAAGAACATGTTTAGAAAATTGAGAGAGGCTTATTGAATAGGAACTATATTAATTGAACTTTTTAGAACTACAGCGAGCTCAATTAAATTTGGATTTTTCATAGAAGGAAAATGACAAAACTCACTTCTATTTCAGAACCTTAGCAATTCATTATTCGTTGTATTGAGGGTCGCTTTCCCCAACGCTGCTTAAGCGCAACAGCTGATGCTCACTATTTTTTTTCTATACTTTTCCTATTCTCCGAATGAGGCTTGAGCTAGATGTATAGCTTAAGCAGCGTTGGGGAAAAAGGCCCTGATACGCACCATTGACCGGGAAAGTAATCCTACTAATTTTATTGTTAACTTTTCTACTCTCAGATCGGTGAAGAGTTTTGATAACCCATGATTCTTAGGGAAATAATCAAATCACTGAATTAACACGTTTTAAAGATTCAAGGTTACTTGGAAATGAATCAATCATCATTGAGAAATCTGTGCTCACGTACCTATTTCAATTTTTATTAATTGAGTTTCGTTCTTGTTTATGATGTACTAGGATGATGGTTTGCTGGGATTGCGATAATTTGTGGGGGCATCAAAGTATTTTTAAGTGACATGTTCTCTTTGTTTTTAAAAATCTATTAGGAATTATCTTGCCCAAAACATTCAGCAGTTGATCAATTTTTTTCATCATTGGAAAAGGTTTCCGCTTGACTATCATTCTCTTTGAGTGAGTGTCATAGTCAAGTATGTTCAGTTAAATAACAGATCTCATGTTTCAAAACGTTTCCGTTTCTTAACGATTTAATAGGTTTCTTATTTATAAGATGGACTGTGTTAGATAAGATTGGCTGAGAACTTTTCAAATTCATCACATGTAGTGAGAGCAGAGCGCTGATGGAAAGGTGCACAACATGTAGGCCACATACGAGAGAAAATGTGATTCTTGAAAAAGACGCGCTAACTGACGTGTTAAATTTATTCATTGAAGCTCCCGCGGTGACTGAGGAAAGCGCTTCTGAGTCAACTAGATTAATTGCACTCGTCTACTGAATTGAATTGCATCGGAATAAGCTTCCAGGAAATGATAAATGAAACATTATTGTTCAACCAATTCTGACACTATTTATGTTTTCATGAATAACAGAATGAATCTTATCTCTTAAGTGCTTCTCCATCAAACTTCTCTCTCACACATTCTTGTGAAAGATGAAGCACCACTATTGATCAGGTGGGAGTTCCATGCACAACAAAAGCAACAGCAAGGTGCTTCCAAGAAATACTTAATGGCATTGTATTCACGTAATAATGGAGTTTACGGACTGGCAAATATCTTGGCAAATGCCAACAGTCAAGAGTCTGAATCTTCTTAAGTACTCTAAATGAAGATACAATACAACGGTTTGAGTTGATGATTCAACTACACTATCTACACTTTTTGTGTGCAACATTGTGAATAATTTTGATTATTCATGTTGGATGGATACATTGAAAACAGTGTAAACTCAATAGAGGCTTGCATCTCAAAGTAAAGCTGATCTTAACGATCTTCATTGACAAATAATAATCTTGGTTTTTCAAATAGACATAATAATTGATATAATTGGGAACAAAGATCTACCTACGGGTCTATGATGAAAGTCATACGCTAATTATAATAATTGCAACGAACAAGCTTTAAGCTTATGAGAGCAAAAGATAGCGAAATAGCTAGTGGAACGTATGGATACGCATCAACTCCAAATAGGCCTATTCTGATTCTTAATTAACACACATCTTTCTCAACATCAACTCTTCAGATTCTTGAAAAATTACAAAATACTTAAGATTTTCCACATTTTTTGGTAATTATACATTTTCAATCACAAAAAAAACAACTTTTGTTTTGAAAGAAAATGATTTCAGTCAGTGAAGAGTGCAACGAGAAATCATAAGTAGTACCTAATATCTCAAATTCAAGCATCACCCAAAGTTTACAAGACTCATTTTACATTCCTAATATGTTCTACCTCTAACAGCAGGATGAGTTTATGGTGCCTGATGAATTCAGCTCTACAAATACTGTGAGAAACAACATCCAAAAACCACTAATCGTCAAAATCTATTCCCTAGTCCTAGTAAAACGTATTTCTTATAACCATTTATCAGTTTAAAACTGATGTGATTGATGACGAAAATTGTTGAGAAGGTACTTTACTTACAAGAGAGGACTCTCGTTGAAATGTTCTCATTCATAACTGGTTACGGGGTGTAGACGTATTCTACAGGTAGGAGGTGTGGGAAAATGTTTTGTTGCACGCTTTTGTATAATATAATTTCTCATGGAAACTATGAAAAGTAATGAATAAACCTGTGTTACGATTTCCAATACTAAAACACGAACTAGAAAACCATGGAGCGAACAACTTTCTCTCTCTCTCTTATTTTTCTCATCTTTGTTGCACAATATTGGAATAATGATAAGAGTGAATTTCCTCTCCTTCTCTGAGATAATGATAATGCAAACTAAAAAGTCTGCAAGTTTTGGAAGAGTATGATTCTATATTATTGCCCAACCACGCAAGGCAAGACCCTATCAAAAACAATGATCAGCACAAACTTGAGTTTGCAAGAGTAGAGCTGCAAACCAGACGAAAAATATTATTTGTTATCATGGTGCAACTCGCAAGTACACTCAATTTACACTGCTGAGAATTCTAAATGATGTCAACTAGTTAATCAGAAAGCTTTTATAGTTCGAATAAAACTAGTTGTCCCTTGAGCCTCCAGCCGCGGAAACAGCAGCGTTGTCAGATTGTGTGAAATTGCAACTTCTTCAAATCTTCAATTAAACCACATATCTGTATGAAGAATTTCATTCTCGATATACCTGTAGTGTTGAAAAAGTTCCAGGATCAAATGATTAAAAGGAAATTAAACTTTTATGATAAAATTGAAAAATCGCGAAAATATTTTTTTCTCCCAAATATCACTTCTCTCAGAATTATGGCATGTGATAATAGTTAAGTTATCCATATCAAAATAACGGGAAAAATGTCTCCTTTCGAACGGTTTTCAGATATTTGTTATTCGACCAATAGTTTTTTAATTTATGTTTGTCAATGAGTCATTTCAATCAGAAAACATGGAATTTTCGAGAAACTTTTTTGTTTCAAGAGATAAATGGGTGGTGAAAGCGTGAAAGTTGTTCAGAAATGATTGAAATTATTTTTCCACTTGTCAAAAGTAGTCGGAAGAACGTAGTTTGGTCTCTCAGGAGTTTCAAAGTAAAGGAAGCGGCTACATGGTGGAGGCTCAAGGGACACCTAGTTTTATTCGAACTATAGTAAGGATGAGTAAGATAAGGTCAGTATTAGTGCAAGGATTAACAAGTTATTACGTGAACTGGCAATAATAATTGAATATTAGTTTAAAGGTTCAGGTAATGTGTCTTGATAGTGAGATTGCGATTACGAATGATATAATTTACCAATCGAAGCAAGTAGTGCATCTTTGAAAAGCAATGCATGGACATTATTAATTTAAATCACTAAAACATTTTAGAACTAATTGAAGTTCTCAACGATCGAGTATCATGCGGAATTGATATTGTGCTTTTTCTAATGAATATCATTATACTCAAGGCCTATCGTGCATTTATTGATCATTAACAAAACTATATCATTATAATTGAGAGAAGGAATAGGTTTTAAAAATAATATTCCTATCAAAATTTTAATTTAGATGATACGAAGTCCCGTTTTCGGATTGACAATATTTTCATTGAAACTACTCATTACTTGGCGTGTTAAGAATTTACGCGTTCATGACATTGTAATGATATTCCGGGTCTCCGGACCAAGGTGATTTTTTGATGATTTCTTGGCATGACACATTCAAGTTGGAGTTTTTTGACAGTTCAGCATAGAGGTGCTAATATGATATTGTATTTGATTATTGTTCAGATGAAATTAAAATAGAAGTGTGAAAAACTAGGCTATTCCCTCTATAACATTTCTTGTTACAATTATTACGGTTATCGAGGAATAATTGTTCGAGGAGTTAAAGTGGAAAAAGCCTGAATTTTCCTATTGATCAGGGAACTTCCTGATGATCAATATTTGAAAAATTCACGATCTCTTTTCCATCCCACTTAGTTTTTAGTACATTTCAAGTTTCCACCGTTTGCTTTTCCCAACTCCCAGTATCCATAGAGCTCATAAACTGTTCCTGGAGAAATTTATCTTTTATCGATTCTTCTGATATATGTAATCATGTTCACATTTCAAGCAACATTTGAATATTCAGTAAATTTGTGATTTTGAATATTGAGAAAATCACACGCTATTCATCATGCATCTTGTGAGTACCCATATTTTCATCAACCACAATTTGTATAATGCTTCAAAACTTTCCTCATTTATAAGTTGTTCGAAAGTATTTTTCACATTCAGGATGTTTAGAAAGCATACTTCTAGAATGAGAATTTATATAGCTTCCACCCGTATTTCACTTTCTTATGTAATCACAGATTCTGTATCAGAGCTGGCATATGAAATCAAACATGATAAATACGTAGAACTAAACTTTTTATGTAGTCAATTCCACGAAGCTCAACATATTTAATAGTTGACAACATATTTGACAGAGTTGAGTTGGAATGTCAACATCCCAATTAATTTTTGGCTGATGTCATACTTTTCTCACCAAATTTATGAGTTTTATTCTTATTCTGAAATACTTTACTCCTTGTTTGTCTCATTGACTGTTTTGAAAGAATGTTTTTGAGTACCCTATGCTGGATAGCAGGTTTGCCTCGCCAGCAGGGTCTTTCAGTTGAGACATTATTCTCTCTATTATTGCAATTTTGTGGCAGTACCGACGCTGAGGTTTGTTAATCGACGTGATATGAATACGACTGAATATGATGAAAATAAAATATAATCAATCTTTCGTAATTGTACATAATTGTCTGTATCATTTATGAAAGGATTGATGAATTATGAATTTAAATATCACCTTTCTTTTAAAATTCACTCATTTATACAAACACCCTGTCAATACTGATTTCAAGAACTATATCTGATTCATCCTTTATAATCGCAGTGTACTATTTATAAAAGAAGAATTGATAAATCATGTAATTATGAACTAATCACTTATATTTTTGATATTCACTCAGATATACTGACTATACTGAGAACTATTAAGAACTAAATCCAATTCATCCTTTATCATTGCAGTGTATCTTTTTTGAAGAAGAATCAGTACACGAATTAAAAATCACAGATATTGTTGATAACCTCACTCATATATTGTACAAACACACTACGGATATAGAGGTATAGAGATCTATAAAGAACTAAATTTAACTCATCCTCTATTACTGTATCATTTATGAAAAAAGAATCGATAGATTATGAATTGAAATCATAAATATTCTTGGATATAGAATCACTCATAATAAAAAAATAAACACACTACCGATATACAGATATGAGGAAATATAGAGTACTAAACCCAACGTATCCTCTAGTATTGCATAACCTTTGAAAGAAGAATCGATACATCTGAATTAAAAATCAAAGATATTTTTTATAAGCTCACTCATGAATAAACACACTGTAAATAGAGAAATATATTCACTATACATACACAGACACAGATAGAAGCAGCTAATCCTACCTTGGCTGTTACGAAGATAGGACGCGAAAGAAGCGGCGAGCGAACTGTTCAAAAACGGTCGAGTTTCCCGCGCTGAGTGAAGTCGGCAAAGCAGAGCGAGGGGGAGGGGGTTGACAGACACGTACCTGCTGCAGCGAGCGAGGAGTCGAGTCCAGTCGTCAGTCCAGCGGGCGTCGCACAGCTGCAGACGCCAGAGCAGCCGACTGCGACGCCATCATTGGTCGGGGTTGTTGCGCGCGCACCCCAGCGCCACGCCACCCCAACCGACTGTCGCTGTACTCACTTTAGCCGCCGCCGCCGTGCTGGCAACCCGCTCGTCTCTCGTCAACCGCTCTCTGATTGCGTCTAACTTCCTTGCATGCTATGAGTTGTTGAAAATCAATAGAAATGATTTTATTAAAAAAACAATAATTTATTCAATTATAAAAGGATTGAAGAAAAAATGCTACTCTAGAGAAAACTGTGTGAGGTCGAATAAACGATATGAATGGTATTTGGAATTGTTGATGAACATAGTAAAAATGAATTTATTTTCCAATTGGAACAAAAAACTTATTTATTCAATTTTAAGATGATTGAAGAAGTACAGATACTCACCAGAAAACTATGTGAGATCACATAAATGTAGTATACAGGGTTGGTGAAATTTATGGAAACGGCTTAATATTTCTTATAAAAAGGTAATTTGACGGTAGGTGACCTTGGGGATCATACTGAAATTAAAAATACTACTTTACTGTGACTTTAAAAATCTGGTCCGCCATCTAGGATCTGCCACATTGAACTTCATTTTTTTTAAATGGTAAGGTGGTCATGTTATACATGATTTCGATACAGAATTTTAAGAGAAAATGAATTGCGGAAACCGCTCATCGATATCTCAAACGGTTTTCAATATATTTTAATTATTAATCAGCCTATTATTCATTTACCACTTTAAAATGGTTTTGATTTTTCAACCATCTTCTTAAATCGAGGACTGTGTTTTTAAATCTACATTTCTCAAGAAACAATGAAGACGTATCCCTTTTTAGGTGCAGTATCATAAAGAAGCATTCAAGTATACAATGTGCATTCAAGCTCAAGAGTTCCTGTTTTATATCTATAGTATCCGATAAACTCATTTCAGTAAAACTCAAAAATCTAAATGATAAATTTTATCAATACATCTCTGACTGACTCAATCCGATGTCATGGACAGGATGAATACGTCTCAATTTTTTATCAGGCTGTATAATAAGTAAATCAGTTAATTTCATGAGGATTCCAAAATGGGGACTGCTTATCGATCCTTCAGGCTGGGAGCTTGGGTAACAGTTGTCCGAAGCATGTTTGGCCACAAACTTCTCCCATTTTTTATTCTTCTTTCTTGAAGTCGTATAAGCTCTTGAGATGGCTCAACGTTATTCTATTTCAACTTTGATTATTAAGAATTTTTTGAGTGTTGGAAGTTCGTCTTCATTCAACTTGGAAATATATTATTGTGACTTGAACAAAAGCCTATTTGAATTACATTCACCATGTCTGTAATATGCATGAGTGGGTAAACATTGTAAACTCACTTTAATCATGGGTGGGTTAGGAAAAAGCATTGTTCAAGTAAAACATTTTTCAGTGTGTACAATAAGATGTTTCGAATGCTGAATATTAATTGATTCATTATTTCAAGGGTTTTATAGGTCAAACTTTTCGTTATAGGTCAAGGTTCTGTTAAATTCTATTGAAATTAAGTACTGTATTGACCTATCATAATGTATATGAAGAACATTAGTAATGCTTTACGTAAAATAACTTGAACTTAATATATAGAACTTGAAGTTCTTTTGTAATTATTAATTGTGACTCATCCACTTCCTGGAATAAGCCATTGATATTTTCCAAAAACTCACTGGTTGGAAACCGTGATTGATACAAGCGCTACAATTTCTGATTCAAAGTTTTCCTTCTATTCAAAGTCTTCTGTTTCAAAGTCTTCTGTTTCAAAGTTTTCCTTCTATTCAAAGTCTTCTGATTCAAAGTCTTCTGTTGGGTTTCTATGACACGTTTCCTCTGACTATGCATTGTATTACATTTAGTAATTGAATCAATAAATCAATCAATTCTATTTATAAAAATACAATAAATTTCATACAATGACGTTTCAGTTAATTATACACATATAAAAATAATAAATTACAATAAGGATGAAACCCATACATTAGCAAAGCTAAGCTTGTGCGCTGATGAACTCATTTGTTTATAACATTACTCAACAGTATAAATTGATTATATCGATATCTACTAAAATAAACATAGATTAATATGGATTATACAGGAATAATTTCAAGAACTGTATTATATCAAGCTACCAATTTTAAAATAGGAGTCATTTTTAATCCAATTAACTAATTCTATACTAACTATTCAGGTAATTCTACCATCTATGAAGTGGATGGGGATATATTCATTAGTTTGCTGCATATATTAATAAATACTGAATATATTATGATATTGTGATTGATGTTTGCATATTTTTCATGATAGAGCGGAATACGAGTATGAATGCTATGCTTAAATGTCTCAATTACTTACATTTGTCTGCTCAAAAATTGGATAGATCACTGGATTGCAAAAATCTCAAAAATATACTACACTGAATAGTTAATACATCCAGTCCTTCAAAAATCAATTTTATGGGATTAAATACCTCATACTATTAGGTCTACCTAATGCCGCTTTGATACTGTGTGTTTTTAAGCGTGAATAGCTTATTTATATGTGTGTTCATGGCCCCACACCAGACTTCAGTGCAGTACTAAAATAAAGATTCAGCGTACGGATCCTATATTAGTCGGATGACTTCTAGGTTTCTAATCTTATCGAATTTGTAAAAATGAAAAATCAGATATTTTAGTCTAGGAGTTAGATATTCAATGTGACATTTCCATTTCAGGTGTTGGTCAACTATTACCCTTAGGTATTTCATAGTAATTCATAAGTATTACAAAATATCCGATATTAACAGCCATATGAAATTTTTCATGGATCTATGAAGTGTTTCAAATGGTAATAATATTAGTCAATGTGTTCATTTCATGAACTCAACTAGATTTGGTATGTTTATAAACAGTAGCGTTGATTGCTTTGTTCTTCATGCGATTTCCGTTTCCCTTCGTAGAATTCCAATATGATATTATCTGGAATCCATGAATCAAGACTGAGTGACATTCAAAGCATGTTGATTTCAAATTGGTTCATTGAATACCTGAAATAATTTACCATTGAATTTGCGTGTTAGCAATCTCATTAGGCATATGCACGCATATCGCGTGAATGCTGTGGAATAGCAAATTCCTGGCTAGCATGTAGAACACAATCTGATTCATTCTATAATTACTTGCAATGAGCTCAACAAGGCTTCACAGGTGCTGACATTCCCCGCCAATTTTTGCTATACTAAAATTTTTGAGAAAAATAAAGAATTGTCTTTCAAATAAATTTCAAATTTAATTTTGAAAAATATATATAAATAATTTCTGTGAACAAGGATCGGAAATCGAAGTACAGGATTGGTGAAGTATATTATTGTTAGATCATAATTCACGACGCACATTATCATCGATCACATTTTAACAGTGATTTAATAGCTTGTTACAGACATAAATAACAGAAAAACTAAGGATAATCATCATGAATCAAAAATAAATAATATACTTGAGCAGTAGGAGAATCAAAATTCAATATAAATCTCTTGAATTCGATTAAATATAAAAATATATATTATATACGTTTATCTCTCGTTTTCATATTTGCTATTCAATTTTGAAACTGCATTCATTACTTTTCTATTTAAACTGGATTGTATGGTACTGTATTTACTGTATTCTGAAGATGGATTATGATTTCCCAATTTCCATTTGTAATGGAAAACCTCTTGTTCAAAAATTCCAAACTTTGTTCTGTGGAAAAAACCTCTATCTAAAAAAGGGATTACCACCTGCAAAAAAGGTTCCACACATTTTTCTGCAAAATTTTGCACTCAACAACAAAAGCATATATTCATGACTTGGGTTACTTCAATAGGTTTCCACTAAGAAGAATCAATGATAGATTAAAAACAAATTGATAATAAATCGTATTTTCGTGTAGGACATATTACTTATTCTAGCGATATTATTGCATATTTTCTTTCATTATTGCATAATATTGTATTCTTGCTAGATTATAATATTGTATATTCTTGATCTGATAGGACTTGTTTATTATTTATTTTTAATTCGAAATGCATGGGGAAGATTGATAATGAGTTTTTAAAAGAAGGTTCGTGATACGAAACTTATTCGTATAATAGCAATTGAAGAACAATGACGGTGTTTCACGCTATGTAAATGAAATGGAGAGAAAGAGAATGAGCGATCGTCAACAGATGAACTGAAAAGGCGAAAGACGGAGAATAAAGAAATGGAGTGAGCTGAAGAGGTGCTGCCGCAATGCGGTGTCTTTTGTGGCTGATGTCTATTCCAATCAGTTCCTTACATCACTTTCCATCGATTGACCTGGACTGCTATCTACTGAATTCATCACGGTGTATATCAAACCTTCGTCAGACTTTATCTCTGAGGTGGAACGAAAATTGAACGGTAGTTCGACGAAAATTCACGAAACAAAATGGGTTCGCCCTTCCATGTTGAATTTAGCGATTACATGATGAGTTACAAAATTACAATCGTATTTCTTGTAATGCTATTTGTAAGACTAAAAAATAAATCCTATTGATTTTTATTCTTACTTTTTTCCTCTAATTTTCTTGACTGCACTTGGTATTTTCATTTGTTTCATAGTTATACTCACAGTCCAGAATATATCTATAGTTTTGGAACATGCGGTTACATATTTTACTCAACTAGGATCTTGTTACGATGAAGTTACTTACTAATAACTTAAATATAAGTGAGGAATTGGATTTTCGAATGACTATACCTGAAAATTCTCTTTTAATTATTAAAGTAGTTGATTTTAACTTATTTGTAGAAATCTTATTGATGTTGCAGAAATCCATAATGAAATAAAACACTAAACGATATCGTCAATTCCACTATTATTGTTTACAGCACTGGACCGCGGTCTTGTGACCGTACTGTTGAAAATGTGACTGGTCAAGCAACGAAACCGCGGTCCAGTGCTGTAAACAATAATATATTGGACTGACAATTTCTTTCAGTGTTTTATTTCAGTAGTTGATTTTATGAGAGATGTCGAAGATATGAAATTTCTACAATTCTATACAGACTATAGAGTTGAGTTTAGGCTACTGATATTGATTACATTTTGTGGAATATCTGCTATTTCTTTTTTTTTTTTTAATAAAAGATCTTCGCCTCAGAAAATGTCTGATGATTTTATAATAGAAGACATTATGTAATTATAATTGTATTCATACTATGAGCGAGGAGGGTTCGCTTTTCGTTTTTCGTTTTTCTTTTAAGAATACGATTTACATTTGATTGTATGACTTTATGGTAGATTCAATAATTATTATGTTATTATTGTTCATCATAAAGATGGTGAAGTGAGTAGAAGAATCATATATAACCTTTCAAATTACAATCCGAATATTGACAAAGACACGTGAGTTTAGCTCGCCACGGCTGGAGTTTCAGACGGTGAATGTTGAATTTCAGCCGCGCTCGTTTATCATTGGTTGATGGGAAAAGAGCGAGATCCTAATGATACAGAGAATGCGGTGGGTGCATAAAGAAGGGGGTGGGGTGGTGAGGCGCAGGGGTTTGGTGCATTATAAGGTGAATGGCATGAATGAGATTAGGGGGCTTTCTTCTCCCACGAGGAGTGCTGTCAGGATCCGCGACGGATGAAAAAATAGCTCGCCACGGAAAACGCCTCCGTATAGAACTATTATCGTTCGCCAGCCTTGGCTGCTACAGCCTGCTTTACCAACCTCCATACGTACAGAAACGTGGGGCCTTTACTTCCATAGGTCCAGATGCTTGATATTACAACTCTCATCAGACTTGATTTTTCATGTGTAAAGCTCATCTCCTTGTGGTGAGATTTCACTTCTTCAACAATAGAATCCGTAATAATTACGGATTATCCGTAATTATTACTAGATTATCCGTAATAATTACGGATCCTATAGTTGATTTATGTATGATCAATGTATAACTTATTATTGAATAATAATTATTATTATTCAATAATAAATCATGAAGTCCCGGGTGAATTCAATTTACTTCCATCCTCCAATAGCACAACGATTCTGCACTTCTTATAATTATTTTTGTGGAATATCAATTATATTTTATTTTATTGATTCATCTGTTGACAATAACATCACAATGTGGTAGGTAATACCAAGTGCATATTCAACATTGCTCCTATCCCTAGATCTATTCATTTCCAAGTGTTGAGTTGATCTTAGTAGTGTAAATATGTTACTTCTGGAACCAACTCTGTCACCAAGATGGCCGCTGTCACCAAGATGGCCGCTGTAACCAAGATGGCCGCTGTAACCAAGATGGCCGCTGTCACCAAGATGGTTGCTGTAACCAACATGGACGCTGTAACCAGAGCGTTCTCTGTAACCAACCTATTCACTGTAACCAAATCTGATTATGTCTCCAAAATGGCCGCTGTAACCAATTGGAATTCTGTAACCAAAATTGACGCCGGCACCACAATGGCCGCTATCACCACAATGCGCGCCGGCACCATATGTGACTTTGTCACCACATTAATTGCTGTAACCAACATGGCTACTGTATCTTGTGAGATAGCCGGATCATGAAGACAAGATAGAACCTCACCCAGCTCTACCGCCCGCCTTTTTTCAAAAAAATATTTTCCCACAAATCGGCTGATTAGCAGACTAGGTGACTATCTCACACCTAATTAGAACCTAATTACGTGTGAACATTATTCTATTATTCCTGCTTCAAAAGTTGGCTTATTATAGATGAAATCTCAGCTGAATGGTTATCATGACCAGCTGACTGTGAGCCTATCAATAAAGCTAATCTTTCGACAAGTTCATCTGCATTGTCAAAATATACGTAATTTCTACAGTTGGTTTTTCTGTTTGCCCTAACTATATCTAGTTTCGTTCTATTTTTTTCTTTTCATTTCCCGTCCACTTCAGCACCATCTTAATCATCATTATCATCATCATCATCATCATCACCGCTACTTTCATTATTACGTGATAATCTCACATCTCCAGGAAGATTACGATAAAATGATTTATTCATAGTGTTAGACGAAGAGGCGATAGGATTTGTACGTTCTGTTCGTCCTCCACCTCCTCCTCCTCCTCCTCCTCCGCGACCTAGACCAGTCTCATTCAATCGTCTGTGCAGATCCCCAATTGATGATAAGTTTGCTAAACTTGTTTGATCATGAGATTCTTCGGTCTTTCTTTTTTCGAGCAAGCAGCGGGTGGATGAAGAGAGCTGTTGCATGCCATCATGTTCTTGATCTTCATCACCTACTTGCCTCTCCCGTCTACTAAGCTGAAAAGATCGCACATTTCGTCTGCGTGATCTGTTCTGCCTACCAACAGCACTGACAGTTAACGCTATAGATGGAAATATTTTTTGATAACATGTTTATATTTAAATCCTGCTCCGGTTTTCAAATTATTACGTTTATTCAAATGAATACGTGTCTGCGTTAGTATTCGTTTATATTGTCTTATCGAGCTTACCATATAAATCTGCATCTGGTTTATTTCGAAAAATGAGTTCTAGCAAGCCGTGTGACAATGGATATCTAATTGCATCTACATATAAATGCTTATTGTCGAATCTTACAACTGAATTAGGTCCGAATTTAAACTGATTGCTTTTCTTATCATAACTTAATCCAAAAGAAACGTTTTTCTTTTTTACAAGAAATTCTTGTATATATTTTTGCGTTAATTTCTGTAAATTACTCTGTGGGTATGAATTATCATCATCAACTATATCATCATCATTATCATCTGAACTTATCACCACCTCATTTCCTTCTTCTTCTTCTTCATACTTCTGTTCAGCATTTTTTCTAACATGTTTCCTATTATTATTATTATTATTGCGATTATCAAAAGAAGATTTCAATTCTACAAGTGGTTTTATTATTGGGCTAAATGTATCTTGTAAATCTCGTTCATTAGCTCTTCTGCTACTAATCAACTTTTATGTTTATTAACAATTGAATTTCTTAACTTGCTAATAGTATTCTGTAACAATTTTGATTTCGTCTTTAATTGATTACGAACATGATGATTACGAACATGATGGCTATCTAAATTACCATCAGCAACAGTGTTACTACTACTACTACTACTACTCAACTTCGTTAGCGACTTGTTTTTCATCCTGACGCTGTTCACACACCTAACGCCAATACTAATAAATTTCTTCAGCGCACACGCGCACCTGTGTTTTAGCTAATAATAATTTCACGTTCAAAACCATTCTTATATTTACCGCTTTGTGGTGTTAATTCAAGATTGATTGTAATGAATGCCCTCTTATTAGATCTCCATACACTATCACACATTTTATGAAATGCTGAAAACTCATGTCTGATGCAACATAATCTCTAAATATTAACTTTAAATTTTGTAAATCAGTTCGAAATAAAATAATATAATTAACATTGTCACAGAGATTATGTTTACCTGCAGCGGCAAAAGATTGAACCAAATAAACGCAATCAAGATTATAATGACGTCCCATGCAGAAATAAGATGTAATTTTCGATCGACCTTCAAAGATAATGTCATCGAAAATAACCAATGAATTTCTTCTCAACTTTTCTGGAGGGATATTGTCAATATCCCCGCTCATGAATAAACCAATATTTTTCAACCCATTAAAAATCATTTCAAGCAGTCTATATTTTGGCTGATGCAATGATCTACTAAACACATAGACATTTTCAAATGTTAATGCATTTTCATTAACAATCAATGATAATAAGAGAGATGTTTTTCCACAAGCTGATGGCCCGATAATTAAACAACGTAATTGAGCAGGAAAATATCTACCGTTTTTCTATTCTTCTCACAATTTGATTGTGAACTAGAGTTTAACAATAATCCATCAAAATCTAGTAGACTAATTTCTTGCTTTGATGATGATGATGAATTTTGTTTTTACATAATGTTTTAGAAACTTTTGAATTAACCGACATATTGAGAAGTAAATAAACTAATATCGCTCTCTCACATGATATGCGCACGCACAGTCTGACATCTGCTCATCAACTAACTGAAATATGTTAATATCTAATAACTATATGGATGAGGAGTATGCACACAATAATAAACAAAGGTATATTTATATGTGCAATTTATTTTTTTTTTTACAAATCCATATCGTCTATAGTGATGGTTAAAGTTATACATTGTTTATAGAAATATCTTAAATTAATTACTACTACTAATTACAACGAATAAAACTTACATACAACTAACACAATTCCAAAATGATTATTATACGTTTTACAATTAGCAACATATTACAGTAGGTTGTTTTTGATTAACACAATAATTTAGCCTTGACAGCGCAAAGTTTTAAAATGTCTGTAAAATTCAACAAATTAACCAACATTTGTTTTCTTCTTGGTTTTTCTCACCAATCTTTTGGGGAAGATATCATTGTTACAGGTATGTGAAATTCACAATTCTTCAGCTTTTCGAAAATCATTAATTTTCCTAGCGTAATTAGATGACAAACACAAACATTCTTGTTCAGATTACAATTCAAAATTTACATGAATTTGCATGTGCTGCAATTTCTTTTACAAGCCTGCGTTTATTTTTATTCTTAGCATCAAAAATACAATGTGAAAATGATCAATTTTATGAATATCGCTGTAGAGATATTCTTCTGCACTTAATGCATTATTGACAGACGACAACACAGCCACATGAGAGTTTACTAACACATCTAAGTCACATTTTCTACGTTTTTGTTTTGTCTCTACTGAATTAACTGAGTCTACTATGGTTTTTGAAATTTGCTGTGTAACATCATTTGATATATCATTGTTGTGACAAATCATCACAGCGCATATCATTATCAAAATCAGCAGATGATGATGATGATGATGATGATGATGATGATGATGATGATGATGTTATTTCATCTGTCTCATTTATATTTTGCATATTTTCTTCATCTGTATGCTGTAAAAATACACATATATAATTTAGCTATATTTTTATACGGTCTCTATCTCTTTCTGTTTCAAACATTGCAGTCTAGAACGAAAATCAGTTTAACAAAGTATTCTTTATGTTACTAAATTTTCCAATGGAACCCAAGAATTAAATTTATCTGAAAATCCTAACCATCGAATTAACGCATGATTATTTTTCTTTCGAATAATTTTTTCAACAAGATATACTTTTGTTCTGCTGGTGATAATTGAGTTTTTAATAATTCATCTGCATAAAATGTTCCACTAATATCATTATTTTCCAAATCGGCTATTTTATAAACAATCGGTTTAGATGTTTTTATAATCTGTGTTACACAAAAAGCTCGGTGTATAATTCATTGTATAACCCTTTTGAAAAATATGTTTATGTTTGCTAATACGGACAATATCATTAACTTGAAATTTGGGTCTATTAGAATTTTTGGTAGTTTATCTAAACGTTTCTTATGAAAACTATTGATTCTTGACAACACAATATCACTATTATTTTTATTCACCTGTGAAGGTGCCATACCAATTACTCTGTGTTTTCGATTGTTATATTCAGAAATTAATTTATCTATATAATCAATCCAATTATATGTCCCATTTGCTGTAAAATATTTAAATAAACGAGTTTTCACGCTATGATAAATCTCTCGGCCATAGCCGCTTTTGAATGCTGTAAGTGCTATATTGATTAATTTTAAATTTATCAACTAAAGCTTTAACGTGTGGATTATAGAATTCAGACCCACGCATTGTAAATTGCGACATTTTTCTGCACGTAAAATGCCTTCAAGCGCTTGTGCAACTTCCTTGCCACCTTTCGCTTTCAAACCAATTGCATAACCTTTCTTTGAAAAACAATTAACTGCAGCTAGAAAATATTTAAAGTTTCTATTATGCTTTGATAACGATGATAAGTCTCCTAAATCAATTTGAATCAGGTCATGTTGATTCTTAACAATCGTTGGTCTAGTTATAAAATTTTTCTAACTTGCTTATGTAATTCAATGGCGATTTTATTTCGAACTTGATTCGATGCAGGTGTAGCTAATACAATCTTATTCGCCGCGGCATAATCAACTGCTTCTCCTTCTTTTTCTTCTCTTCTGCTCAATACGACCGTTTCCGGACAACTGTGCATTTCAAGGATAACCAGTCACTGAGCTGTCACAATGCAACACAACTTGTCCAATAAATGAAAATCAACTTCCCGCTCTCTCTGAATGCAACAATATTTGCAGACAGACAGACAGACAGACAGGCAGGTGTTGTTTGCCAAAAATAATTTCAGTTCAGACAGTGTGAAAATTTCTTTCACACTATGCATTAAACATTTAAACTCAAATTTTATATTACAATAACACCAATGTACCATTTCTTATGCGTCTTATATCTGAAAAAATATCACAATTGTTATTATTAGTTTTTACATTGATTTTGTAATATGTTTTATCTATCATTATCATTATTATCTTCGTCATCATCATCATCATCATCATCATCATCATCATCATCATCATCAACACCAACAGAATCAGTTGTCTTTATGAGCTATCTCTATGCAGTAATTGATTTTAAATAAGAAAACATCTTGCATTTCATTTTCATCTAATGAAAGTTTCTTTTCTCTGCGTTTACGTTTAATTTCTGTCCAAATTAGTTCATGTGAATCATCCAGTTCATAGCAAAAGCATGTATAAATTCCACAAACGTCCCAAGATTCACCGCGTGCTTTAGCTTGCTCTTGTGCTCGTTTAATTAATTTACATCTTTCCATATGTTCCAATTCATTTTCATCAAAAAATTACGAACTAATAAATCTCGGTACTCTGTAATGCAATCAAATGGGATAATTAAACGTTGCAATAATTCTATGTGCTCCTTCTGTAGCGTGCATAGACACCGTTGATCCGGATCTGGGAAACGCGTCTCTCTACAATCTCGTTCTGTTTCATCTCCTCCATTAAATGTAGATGATGATGATGATGATGATGATGATGATGATGATGAAGAAGTTTCCATTATCTGAAATTAATTTAAAATTATTAGATAATGTTGAATAAACTATCGAATACATCAATCATCTGCAAATTCTCGAGATTATAGCGAGTAAGCATGATCTGTCAGTACAGAAAGACGTTGCTTGATTGTGAGAGCTTCTTCGTCTTTGTACTCTTCGTCTCCTTCTCCTACTTCTGCATTTCTTTTTTTAGCTCTCTGCAGTTGAGCGCTGAAATCTGAATTCAATCTCTCCATATATCAGTGACCCCATGCTTTCGTGGATTCGGAAATAGGGTTGATCCAGCGTTTGCTATCAAACGGTGACAAAGCTAACTTCTTTTGATTTATAGTAAACAATTCATGCAGCTTACTTTTTATTTGATTAAAACTTACATAGTGCAAAGTTTTGTTGAATAAACAATTTTTGTAATGCTCGAACGTCAATCTATGCTTAACTGTGTTTCGGGGTACACCTTTTGCTAGTTTCTTGACATCAAGATTAGCTACAGTTTGCGATGATAATGATGATGATGATGATGATGATGATTGATCGTATGCATATGTGTATGCATACATTTTTGAGCGTAAACCGCAGAAAGAGTATATTGGACGCGATCCAAGTTCATCCTTCCAAAATCCCGGAATTTTCGCAAAAGCGGGTGAATAGCACTTATGATTTTTTGGATAGTTGGAAAAATCGAATCTTTGTGGATTTAATTTCAGTATTTCATACACATCGTCACAATGTGTTATGGAATAAAGCAGACTATCCGTATCTGTCATACATAATTTCACTTCAGAATTTTCAAAGATTTTCAATATATAATTATAGTGAAAATCATAAATTTCATGTTTTGTGTAGTCAGGTATCGTAGCACCCAAATATAGGGGCTTGTTAAGGTAGCATTCTGTTTTTGCAAGACTTACACCGAATACATCATTTCCAAATTGATACCAGTTTTTACTGTTGGTTTGCTTATAACTTTATCGAGTTTAGTTGGGTTTGTAATTAGCTTAAATTCACGATGTTTGCGTGTATTTTCACACGATTTTCCGAATATCGAGTTCACGTTCAATTTCCAGAGATCTCTCTCAAATTCATTGGTAGCCTGACGCCTTAATGATGTGTTCATCTGAATAAAATCTCGCAACCAAGGTGATTGCTTATAACGCAACACGCGATGAATTTTGTCAACTTTAGACCGAGCTTTGTGTATAGCTGTAGGTTCACAAGATTTAAAATGTAATTTTTCTTATCATAAAGTGTTGTCAAAAGTTTTTGTTAGCTGCATTACCACAATCTACATTTACACGTGTTTTACGTTATCGAACTCACCACCGCCGCTGCTGTTGCTGCTGTGCGCCGCATGCAGCACTGTCTGTCTCACTACTTGTGTGTTCTTCTTCAATCTCTATATTTTGATAGTGTGAAAATAATTCTTTGGCGGATAACCGTGATGAGGTGCGAGCGGTAGATCGCTGTGAAGTGGTTGAAGATGTAGCGGTAAGTTAAATCACATTCAAGTGTAAAGCCATATGGTGAAGCGTTAACATCTATATCTTGCCACTTGAAATTAGATATTTCTTCATCGCTTAACCAACAGAATTCACCTTGTGGAATCGCTTTTCCTAAACAAAACCATAAAGGTTATTTGCATCAAGGTAAAGGAGAGAAGTGGATGGTTTTTCTGATCAAAACATGACATAATTTATTATTAGCTTGACAAAATCTCAAGCTAATTCCCGAAAATCCACCTCTTAATCCCCGTTCATAAAACAAATGTTTTTCAGGGATGTCAATAGTTGAAGTTGAATATTTGTTTGTTTTAACATTGCACACCATGCTAGGTGAGGGAGGCTTAGAAATTGAGCACAATCAAGTTCGTAAATATTGTAATATTTGTCGCGAAAATGTTCAAACACTGTACAAAGAAGCAAAACATCTGTTTTCAAATAAAGATCATGGTATTCTGCAAAAGTTCTCATTTCAAATGCTTCCCACACTTTTTCGCATGCTGGTAATCTTCTTCGCTTATATTCTCATCAGTTAATGAGTTGAAAAACTTATCGCGAGCAGGAAGTTGTGTTTCATTGAATTTCGTCTCATCACACAAATATTGGTACGGAAATGACCCTTCTGTAAAGAAGGCTAATTCTCTCTTCATTTACGTCTGGAAACGAGGAATAAACTTTCCTAAATACATGTCTATTATGCTCAATGTCTGTATCACTATGCAAATTATTTACTAATGTTGCTAGTGATGTATTCAGAAATTGCAAACTATCAATGAATTTGAGAATACCAATTGACATTGTTAAGATCTTCTCAGATGATTGAGCAATGCAGTTTATTTTGTACTTTTCATCATCATATTTACCCAATGCTCTTATCAAAAAAGAGTTGTCATAAGATTTAAAATTGTGAAATATTATAGGAATAACAGCTTTCTGCTTAGCATTGACATTACAAACGTTGTGTGCGGGTCCGATGTAGCGCCCGGTTTTGTGACAGTGGTGGTGCACCTTTTTGTTATTTTTATTTCTATCAGATAATGAGGTATGACATAGACAACACACTGTCGCAGTTGTGAATGCAAATTTCTGTTCATTCGTCAGCTGTTCCATTGGGGTTTCATATCTCAGTTGCGGTTCCAAAACTTCAGCATGTACAAGTAATTCATCAATGAATTTTTCTACAATTGGTTCACCAACGTAAGAAGCACGAACTACTTTCGCCAAAAATATATCTGAGAGTTATCTTTGACGATAATATAACAATAACCAGACGGGACATGTTTATTCAAATTAGTAGTTGCACTAGCATTTGATTGTCCTTGTTTTGTATGATTATCTGTCATATTATCATCATCATCTGCATTATCAAGTGAAGAATTGTCTTCATTGCAATCATTATCATCATTGCATGGTGTTAAAATGCTTCAAAATCTGCATACACACAGTACAAAGATTTTATCGTTGCACTATAATCACGAAATTTCATAATTGATTCACGTTCAATTTCCTCACGCTGGTACCGCACCCTTTGCGCTACCGAATGACTTACATATAGCAATGTGTTTTCTAGATTCAATTCCCCATCTGATTGACCTGTGGGACTATGTACATCTGAAAACGATGCAGACAATATGGACATATGAATTTTTCATTCTTATTCTTTGTACTCCCGCTAATAATCGAGAAAGACCATTTTCTGTTCACGAGTATTAATAAGACAAAAATGTTTATTACCAAAGTCGTTGGTGAGCAGAAGGAGATATATAAGACATCTCCGCTCAAGAAACTTTGTTATCCTGAATGGGAAAATTTTTTCCGTATCATTACAATCACACAGTATGCTTATTAAGATCACTAGGTTCAATTTTTCAAAAGATTCAAATCCTTATTAGCTACAGGGAATGTTAACCCGTCTACATTAACAATTGGCATAAGTTTTTTCAAATCCCTAATACGATTATTACGCGCTGTATTAAAGTACGCCAGGACCGACCATAGAAAACACATATGGTCTTCTCTGTTTTGAACATTTATTAGAGCCTTTTTGTTAGCCAATTTTGCGGGTGTAGGTATGTAGCTACTTCCAATAGATGATCCGTATATTGGATTATATCTAACTACATGTATATCAGCATAATTAAGTTGTCCCACAGCCCAATTTGAACCATTTTCTGTGAATTGATCCAAAAGAGAAAGAATTTTCTGTTTTGCTGCTTCAGTTGTAAAAAATTCGTCTCTATTATGTTATATGTTCAATAAAATAGCCGAATTTGAATTGAAAGATGGTGTAGCAGTCTTCACTGTTTCACCTTCTTCGAGAATTACAATTTTGTACAATGTCACACTCACCGACATATACCATTTTATGCTGTTATGCAAATTACGTGATTTTTCCGCGAGAAAATCATATATTTTGCTAGACAAATTCTCAATGAACAGTTTCAAATCTAATTGCAGTGAATTCGGTTTATATCTTGCTCGTTACAGTTTTTCGCATACTATATGTATAACTTGTAGTAACTTCCATATTATTGCATTGATCCTACTGTATGTAATAATGATTACATGTGTTAATCATAATTCGAGAGAAAGAGAGAACTCGTAAAATGAAAATATAGTTAAATTAAAAGTGAAATACAATTTTAAACTTACAAGAGGTTGTTTAGTCTGAATTTTCCCCATCCACTCTAGATTGTCGGCTGCAATAAAGTTGACGCTGTTTTGATGATGATGATGATGATGATGGTGGCGATGATAGTGGTGATGATGATGATGGTGAAGAGCAGGTGTGAAGATCTTGTTTATCCTTGCTTGAGATGAATGCAATTCATCTGCTCCGCTTACATAATTTGCAGTGCGAAAATGCAGGTGCAATAACGTTCTCCTGTCCTTCCCACTGCAAGCTTCTGTGAAATTACAAAACAAACCACAATTCAGCTGCGTCTGGAAATACGAGAGTAGGAGATTTTTTTCCAGTATAAATACAAAGTACAAATGTTTATGCTTCATCATTCTCAATTCGTTCATGCTGTTGCTTTCGTTCATCAATTGCTTTCGGTTCTGATATTAATTTCAATTATTCGTTTCGTTTACCAGTGCTGTCGTGTTATTGTGTACAATAATGTCTGATCAAGTTTTCAATCCTATAAGTTTCAATCGTGCGGCTATAAAAGAAATTGAGGCTTTTCAATTGAACTTCTCACATTCAACTACAACTATCCGGTGCAGAGTGCAAGGATCGCTAAGACCAAATTCGGTAAGAGGCCGGTACTACGCATTACACTGCCACCGTGGGAAACCGTGAAACAACTTCAGGAGAAGAAGGCCGCACTCGCAGCAGCTAGTGCGCACACATCCGACACCGATACTAACGCATTCAACAAGGCACGGAAGCGAATGATGTTTGCAGAGGCAGCAGCTCTTGCAACACAGTCAGTTGCTGACGAATCAGCAATTGAGGGGGCGTCTGGAGTGATTGAAGATGAGATCGAAATATCAACTATAGAGCAGGAAAATTACAGCAGTGAGAAAGAGGTAATTGACACTTTCCTCCCCCGTCGTTATAATCAATTTATAAACGAGGAAAATATAACAGATTTTAACAAACGTTCATTCGAGGTAGTTTTCACGAAAAGCAATACCGATTACACTAATGTTCAATTGATTGAGGTATTATCGTAGGTTAATTGTTATGTGTGCATAATGAAATTGTCACATGCACACATAACAATCGATCTACAACATAATACCTCAATCAATTGAACATTTTTGTGTTCAATTGATTGTTTTTCATGAAAAAACAATGGAGGAAAAAAGTTTTATGTTAATAATAAATTAACATTATTGACTTAAATGTTTTTTTCATTTCACGTACCTTGTTTTATTGAGTAGTTAAGCAGCAAACAGCAGCAACTAGCAGATATATAGTACTTGTAGAAACATCAGCAATGGTAATAGTAGAACTGATCACAGCTATATAACAGCAAAATACTGCAGACACACAATCTATTGTCGATGTTGAAGTTCACACTAACAAGCCACAAACATATATAGAAAATGATTGTGATAGTTGAATGTAAGTTTTATTCGTTGTAATCGAGAAACAGAATATGCGTAACTATCTGCTAGAACACACCTCACACAGTGATGAGCAGAGAGCTAATGCCTGCGTTTTTATACCAATATTTTTCTATGAGTGCAGGTGCGTGCATGTGTTTTCGCATGCATGTCTCATCCGATGCGTGAAAAAAATCGTTACTTTTTGCCATTAACATATGGTGGGTGATGGCAGGTGCGTGCGCACGCTTTCATCTACATGTTTCATCCTGTACATGAAAGTTCGTTACTTTATGCCATTATTATGCAGATAATACATGCGTCATTGCTCATTAAAATTAGTGCAGCTTCAATGACAATCTTGATAAAAAAATTGTTCTTTGTTTAGTATTGATTGTGGTGTGATAGTGTGAACATCAACATGTTTTGTGAAAATTACTCTGAAGATTTAACATGTTGCAGGTTAAACAATGATAACAAATGTGATAGTATAAATCATCATAGGTATAACACCAACTATAGTCTTATAATGCACACAGACGAATTTTTAAAAAAAACAACAGAAATTATTAAATGTTTTGTATGTGTGCATAGTAAGCATAGTTGCACTATCGATTTATATTACTGCATTAATTCGGATTAATAAGTTATCACGTGAAGATAATTTAACTTTCAAAGATGTGGTTTCAAACAAAAGTTTCACATTACAAAGTGTTTGATTACGAATATTACTGATAATGTAACAGACGAATCTGATTTATTTTCAAATAATTTATCTTATAATGAGAAATTGAAGCATGATTCATTGGATTATATAAAAGCGTGTATTTCAAGTGCAAAATATTTCAATATCAACAATCACTTTCATGATGAGATTAATAATTGGTATGATAGTTTAATGTTGAAAATGACAAGCATTTGTGGTTTTAATAATGAGTATAGAGATATTCTAGCTGGATGTTTTACACAAACATCAATTGAACACATAAATACAGTATTGAATAAATCGATGGTTTTCTGTGATAGGAGATGATGAAAAAAAGTTGATATACCTAATTGTCACATCAATTAATTGCTCAGTAATGTACATACAGTAGTTGAGTGAGCATGGTAGTTGTTCTAAATACTGTCGCTAGAAGGCTGAATCATAATAAACAACAAAAATTAGTGGTAGGGGTGTTTTATCTACTGCAAAAATTTAATTGGTGATGTAGCTTCATTGGCTGGTACTGCAATTAATAAAGGTATTGATTATTTACCATATGAACTCCATTTTCCAACTTACAAATTCTGCGGGCCGGGACCCGTCTCAGAGCTCGTTTAGCCGGAAAGATAAACCTATTAACTCACTTGATCGTGAATGTCTGGCCCACGATCTTGCGTATGAAAAATTTTCAGATACGAAAAATAGAAGTCAGGCTGATAAAAAACTAGCAAATAATGCTTGGGAGATTGTAAAGGACACTAGTAAATCACTTAGTGAGAGGTCGCTAGCATGTAACAACTAACATTATGAATGCTAAAATAAATTTTTGGTGGTAAGGTTAGAAAAATTCGTAGAAGCCGCATAAGCGTAGTAAAAGTTGTCAACAAAAGCTGTGAGAAGTAGTGGTGCATCTGTAACATCGAAACTGAGAGACAGTGCACGTTTGAAAACAATTCAACATTTATCAAATAACATTAAGGGTCGAGGCTTTTATTTAGCACCATATCCGGAAAATTACGGAGGAAGTATTCGTCATCCCAAACTACCAAAAGACGAAATAATGTGTCTAGGACACGGCGCTGAACGCAACCCGCAAAACAGAAGACGCATGAGCAGGACACAGATTACGCGTAAGTAATGAAAAAGAACAGACGCAGTCGTGGACTCTCAATCACGATTTACTAGCATATGCAAAGCAAATGCGTATACAATTACGTGGAGTTTATATGCTAGATAATTTACCAAATAAGGTTAATATAAACGAAAATGCGATTATTAATTTATCTCGAACAGGTTTAGAAGGTAGTCATTGGGTGTGTTTTAGAAAAAGTGGAAATATCGTTGAGTATTTTGATCCAATTGGTAATCTAGCACCTCCGAAATTATTACTAAAATATTTATGTAGAAAAAACAATGCTTGAAAAATCTATTACGATAAACTATACATCAGTTCAAAAATTAGACACAAATATTTGTGGTCAATTGTGTTTGCTTTTCTTAGCAAAACAATTCTGAACTAAAAGTATTTATTATCTATAAAAAAAATAATAATGAAACTGAATAATTTGCAAGCATATTCCAAAATTTTCGATAATGTTTTAGAAGGAGACATCGTATAGTTTTAGTTGAATCAATTATTGAATTTGCAGTTGTGCGCATAAAAATAGCTATACAATGTCTCCTTCTAAAACATTATCGATTTTGAATATATACAAATTATTCAGTTTCAACAATCTTTCAAAACATTTAAAACATTTTACAATACAGCTCTAATTATAGAATATAACGAAATTAATTTGTTAACATTAACAGTTGTGAACAGACAGTTACCAGGTGAACATTATAATATTATGAGTAGACTTGTGACATTAAGTGATAATTCTAGTGAATTATATTTAACTTTACAAGAACCAATTCATTTGCAAAATGAATTGGAAATTGGAATGGTTAATTTCACATGTTACAATTCAATAGCGAATATTAATGAAGGTATTAACAATAGAATCAAATACGGTGATTTAGATTTGGCCTTGAGAAGTGGTGCTTATGAAATTGAATCAATTATTAAGGAGATTAAAAAACATTTACCAGCCGAACATGGATTAAAAATAATTGCAAATAATAACACAATGCAATGTGAAATCTATTCAGATAAACCTTTAGATCTGAGTGCACAAGATAGTTTAGCAGAAGTTTTAGGTTTCGAACGAACATGTTTAGCACCTAATAAATGGCATTATTCAACGCAAATAGTAAAGATAAGAAGAATAAGTGCAATACGAATTTTATGTAATTTAGCTAGTGGTTCGATCTCTCATGAGGGAGACGAGAGTCATTGTATTTACGATTTTGTACCGTCTGTACCACCAGGATATTTGATGATAAGAAGACAATCACCTGTAATTTACTTACCCATAAACACAAATACAATTACTAGCATTTATGTAAAGATAGTCGATCAGAACGGACGTCTAGTCGATTTTCGCGGAGATAGAGTGAGCGTATGTTTACATATTAGAGAGAAGAAAAAGAAATGGGAGTTGTAGTGTATAATAATAATACAACATCAAGAAATATTGATGCAACACATATTAGTTGTTATAAAAAGAAAGGTGTAAGTCATATGCACAAATCGAAAAATCACAGTTTACGTTCAACTACGTTAAAGGTAACACCTCGTTACGCAAGAATTCTCAGAGATTTAGGATTTAAAGTCAACCCAAATCATGTCAGCATTAAGTGAAATATTGAATATTGATGGACAAATTAGTATAGATTCATCCATTCAAGGATATGAAGTTCATTCCTTTGTACCATACACAAACTCAAATTTTAATAGTTCAGATGAGATAAGAATAAGTATTCAACCATCAGAATTATTCAGTTTACCTTGTGAAAGTCACTTATATGTGGAATTCAAAGTAACATGTAAAAAAGATGAAATTGTAAAGAAGAATGAAACGTCATCGGAAACAACAACAACAACAAGAGTTGTTCCAGCTCAGTATACTGTTAATTCTAATCCTATAGCGAATTTATTTTCAGAAATTCGATTTGAAATTGGTAGTCATGAAATACAACGCCTTCGTTACCCAAATATTGCTTCACAGATGAAAGCATATCTATGTCAACGTGCAAGCATTGACACAAATTCGTTTGAATTGGCTGGAATTAAATCATCTGGCTGGATTAGTGCAGATCATAAATATCGATTTTTAATACCTATGAAAAGGTTAATGGGTTATTTTGAAGATTTTCAACAGATTCTTTTACATGTTAAACAAGAATTAATACTTGTTCGTACATCTCATGATAAGAATTTAATTCTCAGTGCAGAAGCAAAATACATAAATATAGATATTACCAAAATTTGTTGGAGGATGCCATTTGTAAAACTTTCTGATTCATTACAATTGAGAATGTTGAAATTATTAGATGATGATCATCCATTGCCTATAGGGTTTAGACATTCTGAGGTTTTTGAATACCCTCTTTTACCGATTGCTAAGAGTCATTCTTGGGTAGTGAAAACATCATCTTTCCAAGACAGACCAAGCTATGTTGTAGTAGGTTTCCAAACTGATCGGAAGAATCAGTTAGGTAAGACAATGGCTGAATTTGATAATGTATCTATAATTAATATGAAATTATTTCTTAATAATGTTTATTTTCCTTATGAAAATGTTCAATCCAAACTGGAGATATTTTATC
Organism: Laodelphax striatellus; assembly: GCA_017141395.1. Lineage (NCBI taxonomy): Eukaryota > Metazoa > Arthropoda > Insecta > Hemiptera > Delphacidae > Laodelphax > Laodelphax striatellus. The sequence continues at coordinate 28,811,987 of CM029531.1, forward strand.
AGATGTTTCTTAATTTTTCAAAAAGCTATTATAATTTAAAAGTTAGTGATGAATATGGTCTAGCGTTAACATTTGATGATTTTAAAAATAAAGCACCATTATATGTTATTGATTGCAGTCATCAGTCAGAACTATTAAAATCAAATGCCGTTGATATAAGATTAGAGTGGGAATGTAGTGTAGACATAAAGGCGAACACAACAGCATATGCTATGCTAATATCAGATAAGCTCCTCACATATAAACCACTTACAGGTATTGTAATGCAAGTTTAAATTAATTCAGTTTAAATTAATATGATCTTCTAATTTCTGTAGCATTAGAAACCGTTTCATCTATAGTTTTTTAGTACTACTATTAATTGCATATGCATATGGGTTGTGTACTTCAACTACACAATCGAATTATTGTTAGTATCATAATGACAGTCGATCGATTTGGAAGACCGTTAGGAGCTAAGTCCAGCGGTTTTGATAGTGATAATAACGAAAATAATAATATTTTTAATGGTAAGCGCAAACGCGCACGTACTAGAGCAAAAAGTGGAGATGAAAAATCAAATATTACACCTCAATCAAGTTCAACTAATACTAATAGTACTACAACTACTACTACTACTAGTATCAAATCACAGTCTGAAGAAAGCATAAACCGATAATGGTGATTGGTTAGGAAATTATGAAAATTGGGATGATTTTATTAGTTCATTAGTAAACGGTAGAGGTCTCAATGTTCATTCTAGACGAATTGTGAATTTAGGTGCACCATTGGAAAATACTGATGCAATAAATAAACAATATCTATCAGATATAATTGCGAATGAGAAAAAATTAATTATAGATAATGTGTTGGATCAAACATCAAGATTAGTTCAAAATAAAGATGTTGTGAATAAACAATACTTATTGAATGTTATTGAGAATGAAAAGAAATCTATTAATAATGATTTACTGCAACAGTTAAACAAAGTAGTGGAAGATAGGGATTTAGTTGATAAAAAATATGTGTTAAACGTAGTTGGAGATGAGAAAAAATTAATTAATAACGATTTACCACAGTTGATAACTAAAGTTGTGGAAGAGAAGGATTTAGTAAATGAACAATATGTATTGAATGTAGTTGAGGATGAGAAAAAGTCAATTAATAATGATTTACCAAATCAGCTAACTAAAATAGTGGAAGAGAAGGATTTAGTGAATAAACAATATGTGTTGAATATAGTTGGGGATGAGAAGAAGTTAATAATTAGCAATGATTTACCACAACAGATAACAAAAGTTATGGAAGAGAAGGATTTTGTTAATAAACAATATATATCGAATGTAATAGGAGATGAGAAAAAGTTAATTATTAATGATGTATTACAACAGGTGGATAAACTTGTGGAAGATAAGAGTTTAGTGAATAAACAATATGTGTTAAACATAGTTGAGAATGAGAAGAAATTAATTAATAATGATTTACCACATCAGCTAACTAGATTAGTGGAAGAGAAGGATTTAGTAAATAAACAATATGTATTAAATATAGTTGGTGATGAGAAGAAGTCAATAATTAGTAATGATTTACATAAAAGATAACAAAAGTTATTGATGAAAAGGATTATGTTAATAAACAATATATATCAAATGTAATAGGAGATGAGAAAAAGTCAATTATTAATGATGTATTACAACAGATGAATAAACTTGTGGAAGATAGGGGTTTGGTGAATAAACAATATGTGTTAAACATAGTTGATGATGAGAAAAAATTAATAATGATTTACCACATCAGCTAACAAGAGTAGTGGAAGAGAAGGATTTGGTAAATAAACAGTATGTGTTAAATGTGATGGCTGATGAGAAAAAGTTAGTTATTAATGATGTGTTACAACAGACAAATAAATTTGTAGAAGATAAGATTAGTGGTAGTAAAGTTGTAAGTGATGTTTCAGAAGCTAAGACTAATATTGGTAAATTATCGGTTTTAGTTCATAATAATAGAACATATAGTGATATTAAATTAACACAATTGCAGCATGACATTGAAGCATTAGATCATAAATTGCATAATGAGATGGAACAAGCTAAGGAGTGGCTTAAAGCTGAGTTACATGAAAAAATTAATTTATTTGTAGGTACTAACTGAATTGTTAGATCATAAGATAAAGTATTAGGTTCTAATTAGGTGTGAGATAGTCAGGTTGTCTGATTAGCAGACAATTTTTTAGGAAAACATGAGACGCTGATGGTGATGGTGGTGGTGGTGGTGGTGGTGGCGGCGGCGGCGGCGGCGGCGGGGGGCAGCGTTAGAGCATTGATCAGATTTGGTTACAGTGAATACACGTTAATTACAGAGTTTGACTTGGTTATACAGCGTACAGTAGCCATTTCTGAGATAACGATTGCTATTGCGACAGCCGTGGCCATGTGGATGAGACAGCTTTTGTTAGATGAGCCAGTAATCTAACTTAAGACAGCATCCATCTTTGAGCTAGCTATCTTACATTGAGTTAGTAACCATCTTTGAGGCAATAATATAAACGAAGTGAACGTACAAATCCTATCGCCTCTTCGTCTAACACTATGAATAAATCATTTTATCGTAATCTTCCTGGAGATGTGAGATTATCACGTAATAATGAAAGTAGCGGTGATGATGATGATGATGATGATGATGATAATGATGATTATGATGATGCTGAAGTACGCGGAAAGGAATAGGAAAAATTAGATCGAAACTAAATATGGTTAGGGCAAACAGAAAAACCAACTGTAGAAATTACGTATATTTTGACAATGCAGATGAACTTGTCGAAAGATTAGCTTTATTGATAGGCTCACAGTCAGCTGGTCATGATAACCATTCAGCTGAGATTTCATCTATAATAAGCCAACTTTTTGAAGCAGGAATAATAGAATAATGTTCACACGTAATTAGGTTCTAATTAGGTGTGAGATAGTCAGCTAGTCTGCTAATCAGCCGATTTGTGGGAAAATATTTTTTTTGAAAAAAAAGGCGGGCGGTAGAGCTGGGTGAGGTTCTATCTTGTCTTCATGATCCGGCTATCTCACAAGATACAGTAGCCATGTTGGTTACAGCAATTAATGTGGTGACAAAGTCACATATGGTGCCGGCGCGCATTGTGGTGATAGCGGCCATTGTGGTGCCGGCGTCAATTTTGGTTACAGAATTCCAATTGGTTACAGCGGCCATTTTGGAGACATAATCAGATTTGGTTACAGTGAATAGGTTGGTTACAGAGAACGCTCTGGTTACAGCGTCCATGTTGGTTACAGCAACCATCTTGGTGACAGCGGCCATCTTGGTTACAGCGGCCATCTTGGTTACAGCGGCCATCTTGGTGACAGCGGCCATCTTGGTGACAGAGTTGGTTCCAGAAGTAACATATTTACACTACTGATCTTCATTGTCTATTCTATAAAAAAACAATACCCAAAAAATAATAATACTTGTTTTATACATTATAGACTAGAGGGGTAAGATAAAGATACATAATCTTCATATTCTTCGTGGGATTAGGTAACAAAAACAGTTCAATTTTTGAACTCATCTATGAGTGTAACCATAATCAAGATCTGTAATCAAGTGAGAAAAAACTATAAAATTATTTTAGATATGTTGTAATCATGATTTCAAAATATTGACATTTCTCAATTTGAAAACACTCATCATATTGTAAATGTCAAAGTACTCTTACGAGGAGAATATTATCTATCAATGTATCATTCAATGGTGTTCTAAAGATAAACTTAGAAGCAAGGTTTCACTAGATAGAAAAATATAATGCATGAATATTAGTAGTTTTGTATGAAATTAGAGGAGATTTCGTCCGAAATCAAAAGTAAAAATGAACATTTTTATTTCTTTTGTGGCAAAGATGTGGATTAAGAGTGAATCATGCACTTGGAGAATAATGCAATAGATTACCCTGTGCCACACTTGACCTTTGAATTTTCATTTTTCTACCCACAAGCAAGTGATAGAGAGAGAAGAGAAAGAGAAAAATTTGTTGGAAAGCAGCAGCAGCGAGCAGTCGGTTGTGGTGGGTGCGCGGCGGGTGACAATTTGTTGTTTTCGCAGAGGATTTGGCCGGGTTCGGCAATAATTCGTCTGAGCAGACGCCAGAGCGGCGCCGAGTGGCGTGCTATGCAGGCGTCGCGACGCACGGAGACGTCCGCGGCAGGGCATTACTTGCTAGCCAGCCGGCGACGGCGATTCGCTGCTCTCCTCTGCTCCGCTCTGCTCTGCTTTGCGCGTCCTAATTAAATTCCTCGCTTCACGTCTTTGCCGCCACCCCCTCCCCATAGCCTTTTTTCAATTAGAACTAGTGCCACTGCCACTGCGCCACTAATCCCTGATGAGCGAATGATGGGCCACCATTCTGCATGCGCTCCGCCAAACATATAGTCACTCCAATCTGATTACGCCACATAAATCCTGACTCACTTTTGTTCGCACGCTGCTGTGATTGCTGCTAATTCACTGCATTATTATTGATGATGACTTCTGCTTAGCTTCCTCTTAGCCCAATTATACTGAAATTCAGGGGGAGATTCCATAGCTAAATTATTATCAACTGGTAGAGTCTAGCGGGGGTGGAGCATTGTTACTCCCCCGAATTGTGTATGATATTCTTGTAACTTTACAAAATTTATTAAGACTGAAAATGTGGATAGTATTGTACATGAAGTTGTATGGTACATGATGGTTAAGGTGAGCTATAAGGCTAGGCGTACACCGGTTAGTCAAGACAAGACAAGACGAGATTAGTCACGTTTAGTCACAGTAATTCACATAGCTGCTTATGGAGCAGCACACAACGATGCAATGACTAATCGGTGTGTGTTGCTTCATAAGCAACTATGTGAAGTACTGTGACTAAACGTGACTAATCTCGTCCTGTCTTGTCTTCACTAACCGGTCTTCACAGCTTTCTCCAACTATGATTCATCAAGAATACCTGCCTAATTACTGTATAATCGTTAAAGCCAATAATAGCTGCAAGTATCTTGTTGCCTCTTTAGATAAATTTATTGTAAACCATCCTTCAATCTCCTATTCAAAGTAGCATAATTACTGATCAACGTGAATCATCTTTCAAGCACAATTATGAAAGAAATAGAACAAAGAGTCAACACATTGTTATCACTTTTTGCGTCAATCCTGCGGACACGTAAATAATCTTTGACACAAGAGCTTATAAAGTTATTGGACACAAAATTACGTGAGTCATTGAGTGGGAAGTATGTGTCATGAAATTTTTTCTCATCTTACTTGACTTTTGATAATATTCATCATACAACTTATACACTTTTGGTTGCTTGAGTCCATAGTCCTAATTGGATTTCCAAAACCAAGTCATTGAAACCAATTCAATGATTGGAGACAATTTAATCAAAGCACATAACTAAAACATTTGATTCTCTTCATGCTTATTGTTTAAGAGAATTGGGCTATTGTTAAAGCCCATAACATGTATCAAACATCAAACGGTCGGGTGAAAACTTTGATTCCGGCAGTGAGCAAGGACTTATTGGACAACTGATATTGAATGACAATCAATAATGGTCAAAACGTGAAAAATTTTCAGGTCTTTCCCATTAATGGACATCGGAGTGTAAGTTGTTAAACTGACAATATGATTCCATTTCGAGATCTTATAGAGTAGGAGTGATGCATGTAATAGACACACAACTTTTGTAAACGTAGATTGTTGCCTCCAGTAGAATGTTATACTATATTAGCCCAGGTTTCTGACGGCGCAAGATAGGCCACCGTTGATGCAGTGTTGATGGATAAATTTTTATAAAAGTTATGAAAAGAAACAAACTATACTATTATTTTTTGTTGGCTGGTGAGTGTATAACTGTTGAACATCTTCTGGGCGAATTAGAGAGAGAAAATCCATGTTTATGATTCGCGGCACAGGCATACAGACGGCGTCGGACTCCGCTGCGTTAGTGCGACAATCTTTCCAGCCAGTTATTTCAACTTTGTTGCAGTTGAAGCTATTTCCTCTCCTCCCTTCAGCATAAAAGCAAAAAGTGTCGAAACTTTTCAACTTCTTTCTTTTCTCCACTCTTTCTCGTAGCGAATCACAAAACGTTCACTTACAAGGCGACTGGCTGGAGGGGATGTGTGAACTTTCTGGCCATATTCTTCGCGAGAAAAAGACGAAAACAGTTGAAGTCTTGCAGAAACACGCAGTGGAGCCGTTATAAAGAGCTCGACAAAATTCTCTCCAAGTCTTGAGACTCTGTTGCAAATGGCATCAACTTTCCGCTCACCTATTACAACCTTAGAAGGTTGATAATGACGTTGTCGAGAAATGGGGTTCTCAGAAAGTACCTTTGTTTCTCTACGCACGTGTGTTGATCACCTGTCCTTGACACTATGAGAAAATTAATTTTTGCACTTCATACCCCCGCACTTCATAGACCGTCAATTGCATTAATTGGGACTGAACTCATCCAGATTATGGAATTATACGGTTAATCGAAATTATCTTAAAAAGAACCAGCAAGCACACTATCCTGATTTCCTCTAATTTCTCTTTAATTCCTCTAATTTCCTCTTAATTCTGATTTCCTCTATCATTATGATTCATGATAATCGGTACCAAAGAAATTCGTCATATCATGAGAATTGGAAATATAAAAAAAATATTTCCTGAACACATTATTGGATATGACAAACACACATTTAATTTTGATAAAAATGTTAATCTAGTTAATACAGTTTTTCAACCTCGATCTAGTAAGTAATTTGAATAACAGAATAGAAAAGTGAATGAATTATAATATAATTCTCAAGTTAATTTTCATTCTATCACTTATTGAAATTGAAGCTCAATAATCAGATAAAATGAATATTTTATTTAGTTGGTTAAACAAGCAACATTGTAACCATTAAAGCTCGATAGTCTTCTATTTATCAATGAAGTCCTCAATTAGAATAGCCTTATTCCGTTTCTAATGAGTCTTTGAACGGTTTCCTATCAATTCGCATGAAATGAATTGCTCATATGCCTTTTTTCGAGCATTGCAACATAAAGCAGATCTTTATCGCTCAAAACTCTGTAGGTTGCAAAAAGTATTCCACGGAGTGCTCTCGAACGACCTTATTAAACTTCATGGAGGTGCCATGGATATCATGTTTGGATCGGTATAGGGAAGTATATATCTTTTGAAGTGCTGGAGTCGTCAATTATTCAATGGCTTATCCGCGGCAGAGACACCTGTGCTCACTGTTCAATATCGTTCAGAATACCGGCCAACATCCGAGCTAGTTACATGTGGCTCTATGTGACGTCACCTCCCATCAATTTGGCAGTTCGGAAGTTACTATGTTCTCGCTCACTCAACACTTTTCGAACTTTCCAATCACAGAAGATGGGACAAATTTTCCGATAGTAACATGTTTTTCAATCAAAATTAATAAAAATTCATGTCCTCGGTATCCATTCTGGAGTGGCCGGTATCCGAGTTTGTTTATCGCTCGTCTGGTGATCTAAAAGCAGTCGTTAAATTCATCTTTCATGTCCCATCACATTATCCTCAACAAAAAAATAATAAAATGAATAAGTTAAATAAAAATAACAAAGGCTGACTCCGAAAAACATTTTTCAGCTAGAAGCGTAAGTTAACTTCTAAGTTTTGTTACAAGCTTACAAAACTTCGAAATTTTATCATATAAAATATCTGACTGCAATATTATTTTAGAATTTTACCATTTTTATTTTTCCGATTAGTAAAATAGTTCTCTAATCAAATTGATAAAGGTACATCTAAAGGCACATATAGGTACAATATGAGCCACATTAAAAATTGAATAACCCAAACCTCACAGTATAATAACAATAATAACATTCAGTAATAATAATACATAACAGTATAATAGCTTTCCATTCCATCATCTACAAAATGTAATGGTCACTCGGTGAGAGCGGTTGCTAAGTAATCATGTGGTTAAGTAACAAACATTCAAGACTGCTCTTGGATGGGTGACCGACACAAAAAATTGTGCAATTAGGCGAGATGGAACCTACCCATAAGGGTTTCCCCACCAATAAAAAGCCATACGATAAAAAAATGGTCTTATACCATCATTGTCAATAGAAAACTCCAAGTTATATGAACTGTAATACGCTGCTAGTTTAATCCTGATTTTAGGATTAAAGACATGCTAATTCTTTTCTGAACTTTGAATATCGATTTTTCATCACTGTACTGATTCTTGAATGTTCCAAGTAGTTTAAGGAAGTGAATGGGAAATTCTTTTTCTAGAATAATAGGAAATTAATTGGTATAACTTTTATAGAGGGAGTTTTTCCATTTTAAAATTAAAAACCAGAAGAATAAATTACAAAACTGCTCTCGGGTATAGATGTTTTCAATCCGTAGAAGCTGAAACTTGTAGGATATGGAAGACTTGTTGGATGAAGCAGCTGTTGTCAACAGTGTGTGAGTGGGGTGGCCGCGTAAATGGGTTTACAGCGAGCTCCTTCCCTCCAAGATGTAACGCGATTCAATGTGTGTAACTCAATATCTTACTGTTTCAACTTGTTTACAGCCTGCTCAGTTCGTGCGTAGCCGGGCAGATAGGATATCTGTCACCAATTACCAGCAACATGGAGAGAGCGAATGAGAAACTCAACAAGGAGAAGCGTGAGGGAAAGAGTCGCAAAAGAGCTTAGTACTTTTCTCAACAGTAGACTCGTCGCGACAAACTAAACTGAGACTCGGCTCGAGTTACTTTGATCTGGGCTGCAATGTTTGTCCTAAAGGGCATAGAACACGTGTTCTGTATTTTGTTATAGAGAAGGCCAGAATGAAGAATCCATGACGATAGTGGGCGGGGGTGGGGACGCTGTAATGTTTCCTCGAATAGCAATCGGGCTTGCACAAGAATCCCTACACCATCCGGCTTTTCTTATTCCCTTCGCTGAATCTTCAGAAACTCCCCGGGATCAAAGCTGAAAAACCCCGGGGCGTCACCACCCCCCTCTCCCCCGGCCACCCCAACCGTCCACAAATAGCTCCCCCGCTATAACGGATACCGACCTGCCTCCAGACAATTTTGTGAGTTTCTTTTATATTTAACTCAGATACCCATTTTATTTCTCGAGCCAATAACATGTGCTCTCTCTTATACAGATTTAGATCCTTTCAACTTAGCGAGAACCCAAACTGGATTTTCTAACAAGTTCTTCCACTTTATTGTAGCCATACTAAAGCTCTACAGATATACGATTTCAACTTGATAGATGAAAATCTATATTTATTCCCAACATAAAACATGTTGCTCAATAGTAAAATGTAATGAAATCGGTGATCTGTATGTTTTGAATTCAACACACAGTTTTGGAACAGCAGTTTTGCTGCATCATCAGGATCCATATCAAAGTAATAGGATCACAATACGAATAAAATGAACAGAGATTGATAACTCAAGTTCTTCGAGGAAAACATAATAGTGAGGATCTAATATCAACCCATGATTCCTGGAGTAGGAATTTCTTCAACTCAGTTAATTTTTTCTCAATAAAGTCTAAATTCATTCAATGTTTTCCCTTCTAGAACTTCTATTAATTAGGAATTTATGCCAATAACGAGTTTCACCCCTTAGTTTTTCAAGAAGAGATACAATCATCTCGTTTTTATCGGGAAAAATATTTAATATAATATACACTTTGATGGACCATCACCTCCAGTATTTTCTCAAGTAGAAAAAGTCCAGTCTCTCGTTTATTTTAACAAATTCACTCATTTTTTGAATGAAGGACGCTTTCGAAAGAGATACGAACAAAATAAAACTTATTGTGATTGAATCAAAATTCATTCTTATCACAATGGAATGAGAAGAGTTTTTTTTGAGACATGGTAAGAGTCAGAGTAACATTGTTCAAATATTCTTTTCTCCTTCATTTAAAGAGGAATGGGATCAACAGATTATATCAATCTTTTTTCCAAATGGTAAGGGAATGAAACTGAAGTAGTGAAAACATCTGAACAAAGATGAAATAGCAGCTGAAAACGTTATTGATATTGAAGCTTGACTTGTCATAACGATGGAGAGAAATGGCTCACCCTGGATTCCGTGGCATCGAAATGAAAGTGAGAATGCTGATAACATGAGCAAAATTCTTCGTGGCATCCAATTTTGAGAGATCCATTTAGATTCTGCCTTCGGCACTTTCAATCAATAATGCTCGTCGAATACCTTCCTATCTTTAATTCCTATTCCATTGGCTTACCCACCTCCGATTCAACTTTTTCCTCCTCGAATCAAACGATTTAATCTCCTCCGTCCCATCTTATTCATTGAGGCCTCAACACATTTTTGTCGGATGTTATTTGAGAATGCCTCATTTTTCGATGCAATGAGAGATTCTCGCATCAGTTGAGAAAGTCTCGCAGCCGTATTTGCTTTTCCCTATTGAATGCAAGTCCAGTTTCCCATATTTACTCAACGCATGTCTGTATTGACTCAATTTTCTGTATTCAGACATGAAATTCTCTTATCAAAATATAAGTCGAAATTTTGGAAACCCCCAGAAATAGAGTATAATAATAATTACGTGTAACCTGGCTGACACAGGTCTGGTGTCAGAGTTCTCAGGTCTTTCCTGATCAGTTCAGGGTCTCTGACGTGACTTAACGACTGTTTTTAGGCAGCCTGGACCGACGGCTTAGCGTGTCCTCCGAAACACGAGGAGTGGCTCGAGCTCGAAATAGAGTGTAAATTATTCGAACAATTTCACTAGAGATTTTTTTGTTATTTGAAGTTTCAAATAATGAGTAATGAAGTTTCTAGTTGACTATGAAACAGCCTCATGAATGTCCATGAATGACCAGTGGACCGACTAGTGGATTAGATTCACTGTATTCACCATGTAGTTTACGAAATAATTTTGAAAAATCGTTGAATAAAAATAATGGTTGTGGGATGTCAGTTTTTGTTCAAACAGGGCTGTGCTATGTTCAGGCTGATAAAAGTATTGTGAGAACGTTGATAACGTTGCAAATTACGTAGCACTGAAGAGAAAGAATCAAATGAGAAAACTCAACACCTCAAAAAATTTGAAGTGGATAGTAGCTGGCTTATCGGTTGTCTTATAAAACAAAGTTTCTGGTTCATTCCCAGTTGACGGAAGATCACTCCCGTCTCTCGGAGAATACGTTAAGCCATTAGTTAAGCCTTAAAAAGCTTCGTCATCTCTCATTATCACCCTTCCCATTACTCACGCACAAGCCTAGAGCTCATGATGTGGGTATCACCCTTGAAATAAACAAGAAAGAAATGGAAATAATGAATTAATAGAAAGAAAATATTAATGTTTTCTGGAATTGTTTAAGAGACACATACTTCTGATCTATGAATAGGGATTTCAAGTTTGAGCAGGATTTCCAAGGTTTAGAAATTGCTGAAGGGAATTTCCGATCATAATTATTATTCAATAAATTATTCAATTTGATCGCTGAACTCTATTCAAATTCAATACCTTAATCCACTTCTACAAACGTCTCCTATCCTGGTAAATTACAATTTTCCAAGAAAACACTTTCTCGATTATCTCTACTGAAGATTACTTATCATCCGAGAAAACACTTTCATCATGTCTATGATACTTCTAAAGATACTTCTCATCAAATATTTTCTTTCTCAGAATTAAAAATATTTCTGCGTTAATGTTTCGACTAGTTTTTTTTCCACCAGATTAATGTCTTTTCTGTACATTAAAATGTGTATAACTTATTCAATTCGGTAATGAACTTTCTATTTTACAAACGTGTCATTGCTAACCCTAACTCATATGCTTAGAAATTGTTTGTTATCTATTAACTACCCAATAAAATATGCTGGCGCCGTACTAACAATTGAACCCTCAACGTGGCTTCCATTCAGATCTAGCTAAAGCCAGCGACTATTGGGCCAGTAAATTTGTGACCATTCTCAAGGTGGCGGAGAAAATTGGCTGAGCTAAACTGTTGGAAGCTTTTAATTAATGTAGAGCGAGCCGACTGGAACCAGCGGTGGCCAGGTTGAAGGGGTGGGGGGTGGTTTGGTGAGGGAGAGGCAAATCGGGCGCCTCAATTCCTGAACGCTTTTCCGTGTAAAGTCTGTTAGGCTGAGTGGGTGTGAGAGCACTCTCACTCGCCAATCACCATCTCCCTCCCTCCTTCTCCGCTGTCCTCCTCACTCGCACATATCACGCGCCCTATTTCGAAAACAATATCTTCCGATTATGGAAGGATCAGTGATCGTTGCCTTTCCTCTCTCCTCAGGCAGCAAACGTCAGCCAGCATCATGCGGTGCCATACGAATAAAATAAGTTACAGCCGCATCCGAGCCACCTCTATTCAAATGTAAACTCCTGCTACAGCAGCAATAAAAACACCGCATCGAACCATTGCTGACGTAAGGAATAGATTTGTCAGTACCGCTCGCTCTCTACTTCCAATACACCTCGCATTCGAAAGTGATCTTTTGTTTCTCAAATTTCATAATAAAACGCCTTCGGCCGAATTGAGCAATATGTTTCCAATAATATTTACTGCAGTATTTCCGTCCATGATCTATTGCTATGCGGTTGGTAATCAACATTTCTATATCTAGTAATAAATCTTCAATCATGGTGAACTTCTTCCAAATTTTTTCGAATTTTATAGTTTCTTACATCAAGAATTCATTATGTTAATTTTTCAATTTTCTATTCAACCCCTTGTCTTCAAATTTATTTTTTAATGAAGAGTAATTCTTCTTAACTTCTTGATTATTCTCTTGACTTTTTGTTTTTGTAGGCCCAATCCCAATCTTATTCATGTGCCAATTTTGATTTCCCTCAAATCTGTTTGAAAAAATGTACAAAAACTTATAAATCACCAATTATTATTAATAATATCGGGATTTTTAATTCTCAGGAGTATGTGCATGATTTGAAACTATAGTAAAATATCCTGTAGAATATTCATGTTGATTTTCATATCAAATTTAAATAGAAATATGCAATTTTCAACTGAATTTCAAATCATATTGATGATGATGATTTGTTTGGGCCTATGTTTCAAATAATCAATTGTGTTGAATTAAGCACCATTTGTAGCTAGAACAATTTATTGCGTTATCATTTTGGACATCGTTATCATTTTATGCTTTCGTAACTCAGTAACTAGATTACATTCTTCATCGAATCCTATATAGTTGAACCTTTCCAGTGGATTCATAGCTTGAAAAAGACCAGGGAGCAGTAGGACGTGATCAGAAAATTATTATTTAAACAATTTTAAGACTTGCAAACACAAATTACTGGCTCTCTATTTCTTCACAATTAACACAACATACGAAAACTAAAATTCTTTTCTTTTATGATCTGTGTAAGATGTATCCCGAATCCACTTATTCTTAAATCCCATGTATAATACACGATAATTTTCAAATTTAAAATCTAATAACGATAATCATATTAATATTCTACCTACAGATAATTATTGATAATAGAATAGTTCACATTAAATTTATCAATATTATAATTCATAATTCACGATAACTTATATTACATCATGTTGAACCACACATCAACCATTATGAGGCCATAACCATGCTCCAAGCCTTAATCATGATGAAGATGGCTGACGTAGTGCTAAAAACAACAAAAGCCTTTATTTAACGTTGGAGTTCTTGGGCTCCATTCCTCATTTCCGGTTAACTTCCCACTCTGTTGGCATGCGTCATCCACTACTTGCAACGTTCAACTCACCATTCATCCCTAATTCAAACTTGACCAATTTCACTAATTGACTCCGCCCATTAAGCTATCAACAAATGACTGCAACATCGCTACTTTTTTGTTGTTACTGCTCTGTCTGATTTCATGTACAAAGCCACTAATAAAAAGAGCACACCCCTTCGTGTATGTCACCATCAATTCACTTCCATACTTAATTGTTCACCAGCAACACCTATCCAAATCATTCTTCAGCGTGTACGTGTTTTGGACATTAAAAGTTGTCATAGGTACAATCATTGGGGGATCCCGTGTCCCATAAATTATATTTATGAGTAGAAAACGCCGTGGAGCTTTTGTCACTAATGATTTCTAATTATACTGTATGGCATTTTTGTAGTGGAAGAATAATATTAAGACCTCCTCAAGTGTTAGATTGGTGGAAAGATTTGAATAATCACTCTAGGTTAGAAACTAAATTATATGAGGCTCTGTTATTAGATTGTGGGCTTGGAGTTCTTAAGATTTCAATATTCATAAAATTAATGGATGAATGTTATTCCTAATAATCTAATAATAGAATGTCCACATAAAATAACTCACTGATCAATGATATGTTAATGAAACTGAACATTTCAAATCTCAATTTACATTTTTGACCATTTATTCATTGAATTCACTCAATACATGGATTGTTCATAGAGTCAGGATATTATGCGTTTCGAAGTGATGTAACATTCTGGATCCAGTTTTAAATGGTTCTCCAACCTGAAAATGTTCCTATTCACACGCATTGAAGTGTAAGTAGGAACAAATTTTTATTTCAAATTCGAAATCCAGTTTAGCCCAGAGTAAACTAGAAATAAACTAATCTCAGAATTCGGTAGATGAGTTTTCAGTGGACTTTCTGGCGTGGCAGTTACCTGTTCCAATAGATTGTTATTGAAGAAATTTATGTAGTGTTGATGTTATTCCTCATGGAATGGTGAGAATCCTCTTCTCACGTTCAACGTGTTCAGTTTGGCATTTGAAATAGCTTTTGAAACACACTCGACATAAGACTCAGAAACAATCAATTTGTAGGTTATCATATATATCATAATAAATAGGATGCATTTTTCCTCAATGAAAATCAACACAATATTGGTACTTGTAGTAGAGACAACACACTTACACACAACTAGTGAAATTGATAGTTTTAAAACCTAAACGATTCCAAGCGAATGTAACAGCATTTCTTGTATTTAAACCTGAATTAAACAGGAGCTTTGTGTCTGTTGTGTATGAAGTGATGTTATGTTATGTCGAGCAACTACAATATTATTCGAATGATATTACAATATACAATATTCCAATAATATTATTATTACATGACAGACAGAGAGTTAAAGCACTATTTATAATAAGAGGAAAAGACAAAGTTAGACATAGACATCTTGTTAAACCACTATTCATCAAAAAACCATAATACAAACCACTATTCATCAAAGTACCATAAGGCTAGGCGTACACCGGTTAGTCAAGACAAGACAAGACGAGATTAGTCACATTCAGTCACAGTACTTCACATAGTTGCTTATGAAGCAGCCTAGTCTAATTTTACAAATCACTATATTATATCTGTTTTTGTATTTAAATTGTTTTTAAGGCAATACATTTGATTGATTGAATGATTGATTGATTGTTATCAAAACACAATAATTAGTGACTTGACAACACCTTTGTCTTTTTCATGCAATGAAGCATGTATAACATAAAAAGCATGTATTATGTTCGAGCAACTACAATTATACGAATGCTATAATATCAATATTATTACAATATTATTATCTCATGAGATACTCCAAATAGAGTGTGAAACATCTATTGATAATAGACCAATGTCAGATTTCTTCATTGGAGCGAGCATGATATCTAGCGTGTTGCGACCGCGAATTTCGTGGCGTGGATTGTATCGCCAGTTGGTGGGAATGAAAGAGCTGGACGCCGCCGTTGTAGTAGCAGTGCTGCAGGTATAAAACCGCGCCGTCTTACAGACGCCTGTGTACCCAACCCCCTCAAAACCACCCTGCCTCCATAAAACCCTCTTGCCACCACCATCCCCGAGCAAAACACCCGCAATAACGCCTCTTGCTTTATTCTACGCTCCAATTCCATTTCCTGGCGAAGAAATCGCCATTCGTAGCGAAACTGTTTATGGAACGATAAATATTTCATAGCTGCATTGCATTACACACTGGCTCCGTTCGCTGACATGTCTGCATGTTTGCAGATTATATCGTGTGCGATAGTATTCTCCGCAAATCCTTACATTTTGCTTCGCATTGTTTCATTTAAAAATTCTAAAATTTTGAAACTGATAAAGTATATTCTCAGAAAGTCTGCCTTATTGTCAACTGATAGAGAGTTGTGATAAGTGATCAGGAAGGTTTTGATTGAGTGAGTCAACGTAGATTTAGATTCAAATAGTTTTGAAATTTTTTAAATTCTTTAAAAAAATTTTGATTCTATGAATGTTCACTTTCCCGATTCTCTGACATTTCATCCTTCTCCTTGAAAGAAATAAACAATTATTGGAGAACTGCTTGAGTGAAAGTAAAAAACAACACAACTATCACATTTAAATGGAGCTTGTCCAGAGTTCTTTTATAGTAGAGAGCAGCTGCACCAGCCTACTTTGAACGAATGTTAATAACAACAATGTACATCAATTGTAAAATATTCGTTTAAATTATGAAAAGAGAGAGTTCTTGCATTTTTCAAATGTTTCGTCTACGGTCATAAGAAATGTTTGAGAAAGATTTTCTTATGGAAGAGTTATGGAGAAGAAACAGCTTCATTCTAAAACAAGAGCTTCTTAGATTGTAGACTGCAGACAAGCGATACAACATTAAGTTTTCATTATCGATCATGAATCCTCACACTCTATAATATCAATTGATGAAAAATGCTTTACTAATCGAATAATCGAGCCATCGTTACAAATGACAGTCCCCTATTGTTATTCCTTGTATGCCACACAGATTTCTGTATCGAGAAATGTGTTTTTCTGCTTTTGATAACTGGGCATAAAACTATTTGTTAGCCACAATGATAAATTCGGCATTAGGGTGATAGATAGCCAGCTGGAAAAGCCAATCTGTGATAACGGGTTTGTTTTGTTGGACAAGGAAGCGCAGCGGAGAGAGGCGAAAATCGATGGCAACTACAGCGGTCGGTGATGGATGCTGGCTGGCTAGTTGAGAGCAGCTAGCTCCTCTGCCTGGGGCCTGGCGAGAGGATAAGTCGCTAACGAAGCCTTGGGGAGCGATAAACAAAGACAAGATAACGCTGCCGCTGCCTCCGCCACCGCAGCCACAGCCAAAGGCGTTCTTCTTCTCCATCGTCGACTACTAATTGGCCACAGCATCACATATCTTTCTGCGGCCGCTGCCCTGATAAATCTCGCCCACCGCCCCCCGCCCCCCGCCACTCAAGAAAGCGAAACCAAATCTACACCTACTGCTACAAATTATTATTCAACCCATGTCCATCCCCTTACCAACCCGATATCATATTACTGTCAATCATGGTGATAAAGAGACAAACGAATCAAATCACAAGTGCTACAGTATTTCGATCTTAGAATTATTACACTTTAAATAAATCAAGTTGTCACTTGGCCTAGTGCTCAAAACCCACTCACTAGAACCGTTATATGTCCGAACAGATGACCATTATTTTCATTCAATGTTAGTATTTCAGATGATCGGTCGTTTTCAGTTAGGTGTTAAATGTGACATTATTCATTTCGACTGGAAATCATTACCTTCTTTAATAAATCATAATTTAGTTTCATTGTTTTCTTGGAAAAAATAATATTCAATACGGTAGGCGTAACATTTTTTAACATAATACGGTTAACCGCAAAAATTGTGATACTCAATCATAATGATCATTATGATAAGAAGCTTAGAAGAAATATGATAATGCTGTGTGATAGGTTATAGAGAAAAAGGAGCTTGAAAATACATAATTTACTTGAAGGCAACATCTTCATCTACTGATAAAGCTTTCAGAAACAATTGATACATAATACAGTATATGAACCGA
This sequence comes from Laodelphax striatellus, assembly GCA_017141395.1. Lineage (NCBI taxonomy): Eukaryota > Metazoa > Arthropoda > Insecta > Hemiptera > Delphacidae > Laodelphax > Laodelphax striatellus. The sequence continues at coordinate 28,829,811 of CM029531.1, forward strand.
ACAATGATTCTAGCAATTCAATTGATATTATAACACTAATAGCAATGACTAATAAAATAATAATAGCAACATGACTAAATATCAATAACTCATAATAAAATCATAATATAAGTATTTCATTTTTTTCAACAATTCAATTTATTATTATAACTTTCAATAACGTACGAGATTAACCTTATAGCATACAAAGTAACAGTGGTTTTATCTTTATGCGGAGTCAAGCAGAGCTTAATAATTATTATTGGTTTTCCTTTCCGAGTAAAGTTCTGAATAAATATTGAAAGAGGAAGAAAATATTTATTATATCAGATTTAATTCTCCAATCCAATCCTCCATAAAATATTTGCCAAGAATATTATCTACATTGTCAGTTGCTAATCTATAGAATGCGCACCTTCAGCCTTTTCCAGGAAGTTTCAGTATCATTCCAAACACTGAAACAGATTGCCAAGTTCCATCGACGTTTTCCAATAACTGATAATTTCGTTCGTGGAAATGTGAAGCTCATTGTTACATTTGGACCAAAGTCAGAAGCGTGTGTGTTGTTATTAACAACACCACTAATCTTGTTATAACAGATTGTTGACACAATATTGGTAATCCGATTTAGTCTGTGCTGATTTTCGCGTGAATGATAATAATAACACATTTACTTTGTTTTCAAGGAATGTAAAGAAGCTTCAAATTCTCCCTTACAAAACAGTTAAATTCAGATTTCTGGAAAGGATAACATTGGAGCTCGCCTTTATATTGATCATCTGAAATAATTAAACATTAGGAAGAACTTTAAAATATCCTTATTATCATAGATACTAACATTTGAATGGTGTGTATCACTCACTATGCCGATAGATGAAATCTTCAAAATCCTTTCAAATCAGAATGCATCTCTTATATGCGAGATCATCGAATTGAATTATAATTATTCTATCGTATTTATTTTTGAAAACAAGTATGCTACTTGAATAATAAGTCAATAAGTAGAAGGAAAAACTCTTCAAGTATCAAGAAAGACTGGAAATATAGTTACTTTATTAAACTGATAATCTGATAAATTTCCACCCCCACCCTAGAAACTCCATTGTTTCTCTTCATTATCTCAATATCACAAAGTCTTGGTTCATTAATCTATCAATTTCTTAATATCCAAACATACTATATTAATGGAATATCAATGAGAGTCCATGGTTAAAGTCAAATTTTCTATTTTTAAAGGTAAGTGTTGATCAAGTTTTAAAAAGTCGGTACAATTTTTTTATATTTGAACAAAATAATAATATTTTTGAGAATACTATCGATTCTCATTCTAATCCAAATATTTTTTGCGTGGAATCTGAACTTGAAGGTCATCACTCCATGTGTCGAGAACTATATTAATGTATTCATTTCTTGTCCTCATTATCCATCTTCATATTGTATATTATATGTAGTAGACAAGTAAAGCTACGCTGTTTAATACTCTCTCTATGATATTGTAAGGTGTATTAAGGTTAGTCCCCTCACACTCATATGATTTTAGTAAAGTACGCTAATGCCGGGACGAACTTGAACCATTTGTCGCCTGCAAGCTGTGTGGTAGAATAGGTTTTCTAGGCGCAAAGTGTATGCCGTGTGCAAACCAAGTTTACACTGCCATAAACACTGTTCGTGCAAGTTTTTACGAGATCCGATACACGCTCGCATCTCGATCCATATTAAAAACATGATCATAAAGCGCTCTCCCTTGCTAATCTGACACGATTTCATTGCTTTCTTCCTTCCCGGGGTCTTAACGCAGGGCTTTCCTGAGCCGCAAACCAACTTTCAAAGAAAAATCGCTGAACTGCCGCTAAGGTGAGCCACGACCCGAGGTTTAACAAATGCTCTGAGAAGTTTTTTTTTCAATTCAATTCAATTTTATTGCCATTTATAAAAAAACGTTTTCACGATACAAATTTTTCAATTTGCACTTGTTTGTAATAACTAGTTTGTAATAATCTTAATGGCATAGACAAAAAGTTTGATCGCTAGCGAAAAATGTGAATTTGAACTGGCAGTGCTCAGTTTACAGCCAGATTCTTCCAACAACCCATCATCACTTCTAATTTAACAAGTCATAACTTACGTGTTTTCAAAACAAGGCATCATGTAGCAGAGTGAATGGAGTGAGCTCATTTTCTCTACGTATAGTATTTTACAATAGTATCCTGTATTACAGAATAATTCATTTATATCTCTGATTGTCCATAAAATAGTGACTTTCATTTCATGAAAATTTGATGGAAATCGGATAATTCCATGTAACTCTCCATATTCGCACACTCTTGCAACGAGTATCTAATTAAAGAAATAAATTTGAAGTTGAATGTTGGGGTATTATCTATCAAGTAATACAAACTATTCCAGAAATTCAGTAATTTATTTAGTATAGATATTTTTTGTTTTCAACCTCAATAACATAAAATGATACTGGAAAAACTGCTTCAACTCAAATAAATCAATTCCTTGGCTGACATATCAATCTGTTTATTGATTTCCGGAATGATAACTTGTATTCTATTGATAATTTGTATTGATATCAATCGACGAACATATGAAATATGGATGCCTCTAATCACTGCCCCTCAGATTCAGGTTAAAGGTAAGTAGTAGATCCTTGTTTAAAAGCTAAAACGGCTACTTTCAACAAGCTTTCTTCTCAAATTTACCTGGAAAAACGCATTGCTCTTCTCTGAGTAGAAGTTGCCAGCTTTTTCAAAAATGACATTCTATCTCCATGAAAATTGAAGCTATTAAGGAAGGTCTACAATTTAATGCTTTAGAGGCAACCAAACACCAAGTAAGTTTGTAAGTGAGCTTCGAATGCCCTCTGATATTATAGTAAAGTACGATGTAATGCAATAATTTTAATTGTATTCAGAGCCTTGTTAAGGAGAGAATGGAAGCGAGACATTACGACACTCTGGAGAGAGCCTCTTACACAATGGACGACTCTTAACTTCACCCTTGCCACGCTGCTTAGCTGTCTGAAATACTTTGCCAGAACACAGCAATATCCGTACCCATCCAACTTCCATAACATATTTTCTACTCAGCTTCACGGCTCATTAACAATTGTTTGTAGCCGTGTAACCTTGAGCTGACTTATTCGAATATTTCAAGGGCTGACCTAAGAATTTACGCCACTCACGGCTTACGAGTAGTGCATATATCCTATATGCCTCCACACTTTCTCGCTAAGTAGCTTGGAAACTTGCAACCGTGTAATATAATGCCATAATTTTGGGGTTGCCCGTTTTCATAGTTAAAGCATGATAGTAATGTCTTGGCTTAAACAACTTTAGTGCTGATTCAGCTTAGTAGTTTTGGCAACTTCAGATATCTTCAACACAGGCAATTATTATTAGTCATATAGTGTGTGCATAAATACACACTGTAACTTATTTCCAAATTTGTGTAAATATTGCTTTTGTGAAGATATTTTTGAATATGTAAAAAATCAATTTTTAAGTGATTCAGTAGTCAGATAACGATTCGGAAACGAAATATCATGGCCACTTTGATTCTGTTCATTCCAATTTGATTGAGCAATTGAAGAATAAAGAAATGGCAAGAACAATCTTGATTGTTTATATACCTGGTGGATTTGATGATTCAAATTATAAGGGTGGACATTTGAGGTAGAGAGGGAGTGAAAGGTCAAAGATCAAGGTTATTACAGAACTGCTATCTCTTATCTACAATTAGATTAACCAAACAATTGTTTGTCAAATAGACTAATCAAAACTCTTGTCTCTGTGGTCAAGCTGATAATTATCTATGCCCTAGAAATAAAAGCAATCTTTCCAACAATATAGTGGAAAACTTGTTTTTTTTTGCCACCATAGTCTATAAAATATCCGAATCTGTAGAGCACTAGACAATCCAGCATTATTGGAAAATTATTCATCATGATCTTTCTAATTGTCAGCTACCCAACGGCAACGATGCAGCCCTTTTCTGAAGTAACTGTAGTGAGAGGATTCTATCTCCATAGTTTCAATCAAGAAAAAGCTTTGCCCGCTTAGAAAATGGAAAGAAGAGAGCCGAAAGCATTTTCTTAGGGAAAAGAACAGGTGATACGAATGGGTGGAAGGCTGAAGGCAGAAGTCTACGTGTCGTCGTAGAATGTTAATCCGGCTGTGTGTGGTGTGGCGTTTGCCACAAAGGCTAAAGGCTTAAAGGCTATAAAGCTTAATGGGCCTGCGACCCGGCCATTTACAGAAAAAAGCAATGACACTGTGGCACAATATCCGGTGCCTGTTCAATATTGTTACATCTTACGGCGCCTCAGCACTGCGTTTGTTAGCTTGGCAAAGGTCCGATAATAAGAAAGTTCTCCACGCCACAAGTATAATCGGGCAGCGTGTAGTGAACAATTTAGAAGCACGGGTCCAGTTACAAAATGTTCGACTCTACTGGAAAATAATCCACTTTCGAACAAAGGGTTGTTCTGTTTCCAAGAAATTTGAGAATTGATTGAACAAGTTTTGTTAAAATGCTATTCATCAGACGATTCATTTTACCAAACCAAGTCAATTCTCAAACAATTTGTTAATTGTTTTCTTTTTGCTTTCTTTTTTCTTTTCTTTTTGCTTCACCTACTTGACATTAATATTATATGACATAATTTACAAGCAAGTACACGCGATTTATCAGTGGAATTTTTTTTATTTTAATTTCTTAAATAGAATCCTTTTAGAGAAAAATCATTACTCGTTTAGTAATGATAATCAATAACAAAGATTACTTCTTCATTCTCAAAAGTATAATCATCTATATCACTAATAGTATCATATAATCGTCAATAATATCAATATAATATCACCAATATTATAGTGCATTCACTTGTCCAAGGCACCCGAACTAACAAAATGTACTGGTTAACCTCATTACTGGTTTTTACAATAGTGAAAACCAGTAAAGTGAATTATCATGAAAGTGTATAACAATATTCATCCACTATGATTTAGTCATATCGATACTGTACAGTGAATAAAATCTCATATACTATGAACATGTAGGGAGCTGTAATGATTTATAATGACAATAATCAATTTTCAGTACAGTTGACATGCCAAAGTGAACGAGCTACACTCGAGGATCCCAGGATATTCTTTGGAATTCTATTGCTTATTGATACTAGATTACTTGGACACAAATAGCCCATTACCCCTCAACCTGGATGATGTGAGTCTTTCTAATGTCTCTTCAATTTATTTCTTCTTTGTCATAATTGAGAGCGTTATTTCTGAAACAATAGGGCAGTTGTTCATCACCGCTTAAAAATGACATAATATAAAGTATATTACAGTATCATCATAATATGCAATTTCGTCCAGCTACTCCCAAACACTGTAATTAAAATTCCATGTTACATCAATTTGTGTAATCAGACTATCTCCAATTCATGTGATGTTCACGTTGTTTGACAATTATCCATGCCAAAAATTCCAATCTACATGTTTGAATTGAAATTTGAAATATATGAATTGAAATATATTTATTCTCAAAAAAACAAAACAAAATACATACATTTGAAAGAATACAATACAAATGAATATACTCCTCAGCTATAGTCCGATTCACGTCAAGAAGTCAGCATTGTTTATATGAGGAGCATTGATGCCAAGTTTCATTGAGAGAGAAAGAGAAAACTGCACCAAACGTGTTTGTTGGAACTGTGTGCGACAACAATACACAGTGCGGCAACTATACACAGTGCGAATGGGATAGAGACATCTGCAACTGGCTTGTGCTGAACACTGAACAAGGATAGCAAACTCCCATCTAAGCAATGCTCACTTCTTGACGTGAATCGCACTATAGAACGAGTCTGTGTGTGAGGAGGGTTAGATGAAAATGATCCATTCTTATCATAATCCAAATCTACCAATTTTAACTTGACTTTTTACTTTTTTTGTAAATTTTGAAACAGAAGAAGTTTTGAGCTAACGCCTGTTTTTCATTCCTTGATAATGTATATCATTGATAAAATATCATTGATAGTGTGATGAATTTGAATACTCTAATGGTTAGGCTCAAACCACTGTATTCTGTAGTAATATTGTTACCCACACTATCAAAACTTGCTTTTCTCAAAATCTGATTGCTGGAACTGACAACCATTCCTAGCATTCACTTACCCACAATAACGGAAGAAGATATAGCCCAGTCAATGAAGGGAAATAATAGGCCTTTATGGGAACTAATTAGAAAAAAGCTGAATTTTTGCCTGATGTTATATTGGTATAAGATACGTTTGTACACAAAAGTCCCCGATCCTACCCCTCTTGCTTCCCCCCCTATGCCCCCCCAAAGTTTCGGTTTGCAAGGGTTTCGTAAATCGGGTATATCTCAGCCCTCAATGAAGATATTGAATAAAACTTGATCTCATATTTTCCAGGACATTATTACCTAGAATTATGTCACAGGAAACTTAAACGTATCTCGTTCCATTCAAAAGTTATTACCAGACAATGTGAGGGAAAAACGAAATTTCTGCCTCATAAATTTACATTTTGTTAAATAAAAGTTTATACAAGCATATTTTACGGAAGGTTTACATGTAAAACTTGTAGATCTTTTTAAGATCTTTAAAATGATGTATAATAACCCGTATTTAATCACCATCCTATAATCTTAATCCATCCATTAATGTGCGCTAAACACGATCTCGCTGCGCTTGATGGAATGATCCAGGCATAATTTATTATGTGGTTAACAAAAACTATCTATGATGTTTCTAATCCGACAATTTCTTATATTACTCTGGACTATTAATATGTATTTGGAGTTGGATTTTTCAGAAAAGTTATAATTCAACAGATATTTCCAAATTGACGACCATTTTTTTTTCTTATTCTCATACATAAAGTATAGGCCTAGCCTACAGAAATATAAAACATAATATCATTGTATAGTATTACGAATCCCTATTCCACAATAATAGATTTAAGAACATCTCTATTGAATTTTGAATAGATGGGTCTACTATTTTAATGTTTGCTGGGGAAATTATGGCTTTAAATAGAGCAATATAGCCACCGCCGCACCATTGTAACTTGCTGCTGAAGGGCATCGCTGAAACTGTTTACAGATAATTTCTACGTAATTAAAAATTTCTACTAACGAAGTCCTATTCTTTCAGGAAACTTCTAGAATACGATTATTTTTGACAAATAATGTTCCATTGATAGTATTTCTTTATATCTTATTAATATTGATGTTGGTAACTAATGTTGGTGTAAGTCTTGCTACATAACTTATCAGTAGACTTCACTGACATATTTACGGTTAATTGCTTACATTAAAAAAATGCCTTTCTTACCAGAGATTTCATTGAGGCTTTTTAACTCTGATAAGTTGTACATGCTCAGGATAAAATTTCTTCTACTACAAGAATATTTGGATAATACTGTATTTTCTAGTACTAAAATATTCACTTGCGTATTTTCCAGATCCATAATTCATCATAACTGAATGTCTTCTTTAATAATTCCTGCTATCTTTCAAATAAAATTATTCAATAATCGCCCTTATCGTTTATTTATCTTTTTTTCGAACCACAAACTTACTAATACCTTGTGACTAGTATGTAAAATGCGTACTTTTCATCCAAGATGAATATTATATACTCATACAACTAGCCGATCTTGAAAGGAATCTGAAATTCTTGACTTCAAAATAATCAAAGACTTGAAAGTCTGTAACAAAACCATGCAATTATTTCTTCGAATGAATACCGGCACTCATTGTCGTCCTCAATGAAATGAGTAGGCTAATCGGATTCAGTTGATGATGAACATCCGATAATTTTTTTCATTAAGTTCAGTTTTACAAAACCTCTTATAACATTGTCCAAAATAGTAAACTTCAGCCGCAACTAAATCAATTAAATCTAATAGCCTATGCTTCACTTTACTGGCCAAATTATCATTCCTATCATCCCTAGTCTTGTCTGCCATTTTGGAAATGAATGATGTATTATAACTTCTCTGAAAAATCCAACTCCCAATACAGATTAATAGTCCAGAAATAAATAAAAAACTGTCTAATAGAAACATTATTTAGATAGTTTTCGTTAACCACATAACCTGTGCAAGGATAGTATATGTCTCTTTCAAGTAGCCTACTATAGACTTCTGCCTTCAACAATGTGATGATAGGCAAGACATAACAGGAAATATTGCCTTCTCTTCTTCAACTCTAACGATTGCAGGCTCCTTTGACATGATGCGGTCATCTCTCCTTGCATCAAAAATGAACACAACAGCATAGTTTAAAGCACGCTACAAATTCCACATTTACATTATTCTATATTTATATCCACTTTATATTAGTGTTTGAAGAGTGGAGAATTCTCAACATTTTGATCAGCATTCGAGATTTTCAACTACATTATTTTTCGTATAAGAAGAGTTTCAATTGAAAAGTTGTGTTTAGTTCTAGAAATGCACGGTAATAGTTGAATTCTTCTTGTAAGGAAGATACTGGCGTTAAAAATCACAAATGGTGATCAAGTTGTAGAGAATATATATTTTTCTTCAAAATCTAATATATATTTTATTGTTTCACTCTTAAACAAGAAAGTAACACCTAATTAAAGAATTGGAAAAATTCATTCATTAACTTTTTCACTATTTGACAGTTTAGTAAATAGCCTCTAGCTAGATGAAGATTTAGGCAAGATATTATCACGTATTTGGGCTTATATTGTAGAAAATTTCATCTTCTACAGGCCTAGAATCTAATAAACAAACTCTCTGTATAATTAAAAGAAATACCGAAAATGTAAAATAACGGAACATGTTGTAAACTTTTGGACTTACAGAATCAATCGTTTCTGTCTTGTAAAATGAATATTTAAAAAATTTTCAATTGGAAATGAAAGAAGAAATCGCGATCTACAATTTGAAACCAATCATGATTTTCTATCATCAAGGACTTCCAAGATACAGTATTAGCATTTGTAAGCAAAAATTTCACCTTTAATGACCAAACTATTTTCAAGAAACCACCTGTTTAATATGTGCATTGGCTGAGGCGCCGTGCGATTCGAGATCGTGCAGATTGCACTTTGATGGACTTTTTCTCACGTTCATGTGAAGTAAAATATAGATTGTGATTATTCAAATTAAAGATAATGAAATGCTCCACAACGTTTATATTCAACATTTTTCTGTAAAACAATCATGTAAACTTTTATTTGCAAAAGTATAAAATTTAGAAGCAAAAAACTGAATTTTTCTTCATTCTTTCTCAAATAACTCCGGAACTACTAGAGTTAGAGTAGAATAATAATAAAACAAATGATAGAAAAATTAATTTTCTGAAGAATGAAAAAAAGATTGAATCGATATCTCTATTGGAAGCCGAGATACGTTCGATATACGAAACCCTTGCAAACTGAACCTTAGAGGTGGTGCTGGGGGGGTAGCAAGAGGGGTAGGGTCGGGGACTTTTGTGTACAAACTTATCTCATACCAATGTTACATCAGGCAAAAATTCAGCTTTTTTCTAATTAGTTCCCATAAAAAACCTTTATTGACTGGGCTAATAGCAAAAGTTCTCAAGGAGGAATAACATTATTATGGTGTATATGCATGATACGCGCACCGGCTGATAATGAAATTGCCTGCTTTGTCTACCATTGCAAATAGAGCGTTTCTCCCCATCCTGTCGGTAGGTTATGTTATGAATAGTGTGAGTCACCATCGCCAAGTTGTGCTTGCAAGTTGGAGTCGCTAGCGACTAGATAATGATGATAATTAACAGAGCTGCACAGACCGTACCTAACGAGGCATAGCGATTGCACCCGCATTACCCGCTACGCCCAAACTTGGATGAAATCCATATGCTGCATCTCTCCATGAATCATGTTAGCTGCTATTCAACACTCAGCCGTGTCTGTAATCAAGATAGAGCTCCCACAACTACAAACTTATTGTCAATTGTTGTCTCAATGTCAAGAAAAAAACAGGGAAGTTAAAGAAAGTATTGAGTTAGTTCTTTCATTGGACAATCATCAACATTGAGAGAATGGGAGGAGTTATGAGGATGAGTAAATCAATGAGGGAATAGAAAAAGTAGAAATACTTTTGAAAAAGTGGTAGTTATCAATTTTAGTTTTGTGTCATGTACATGAAAGAGTGGAACAACGCCATTTTGCTGTTTTTGAAGAGTTATCCCAATCTTTTGTGGAAGCTTTTCAAAATTCATATGCAACCCTCTTCTTTCTTTTAAAAAGGATGCATCGATTTCATACATTTGTATTTTTGTATTTTGGCGAAATAAACGATTTGAATATTAAAAAAGTTTTAATTTGATCCACATTTTTCTTACTTCAAGAGAACCACTTGGATAGGATCAATGATCAAGAAATCAGAAGATTTGACCATTTCAGGGATCTTGTTGTAATTTTTTATTCGGAGCTGATATTCAGTTTCCATGTGAGGAATTTATGCCCCAGAGCATGTAAGCAGATTTTTTAATTCTCTAGCTGTAGGGTAAGATCTTTTTGATTATTGTCTTTCTCTTATATAATTGTTTCTTGAGCTCTTTTGAATTTATAAATATTTTTTTATCATGTAAGTTAACTAGATTTTTATTAGAGAGCAAAATTTTGGGATTCTCCCGTGTGCTCCCATATTGTAAAGTATGAAAATAAATGAATAAATAAATATATATTGACTTCAATCCATTAAACATGATCCGTAGCAAGTTTTTGATATTCAGTTTATTCTATTATTTTCAAACAACTAAAACTCTAACTACTCGATAATAATCAACTCTCGAAGTTTCGCTATCTCATTATCTTGGTAATCAACCAAATATCGAAACTTACTGTCTGTCTCATATTTTCATATTAAAATAGCAGGATGAAATAAATATCCAAGTTTAAGTTGGTTGTTATATTCAGGGTCTATTAGAGGTTTCAGAGATTAAGGACAAACAGGAAGAGTTATTGAGTAAAGTTTTGAAGAATGCAGTGCAAGTATGGTCAGATATCGTTAATACTGTTGTAATCGGACATATTATCAATATTAACATTATTATCAATTTTTAAATGATCGATACTACACCAACACCAAGCATCAATCTCATGAGTCCTAGCGATTTCATGAGGTTACAAGAAACACGAGCGATTGACTTTATTCCTTTTACAACGTAGAAGATTTAATCATATTATCTCTCTCACTAACAAAATATTCACTAATACCATGTCAGAACTTAGCTCAACTAGAAAATTTGTAGCCTTATATTGTTTGACAAACAGAAGTCTTCTAGCCTGCATGTACGATCATAATTCAACTTCCCCCTGTTTTTCTTAGGTTTATCGCTTGTAATTGAATGCGAGTGTGAGATGTTTCATGGGTAAATTTTACGACTTGGGCTTATTCAGACGTCATAAAACGAGTGCAGATAAAATGGGAGCTAGGCATTGTAGTGACAGTCACATTCTCACTTGCTTAGGGAATTGTAGTGGGATAGTTCTACAAAAACGACTGTTGCATACAAGATACACATCTTACAGTAGACCAATATACTGGAATATGTATTGTAGTTTCTGAAGTTGCAGTTGAAAAAGCAGCAGGCTTGCATTGAATTCTATTGTCAGCAACTATCTCTGAAATAACACAACGAATTACTGCTAGACAACTTTTTAGAATAAAAATCCTTGTTATGGGAACATTTTTATTGAAAGGTTTTCTGGAACATACAAACTTCACTCTACAGTATAATTTTATTTAGCTCACTACTCTACTTTTTATTTCAAGAACATGAAAAAACTATTTATGAAAAAAGTTGGCTTGAATTCTTCTACCGTAGTTTCAGATAAAATTTGAATTCTTGAAACAATTTCGAATAACAAACAGGTCTCCATGGTGTTCAAGAATGTCTGTTATTAGATTTGTCGTTGTATGTTAGTTCAAGACGGGAGGACTTATACGATTTTTAATGGCCATGAGAAAACTCCCTATAATATCTCATAACAAGACGTAAATAATATCATTCTATTGATTTAGATAAAATAAGTTCTGCCTTGGAATAATCATAATAATTTCATAGAGTATTCATTATAAATAATAATACGCTCACAAAAATTGAAATCTAGTCTAGTACATGGCTTGGCATTGTAGTTGATGGCATGGCTTGTCAATTTCTGGGTTGAAGTGAAGTGAAAAGATAACCTAATTTTCGAACACATTATTAAATTTATCGAAATTCGGAGGAAAACTGATTTGGGCTGAGCCTGTTGTCTCTTTGACATGGTTTTTTTTTCATTTTCAAATTCCTGACATATCATGCACTATCAAGCACTGTTTGATTTTCTAGTGCAGTGACGAAGAAAATTTCAATTCTTTCCCAAATCTTATTGATTATTCATGCATAAATGATAACACATATTGATAGATGGATTGAATTGAGTTTCCATATAAAATACACATTTGAAAACAGTCTAAAATTTGTTCTCCTGTCACCAATATGACATACATGTCATGTATAATGTTTTAATATTCGTAATTTTATTCTTATTATTTGTCAATATGATGTAATACATTCATAAATTGTATTAATTCACCACCGATTGATTCCTGGAAAGGAAATGGAGACCAAATCAACAGATTGAATACACAATTTTTATTATAGAGCCTAGTTAAAAATTACAAGAGCATTGTAATCCACTATAAAACTATTTCATAACATTTTTAACAATTTGAGCAATAAATCAGTCACTTTTTTATTTTGTTTGCAGTATTTTCAATTACAAATCCAAATTTATGACTTGGAAAATTATTATGATCTTGATCCTCTTATCAGATCATCGTCAACATGTTATTGGGCATAAAAAGTTTTGTTTTTGTTGTTTAGTGGTTGACCACAGTTATTATTTGTTGTAGGTGCTTGAGTACGTGTTTTTGGTGCGTAGTGCAGCATTATAACCATCGATGGAAAATGGAGCGACGCCAGTGTTTATGGGAGTGTGATGGCTGGTTGCACTGATGGAGTATCCTTTTGGGAGGGGGTTCAGAAAAGGGGGGGGGGCGTTGTGAGGTAGAGAAGTAGCGACCGCAGCCGCTATAAAGAGCAGATTAGGTGGTATCGGGCTTGAGCAGGCTTGCTGCTGCCCGTCTGTCTACCGTTAAATGATATTACGCAACTATTCATAAATCTGGATTCCCTGGCGACCGACTCCACAGCCAAAGCAAAGCAGCCTCTTGTCATCGTCGTCGAATGAAAAATTTATACCTCTTTACAAAGTCACTTTTACCTCATTATTCATTTTTGCACATCAGATAGGCCTACACGCTAATTTTCAACCCACCCACACCCGAAACAGGAAGCAAACTGCTGTCTTTGATGAGTGGTAAATGATTTTCTTTAATTGATAATCTTTAAATTATTCATACACGAAAATAGAACCGATCACGCAACCACTTCATCATTTTTATTATTAATGAATATATTTGATAGGTGGGGAGTCCCGTAGTTTTATCATTGTACCTTATATTCAAATATGCACTTCTTACATAATTTATTTCGTTGTTGTCTACAGAATTTTTAAAAACTACTATTATTAATACATTTCTGTTTCGATTCGATTTGAACCAGCTACTCTTTGTCTTCTCATATTTCTCCACCTCCTTGAGAAATTTATTTCAAAAAATAGAAGATTGAAGAGTCAAGTTTTAAGTTACAAAAAATGTTGAATTTTGTCATCAATTATAGCTTATTCCTTCATAAAATTCTAAGCATCCTAGTAACTTTTCAGCTTATTTCTTTTCATTGTTATAACATATGGTATCTCAATCAGGTTTCTTAACATAGAATCGCCCCGTTTCTTTTTTTCATTCTGTTCGTTCATCTACACTTTTATACAATGAAGCTTTTCAAGTGTAATGACCACATGAGCACCAAGCTTGTGCTTGGGTGTTGGGAATTCTTTCCCTCCAATAATAATTTGCAATCAATTCTCCAACCAATCCATGCTACCACTGTTTTCTCTCTAGTTTAAAAAAATCGCCTTTGATTTATTGAGATTATGAATTGTTATGTTTAGAGTGATTTCATTCAGTTTCAAACATGATTATTATGCTAAAATTATAGATGAGGAATTCTCTTTAAAATATGTCTTTGAATATCTTTTTTAATCTTTCTTTGAATCTCATAGAATTGAAATCTTTTGATTCATCGTAGAAATTTGGGAAGCTGTAATAAATTATCTCAGTATTTGAATGGCTAGTTTACGTTGGGGAAAACTGAGAAAATGAAAATAACTGCTACATTGAATACATTTCACCGTTGAATAACAAACAAGTGGAACGTCGTGAGACGCGGGGCCAGATGATGATGTATTGCACCACGGACTGCGTATTTTTCACTGGCGACTAGCCTTCTCCACAGCAGTTGGCGATTCAATTTCAAACATTGCGACGAACTGAGAAGGGTGAGAGAAGGAGGGTATATGGGAGAATGAGGTTCAGAGGACGAGAAATTGAAGAGAGAGGGAAATAAGGAGATGGAGGAAGAGTAGGAGAGAGAGTCGAGGAGTAAGTGAGATGCAGATTGAAGTAACAGCTGTAACTAATGACGCCACCATAACGTCGCAATGCCATTGACAACATCATCAATTACAGAGCAATGCAAATACCTGATTGTCGCGTGTGCAGATGGCTGTGATCTGTCGTCGTGACCGTGTGACTTGTCCGTGTGACTTGTCCGTGTGTCGTGTCCGTGTCCGTGATCTGCCGGTTATTGTGACTGCGCGTGGCAACCGATATTGTTGAATCGACAAATTGACTCGGTTAATCGCTTTGCTGGCTAGTAAACACTTTATTTTATCTGCAAAGCAGACCCGCGCTTGTGCAAATGACAACTTTTCGATTTTGTTTTCTGTCTTTATAATTGGCTCGCTCAGTGAAAAATCGAGTTCACTCAATACCGATAGAAAAAACAATGTGGAATGAGTCGCTCGCGATCATGCTCTGATCGATCTTCTTGATTATTAGACTGCAGAAAGTTTTCCACGTGGAAATATCACAAGGGATTAATGTAATACAGCACTATGTTCTCATTTCCATGTGCTGTTTATTCTGATACAAGCGCGAATTCAGCTCTTAGTTAACAAAATAATCTAAGAGCCAATCAAATTGGGTTCAAGTAGAGTTCTAAGTACTAGCAGAGCGTAGATAATATTGACGTGCTTTCTAATCAGCCTGTTTATGTCGGAGCTGCGATGTTAATTGCATTTGAACAATCGACCATCGATGAATGCGTTGCTAGTATCACAGCTGGGATCGCTTATCACAGCTCCGACATGAACCCACCCTAAGGTTCGAATAGAGTTGGACATTTCTTATTTAGAATAAGTGTGGTCTATGATTCAGACAAACATTCCTTTCCAAATATGAGAAGAAATATTCTAGATTACCGGTTGACCGATTACCAGTTGACTAATCAAATGCAATCCATCATTCAGTTTCAACATGTCATGTAGCATGGCTCAAACAGCGAACTAGAACTTCACACTAATAACTTATCAATGTTTATTCCCACAAAACATTTTGAATACGTCGTGACGAAGAGTAATTTTTTTCGAAGAGTGAACCTTTTCAAGTGATAAACAAAAAGTCTGAATAGGCTGTTTTGATAGGCAAATTAACATTTACACAGATCAAGTAACAGCCTACAATGATACATACAAATTATTCATAAATATAAACCCCATGAATGGCAACTTTTTCTGTAACAAATTTAACGTTTTTCATCCTCATAGATGCCACTGTTGTAGACAGTACAATAATAAAAATTTTCTCTTCCCTATACATATTCCAATAACCCGGAAAACAAATTCATTTACTGCAGAAACAATGATAGAGAAGGAGGCAATGAAAGATGGGCAATCGTCAATCATAGACACTGTTCAAGCAATTGCAGTTTTGGCAATATTTTTAAAGTCTGAATAATAGGTGGTCTAATCTGACGCTGGAGTGTATGCAACTCTATGACAATCCCAATTTCACTTCGAATTATATCATTTCCTGAATAAAATTGGAACTATAACTATACAGAATTTCTTGAATGAAATATGAATGAATATAAAATTAATTTTAAAACAATAGTTTATTATCTGTAAGTCTTAATAATTTATTATTGAATCTGATTATTATAAAGATTTTAATAATGTGATTCAATTCATGATGACATGGTGAAAAATCCTCCGAATAGGAGAACAATGTTATCCTGCTAACTGTAGCAACACTCATTGAAAACTGGTAAGAACTGAAACAGATAAGAGATATTACTGGATCAGAAAAAATCGACCACTGCTGAATTCACAGCACAATCACTTACCGAATTCCCTGGAAATATCGGAGAGCCGTGTGGCAGCATATTGGAATTTATTGCATGTGCTCGCATGGCTGAATTTTCCGTTGCACAGCGTATCGTATTTTACACGTAGCTCATGAATAAAACTTGAAAATTACTTAGGTGTAGCCTGTGCGCTTGTTCCAACTCGAAAGCCGAAATGATTCCAGATTGGAGGCAGTCTTCTCTCTCTCATCGCCACATTAAAATGTAAATTACCAACGTATTTCAATTGTCCTTCGCGATTGAAATTTTCAACTTGGAAATCTAATATTCGTAATAATTCACCATTTTAAGAGTTAGAGCTACTTAGTGAAATTATAAAACTCAAGTTTCTATAATTATGATATAACCATCCTTAATGGCTGGGTTCCACGATTTTAGTAGACGTTCTACTTACTGGAGGTGGGTTACCAGATGCCTATCTACTTACCTAAAAACCAGTAACCTGCCTTCCGTAACCAGAACGTCTACTAGAATCGTGAAAACCAGCCATAAGAGTTTCATAATAATTAATTGAACGAAATTCCTAATTAATTATATCATATCAATATCTCATTTTCTTACAACTTAAGAGTTTCTTTAATGATGAACATTCTCTCACTAATAAGTTATAGGAATGCAGCAAAACTGTGTTAGTAATAGGTCTATCAACCCACAACATTGAGTACTCTAGTACAATTACACACACTATCTTCAGTAGTGAAAAAATACGTTGGAGTACGTTTCTTCAGGTGGCTTTTATTTCTTTGCCACTGAAAAGAAGATTGCGATTCTCTTGAATCTATTATCAAATATTTGTCAGAGTTGTAACGAAGATTCAAGCTTCGAATATTACAACTGTCTTTACAACTCTAGGCTCTTTTGTTCGTATCCAGTCTATATTGGATCACAATATTGTATTACAAATGTATTCTGCAAACGAAAATCAGTACAAGGCAATGTTGACCGTCGGATAATTGAAATCAACGCTGTGCTGAGTGTCGCTTCGAGAATATGAAATCAGCTGAAAGCCGAGATAGGCCGGGCAGATGGCCTCCCTCGTCTTATTCCTGCTGCCTTGGCTGCAAAGACGAAGCGAGCAACACTCTGAGAATGCTAGTCAGGTCCAAGCTTCAATCAGCTTCCTCTATGACAATTTGATTGAGCCTCCTTCAAGCGAATTTGCAATTAATAAGACAGCAACGTGGTTCTCACCTTCCTTTCATATGGTAATTTCACTTTCCGTCCTGCACCTCGCAGGCTACGCCATTTTCTTCGCTCCACCCCTCAACACCCCCCTCAACCACCTCTCTGTCACCAGGCACGACATCTCCTCAGAGCTCTCCGAGGCTCAATGCTTTCTTTAAAACCAGCGACTGGAAAGTAAGTTAAGTGCTTTTAATTAATATTCGTGCCCTTACAACAGTTAGCTGCTTAATTTTCTTTCCGCGTGCCGGGCTTTCTTTTGGCACCGCATACAAAAAAGTCGGAGCACTTTATTTTTCGAAATACTAATCAGAGATCGCAATCATAATAGAAGCTGCCAGGCTGCATGCATTGTTGATAAATGGAAAATTTGTTGAGAGAAGAGGGTTTCTGGAATACTGAAGGAATGATGCAAATGGAAGACTTGATTTTTCCGATATTTCTATTTTCCACTAAGTATAGTTATTTCGTTCATGAGATTCTTAATGTCACTGGGTGAGATGACAATTAGGCCGTGAAAGTTAATTTGTCAGTCTCACTTTCCGCCTGACATTATCACAATAATATTGCGTCTGCCATGGTTCATGTTGTTATTTCTCAGCGTAGCTGAGAAAACTACTTGAAAATGTATGTGCTTCATTGCATTTGACATAATATTCATGTTTTAAGAACATTATTCGTACTGCTATTCAATTCCTAAGTTCAATTCAATTGATTTTCAATAGCTTGGGAGATTTTTATTCTAGTTAGAGATCATTCCTTCATTACGTATTTGTTACTTTCTATTGAAATATTTTACTATTTTATTCGCGCAAGCACCAAAGTTTCGTGCCCGACTTTGGACAGTTCGTGGAGAAGTTTGAGTGAACCGTTTTTGATGCGGTTTGCGCCAAAAGAAAGGTAAAGAATCAACGTTTTGCAGGCCTTTTTCTTCAAAAATAATAATTTCAAATGGGAGATATTTGATAAGAACGTGAAATAGTTTCCAGTTGCGGATAGCAACTATGACCAAATAGCAACTATCTGTTGGAACAGTGCCTCAACGGGTTTTCATGAATGATGATTCCACTGACAATTTTAGAAACTTCAAGTGAACGGCGCTTCGCGCTTCACGGGGTGAAATCGTTTCAATGAAAAAAGGGAAGTTAAAAGAACGCAACAAAGGAATAATCTCAAACTACTCAAATTGAATTCTAGTTGTTCATGGAAATGCAATAGCAGGACAAATATTGTTTATTCTTCCTACCACCTCGAATTCACTGCACTAACAAAGAAAGTAGCAGTTAATTTGTTACATGCGCCTGTCTTTGGATGTGCCGTGCACGAAGTTGAGAGGCAAGATACTTCTGCTGCTCGGTACTAAAACTTAAAATGCAAGGGATAAAGTCTTCTTACGTTTCCCCGGAACGTAGCAACTCGAGCACCACGCAGCACTTGGCTTATCACTTCTTACAAACTTAGATTAGAGTAGGCTCTTCTCACAAATTCAACTCACTCTTGTTAACTTATTCAACTTGATTACTACTATTATCTCTAATAAACCAAGGAACTTGTGATACACTCCTACCTAAACATTTCTGTGCAATGAGAAGATAATTCAATAAATATACTCATTCCAATTATTCAAATATTATAGTATCGTTTTCACAATAATGATTCTATAAACTTTTCTTCGCGAATGGCATTTTCTCCACACTTTTTTTCCCATTATTATAAAAAACTTACTCGTATGACTTTTCATTGATGAGAAGACGCTCACGGGAAGGTTCCACCTTGCTTTATTTTTATGAAGGTCACCACCCATAGCACTTCTAGAACCCTTAGAACATGTTTGCTGTACAAACTGCATTGTTGTAACTTGAAAAATGAAAAAATCATATTATAGAATACAGAATAAGCATGCAAGATCAATTTAATAATTTGCATTGAAACGAAAATGGAACTCCAAGATGTATTTTCTTTTTGTGCTTGTTATTAGCAAATCATGTTCCATAATGTACATAATACATTCAATGCATAAGATTGTAGTCAGTATGAATATTCATTTATGGCATTTATGGAAGCACTTCCATTCAATAATTCTTCTAGGGTTTACAGGGTTACAATGTCATAACTCACAATATACTTTCAAACATAGCGAACCGGCTCCAATGAAAATTTATACAAGGAAAGTTTACTCAAACTTAGCAAGTGTTGAGTAGATATGAACGAGCTAGGGTAATGAGCTAGGTAACGAGCTAGCTTTAGTATTCTACATTAATCTCAGACACCAATTGTTCCCTTGATCAATTTTAGTTGTAGGATAATTTTTGTACTCTGATTTCACAGATTTCATCCTTGACATCATTTCTAATCTTCTCAATATAATTTTTGACATGATAGGGCAACAACAGCCACAATAGTTGAGCGGAGAAAAGCGTGACCCATCCCAGCGAAACATTACCTCATCGATTCATCAAGTTTTGATGTCGACGCCTCTCCCCCTCCCCTGCACCCCCCCCCCCAAACAACGTCACAATCGGAGCCGTTGTCAGTGACACGCGTGATTGATGGGCGCAATGACAAGTACTTTATTGGCCTAGTCGACAGTTTTGCTTTCCCCCGAATACCTTGTCAATGCATCGTCAAATATGATTTTATTACTGTAACACCTTCATTCTGTCAATCAATTGAAAATAAACGGGCCTTCCATTACCCTAGCTCGTTCATATCCGCTCAACACTTGCAAAGTTTGAGTAAACTTTCCTTGTATAAATATTCATAGTAGCCGGTTTATCATGTTTGAAAGTATATTGTGAGTCTACAAAAGTATATTGTAACCCTACAAACCCTAAAAGATAAAATAATTTCAATGAATTAGAATAAATAAAATTGAATTTTGGTACAACATGTATGAAAAATTAGTTAAATACTGATCTCTTACTGATAATTTACCAAGTAAGACTCTGAATTTCAGACAAAATTGAATTTAGAATAAAAAAAAAAATGTGAAAAAACCTTCATGTTATGATTAATTCTCTACTTCAGCTGAACGAAATATTTTAGATCGAAGGAAGGCATTCATAGACCAGTTTCTTGTAATAATGGTTAGGTTATGGAATAAACTTCAGTGATGTACAAGAATAATCTATATTCAACAACATAGTGTACGTGAATTAGCATTATGATAAAATTATATGTTTATTTCTCTTGATCTGATATAAATAGCTGAGAAGGATAGTAAAGACATCAAACACAGCAAGGTAATAGAGTGATAATTAGAGATGACGACTGTTTTTAGACAGTCGGGACTGACGGCTTCTCGTCTCCTCCGAAAGACGGGAATGGCCGTTGTTGTCGTCAAAATGAGTTCCGTCAAGTGTATTCCATCCAGGAAACTTTGGATTATTATCAGACCGGCGCTTATCGCCCTCGGCTATTAATAGTAGTATAATATTATATTATACTATATACTATTATAATGATAGTAAAACAATATTTTTATTATTATTTAAAAAAAGTAACAATGATAGTAAAAAATATACTAATAATAGTAAAACAATCAATATTTTTTTAAATTTCGATATGAATGTTTTCAATACGTTTTGAGTTCCAAGTCCAAAATCTTCCAGCAACATTTCTCATTCGGTTGAAATATTCCTAATACGAAGTAAATTCGAATTATCTTTTTTTAAATTTGCATCAAAATTATGGTTTTTACTGATCTCGGAACACATATACCATTTGCAAAAGAGTCATGTAGATTCCAATTACATCAAAATAGTCACCAAACAAATAATATCTTTGAAATTTGTGAAATTTATTTATCAATGAGTTGTTATTATTATTGGAGACTCCAATCAAGTATGGTATCATACTTCTTCACACCAGCAAACAAGACATACTCCAGTCTTCATGACGTAGCCAATAATGAGAAATTCCATTATCCCTGTTGAGCTTGTCTGCATATATTTCCTTTTCGATTTCTATCTGCGTAGGGAAAAGGAACTTCGAAAACTACGTCTGAGGGTAAAAAGAGGCCTGGGGTCGCAGTGGGCGTTTTCCAATAAAGTTGGTGGCGAGACGCAGGGACTGTATCGGGATTTGAATTCCGTCTGTCGGTATAGAAAAAAAGGTGGTGCGAGATTATTATTCAATCTGTCCACGTCGCGAAATCCGGTGCATTCTCTCAAAGTCAACTTTGTACTTAGCGAGTTGTTTGACAAAGCTGAAGAAGGCGCAAGATTGTGTAAGAGGCGAGGAGGTGAGAGGAGGACGGGCCGTGACTGAGACGAACGCGACGCGACGCGACACGGCGTCTGGGGATTTCGCCCTGATGTTTACTGATGACCCCGGTCGCCAAAACTATGCATACCCGATGAGAGCAGGCTGGCTTCATCTCGCATCTCAAAAACCCCACTCCTCACACTCCCCCCTCTCTTCCACTCCTCACACCACTTTTGCAAAACGCGTTCCTCATATGAACGCGCACTCACTTGCACTCCCCCTTTTCAAAGGGGAGCGGGTGCGCGAGCAGATCGTATTTTTCCAAAATTCAATCAGCGATATTGACTTGCCATTCTTTATGACCTTCCATCCAGTTTTGTGACTTCCAATATGAATGTGACTTCCAATATGACATTAGGAGCTAAACTGCTAACTACTTTTCAGAAACGATTACAGCACTTGGTGCCATCGAGAAATGAAGTGAGTCAGTAATCCACGTTGGAGAATGTTGAGGAGTCATGGGAATTTTATATCAGTTGGCCCCATATCAGAAATGCATCGTACTGTTTCCAATGTGTAACTGAGATGCATCTTAACTTTATCAACAAAACCATCAAACTACATATTATTGAAATACAAAACATCCATGATAGGAAAGCGCTTTGCTTCTTTTTTATAGTTTCAATAGAGATTTCAGCTATTGAAGGGTGCAGCGTTGCCGTCTATAAGCGTAGAGTGAGTAGGTGGCTGCTCTATATCGGTGCAGATGCTGCAGATGCTCTGATTCAATCTCCTTACAGATGAATATATAGCAAAATTTCTTTTTTTTTTCTTTCAACTTACACCTTGATGCTAAAACTGACCAACCATAATAGCCATTAAAAAATAGTTGTATCATTAACGTCTGGTGTGCCCTATAGACGTCGAGTTGGATCTCATTTTAATCATCATCAATGGTATGTTCAAAACTGTTTTAATAATCTCTATTATTTCTTAATTTTCTTTATGTTTTATTTATTACTATTATTCTGAACTATTGTATCATTTTATTTATTCTACTTGTGTTTTTTCTCTGCTTGTTTAATGATGACTCCTCCCTGCACACGGACAAATCATCCATGCAGGGAGTATATTCAATAAAAATATTGTAACACTTCCATATTGTGAATTATTTATACATGAATAAAAATAAATGAAATGAAAGATTCTTGATGGAACAGTAGTGTAGAATATTTGAAATATAAATTTCAAACTTATTTAGCAGCAAACATGATAAGTCGGGAATTTCTGTCAAGGTACAATTTGAGTAACTAGAGTGTTCCTATATTTAAAAAGCATTGAAGAAATAGCGGTTTATGTTAGAGAATGTTGAGTTACAGAGTGTGATAGAAGTGAGATTGGAATTACATATACTTTACAATATCTTGGAGGGTAATGACTGACTGGGACCGACTTAAAAGCACAGTGCTTTAAAGCTTCCTGAAAACGTGTGCAAATAGTTGAGCACATCATTATCACATCTCAGCCTATTGTCGCTGTTGAATGTCACATTTTATTATTCGTTCAATATTATTATTCTTCCATGCTGTTGATCGCAAAATCTCGACTCCACAAATTTTATTGCAAGACACGGTAATTGTGCATCAAACTATCATCTTTCATCACCATTTCGAAAACTTGGCTGACACAATGAGGAAAAACTACTTTCGAAATAACTTTAAGTGTCTTGCTGGATCTAACAGTTAGGTACCACACCAAAATCTTTCATGATAGCAAAGTGTTTCATTCCTAATTATTGCATTAATTCCAATTCAATTAAATAAAATGAAATGTGAAACGCATATTAAATCATGAATATTAGAATTTATGATAACCAAGCTTTTCTATCAATGAAAACTTCGTAAAACAAGTTCATGCAAGCTCTGGCCAGACAATTCGTGAACTGAGTTCCATTTTCAAAATCGTGGACAACATTATTCTGAATAGCATCTATGTAAGGTATTTTTTCTCCAAAAGAAACATTGCCTCTTCAATTTTCACACATAGAGAAAAATAGGTGTAACTGTTCTCTGATCAATATCTTGGAGTGTAATGACTGACTGGGACCGACTTAAAAGCACAGTGCTTTGAAGCTTCCTGAAAACGTGTGCAAATGGTTGGGCAAAGGAATAAGCCTCCGTAAACAAAGGACCCTCTTTAATGGGCAAAGCAAATGCAATGAGTGCTTAATAGGTGCACAGGGCCTCACTAACTTCACGCTAGCTGCGTAAGGACCAGCCACTCTGATCCTCACCAAATTAAAACTATAAATTTCCATAAAGGCCACCAGAAAGTTATTTTTTACTTTAGGGGGTTCCTTATTCGTTCACTTCCATGTTAATGTCTGAACATGCTCTGCTTTTTTGCAGGTTCAGGAGTGTATGTTGGATGTAAAGTTCAACTTTAATAGCGCGTATATAGTTCAGCGTGTATAGTTATAACGTGGATCAGTTCAACTATCGGATATCGGAATAAGAGGAATTGCCCTTGATTTAATAAAAAGCTACTTGCAAAACAGGTCCCAAATTTTATCAATAAATTCTCAAGAGAGTTCTGTAACTTTAACTTCGTTCGGTTTGCCTCAAGGCACCGTGTTATCTCCTGTTTTATTTTTGCTTTACGTTAACGACCTTTTAAAATTAAAATTAGAGTGTGGTAAACTTGTGTCTTTTGCTGATGATACAGCTATAATTTTCTCGCAGAAAAACTGGGATGATGCGTTCAGGGTTGCTGAAAGTGAAATGTCTAAAATTAAAAAATGGCTAGAATTAAATACTTTGAGTTTAAATGTACAAAAAACTAAATATATTACATTCTCTGCAAATGCAGCTGGAAAGCCCAGTATACATTTAAAAATAAAACTTCACTCAAATTGCACAAACAAGGATCTCTGCATTTGTCCAAGCATTGTAAATGTTAGTAATTTAAAATATTTAGGAATAATTATTGACGAATACCTGAAATGGCAATTTCATATTGCTTTCTTATGCAAAAAACTAAAATATACTTCATATAAATTTTACAAAATTAATAAAATACTAAAACTGCAGGATTTAAAAACCGTTTATTTTGCTTTAGTGCAATCCATATTGGAATATGGGATAACAATCTGGGGTGGGGCTTTTGACAGCCATCTAAACAATTTATTCATTGCTCAAAAATATATTATTAAAACAATATTAAATAAACCCAGGCTATATGCATCAAATCTATTATTTCAAGAATTTAATGTGATGACTGTAAGACAACTTTACTTGAAAAACCTAGCTAAATATATTATTAAGTATAAAACACTTTTTGTTAAATAATACAGTACAATATAATTTTAGACCAAATACGACCAATAAATACAAAATATATCAAACAAAACTAACAGTAGTAAGAAGACAGCTGATTTATATAAGTACAAGGTTTATAAATATATTCCCTTTTGATCTAGAAATTAAAATTAACAATAATAAACTAAGTAATTGGATAATAGACAGATTTTTCTTTTCAATTGAGACCATAATTTAATCTTTCAAAATCTTTCAATTTAATCTTTCCAAATTGTTGGAAAACAACCAAACTTTCTCTTTCTTTTTCTTTTTTTTTAAATAATGTAATTTTTTTGCAACGATCACCAGCGGGCAAAGTTTTCTTTTTGCTGGTGATGCCATTATAATGACAGTAATTATTATTTTTTCAAGGAACATGCAAATTTATTAAATTTAATTTTACATATGAATTATAAATTTATTTATATTGTTGTATGTTTTATTCTCTACTCTATGTCTATTATTTTATTTTATTCTATTTCATTATTATTATTATTGATTTATTATGAAGTTATGAATTTCATTTTATTTCTATTTTGTAATTTCAATTTTTTATGGCAAATAAATGATTTGATTTGATTTGATTTGATTCTATTAGGAGCTCTTTTACTCATAAATAATGTAGGCCTATCTATGGAAAAAATGTTGCTCCCACAATCTCCTCGGGAAAACATAAATTCTCGTCACTGTCATACTGTTATAGTTTTCATACACTTTTTAACGAATTTGTTTTATATTATGTCAAATTCATATCATGTCAAAGATTCATATCATTAACCGAAGACTATCCTTGTAAAACATTTTATCAAACACCTCTTTCTAATAGTTCGTTCAATACCATAGAAGCACAGAAGCATTCGAGCTATTTTCTTCTCTTCGACCCCTGGTCTTTGAGATCTATGTTATGATGTATCATTATCACCACACAAAATTGCATTTTACTAATAAAGCAGCACAATCACTATTTTCAATTTATAATAATAATAATCATAATAATAAAGCCTATTTCCATCCACATTGAACAAAAGCCTCAGTATGAGATAAGATTTTTTCAATTAACAATATTAATTTCTTGAGTTATTGATAACCTCCAAGGATGGACATCTTATCCTTGGTTATTTCAATATTTTTGGTGCCACTGAGAAATCATCAGTTTTCAAGTTCATTGGATTCATTGCTCATCCAATTATCTAATAAAGCGGTAATAGAGGAGATTAACTCCTAATCTACTTGGATTGTATAAATCAAGTGAACCAAAAGTACGAAATACGTCTGGGAGATGATGTCTTAGAACAGTCTTATTTTCTGCTAGTCATTCCAATCTTGTCACTGAAGGTTGTGAGCAGGTGATGGGAAGGGGGGGGGGCAAAGCCGGAGGCCTGCTCGAAACTCGTCATTATCAGAGCGCACTGAGTAAGTAGGGAAAAAAGCGCAAAAAATAAACAGGATTGAAGAAGGAGATTGGCATACTGCGAGAGAGAAATAACAGCTGGAGAGAGAAGAGATTAAAAAGGGTATACGTGGTTGAGTGCAGTGAAGAGCTGAACGAGGCAAGAGTTTGGAGTTGATGGGGCTGAAAATGAACTGTGGAGCCCTCCTAGCCAACAGCCACAACGTAATCTCACATCCAGATTTTACAAGACTAATACCACAGCCACTATAATATACTTGCATGCGGAACCCTATTTCAGCTCTATTTGTGTTCTGTGCATCACCTCCCCATCACCCTCGCCCCCCCAACTGAAACCACCCTGCTGCCATTTTCAAGTCAAGCTCTGTTTGTATTCCTGGAGCAGCTTCCTTGCATAGGCATGTTATCACGTCATCTTGCTTGCACTCCTCTCATTCTGGCAATCACCAAAGATCAAATTATTGTCATGAATTTGTAATATGCATCCACTCAAATTCATGTCTCAAATCATGGGTGACAAGCAAGATAATTGCTTCAAGTCGTGTACATCTTGAAAGATTATTCGAACATAACTTCATCCTTTCTATTCTAATACGATGCAATCTTCAGTTACAAATGTTATATCACAGACTAGTGTTATAACTAAAGAAACTTTGTATAATAAATAAAGTCTCTGTAGTTATTCCCGGTTTCTCGGTCGTTCAATAAACAGTTTATGGATCCAATAGCAGTATTGGATCAATAAACATGTGTTTTCCAATTAAAAAAAATTGATTCAATAGTTCATTGAACAACTGAGAAATCGGGCATATGAATAGTTATTTTTGTTATCTGTGGTTATATTTTTCATTTATTTGTAGCTCTCTGTTCCTGTTCTGATTCATCATATCAATGTGAGCTATGCATTTGAATTTCAGATGGATCAGATGATCAAGGAATTGACTATCATAATGCTCTTGAAACAATATTGATATCATAAATCCTTGTAAATGATACCTGCACCTAAGTGAACTCAAACACGAACCAAGAGGTCCTCGTCGTACAAATAGAACACCTGTAAAATGTGTTATTATAGTTTTCACTGAAATTTTATTTAAAGAAATTGAACGAGGTACTTTATGTTGTACAGAAATTTTTATGTTTCATGAAAATATACTTTAATGATTCGAATTAACACTGAACAACTCAATATTCTGATTTGTAAGTGATCAATACACGAATAAACGTACCCACTAGATTTGCTATATCTAAATGCACTGATCAACTCAATGTTTCGAGTTGAAGGTAATCAATACCCACATTTACACAAATAACTTACATGGAGTACCTACATAGCTACATACCTTACATACCTTACAATCCGTACCTACCTGGTTTTCTCCTTCTCTCCCCTGTGGAGCAGTCATGAGCCGCGGTAGCATTATCGGGCTCTGTTCTAAGTGATGAGCTACACATCTTATCGGCTTAATTGGTTCATATTGTACTTCCCCCCTGCAACCTCATCTCGTTTTGCTATTCGATGGCTGTCTGACTCCTCAGCAGCACTGACCGCATCCCTATATAATAGCCTAGCTGCAGGCAAGATACTTGAGTAAAGCAGATTGCTCGTGAGAAGATTTGTGAGAGCATACTTGACTCGATAAGAGAGAATATTGTTGCTAATTAGGTGATGAAATGGAAATGCTTTTCCTTGTAATCTGATCTCATTCCAAGAATTATCCATCTTTGTTCAACGTTCAATTATATGAATATCTTAGGATCACTTGGTATTTCCAAGCACAGGCCTGTTGCATGAAGTTTTAAAAGTACTGTAAATCGGAGAAAAATAAACAACCACTAGATATGGAGAGTACGGCGTACCATACAATAAATTATATACAAGTTGAACGAACACATTACTCATGTTTTAAAGAACTTCTGAAATAAAATGAAACTGGATCTACGTTCAGATTTGGTGAAGAATCATATCATTTTCCACATGCTCACATCAGATTGTTCAGTTCGATGAAGTAGTGTTGATGCGTCTGTGATAGATCACTCTATCTCAATCTTGGTTTCAATTTATAATTAGGAGAAAGTTCTGACCTTGATGACTTTGCAAGAGTGAGAATTCATAAATTTGAATAGCATTTCATTATATTAGAAATTAGATTTAAGTAATTTGATAACGCGTCAAAGACGACTCTATTATTCGAATTTGATTTCTTCACTTTCAAATAATATGCTCTCCAATCCTTTTTACATTTTATGATTTATGGGCTTCAATTGAAAAGTATCGAACTGAGTCTTAGATAATTTTTCATCTTTCATGGCTTGTATACAGGCGTATTCCTGAAAAAAACCCATTCTAAGTGTGAAATTATTTCTATAGCATCATTCACAATTATTACGTTTTCTCCGATGGGAAATATCAGAGAAATTCCCAATAATTAGTTGTAACTACTCATCTAAACAAAGGTAGACGTTGACAGAAGTAACCTTGTATTTCTCGTTGAAAAATTTGCAAAAATCAAACTTCAATATAGAATATCATCTCAATTGGAAGCTAATTACTATTAGTTGATTTGGAATAAACCGTTACGTGAAATGCAATAGTCTATCACAGAGACTACAGTCGACTATATTAGGCTAGGCGTACACCGGTTAGTCAAAACAAGACAAGACGAGATTAGTCGCGTTTAGTCACAGTTATTCACATAGTTGCTTATGAAGCAGCACACACTGATGCAATGACTAATCAGTGTGTGTTGCTTCATAAGCAACTATATGTGGAGTACTGTGACAAAACGTGACTAATCTCGTCTTGTCTTGTCGTGACTAACCGGTGTACGCCTAGCCTTAATTTGACTATTATTTAACATTGATTGCGCCTCTGCTAGAAACGAGGATCGAGCCGAAGTTGTTTAATTATGATAGAAGAGACATGAATGGACCATATAATGCTGGAAATTCGGGGCGCCTTCAAAGTAATTCTCCCCAAGGACTTGTTCGGCACGAGAAAAGGTGAGCGAGAGCCTTAGCAGAAGTGCATTTTTGAAGTTTTGTCGCTGAGATGTGCTAGGGAAAGCCAGCGTGGAAAAAGTAGGAGAGGAAAGGCTCAGAGCTCTAATATTCGCTTCCACTTGGGGTTTGCTAGAAAGAAAAGGTGCGGAAATGGGTAGGTTCGGTGGGGAAGGGGAGGGGTGGTTACACACGTTCGGGGCGACGACGTTGCTGCAACGCATACGGAAGTAGAGAGACGCCGCTGGAATAATGGCCGGGGAATAGACACGGCTCCGACTCCGCAATAGGTGGACGGGCCGTGTGGTAGGTGAGGACGGGTGGAGAGACTCTTTCTTTCGGATCATTGTCCGTTCAGCCCGGTGTCACCTTCGCTTCTTTCTACTTGCCTTCATGATCATGTCAGCCATTCTTGCTAACTGCTATTTCTTGTCTCTTCATGAATGCCCTTCAACAGAGACAGTTTGGAAGATTCGTTCAGTCGTTATACATAACAATGTCAATTGAACACAATTCACAAAATAAACTCTATTCAATTGATGTAGCGGTTACTGTTAGTATCTGAAGCTATTTCACTGTTGCACTGTAGCTATTTGTGTAACTTTGTATACTGTAGTGCACGATTGCATACTCTGCTCCTTCACTTTCATTCGATCCAATTGTGCGAAGAGAGTGAAAATCGTGCACTTCATCATTGCTGCAATATTTAATTTGATATAATGAAAAGATACTTAATTTTAAATAAATCAACTTGTTTAAATTTACAAGATCAGCGATTTTTCGAATTATTGAAGAAATAGAAACAAATATATCAACTAATGATTATTATAATTCAATACATGGGAGAATGGAAGCTTTAGGGCTTCTACACCAACAATTCTATCAGAATAATGCTGAAATTACTACATAAAAAGCATTATGATGTGGTGTTATTATCAGAATTAGATTATTAGTTCAATTACTTAGCAAGAGAAGTAGTTGATGTGGTTCAGACTCTTCTAGCATTCATGCTGATTAAAATTGTCTACATGCTTTGAAGCTTCAGTATCACCGTAGAGTCTATGGTGATACTGAAGCCTGAACGCATGGGATGATAATGCAATGGATGAATGAGATATTCATAGCTCCTTCCAAACTACAGTAGTTTAGAGGGAGCTATGGATTGATAACACATCTTAAAAAAATTAAACCTTCAAAGATAAATAAAAATAAATCAAATATTGAGAGAAAGCGTTTGTTTGCAATGAATGAAACTTTCAGAACGTAGATCGTAGAATGACTGAGAACAATTTGAGAATACCATTTCTTAAATAATAGAAAATACTTTTGATACCCATATTTCAAATTTAAGTCTTCACAAAATGAAGGAACATGTTCGTTACCTTGTTGTCGATGCATGCTATCGATGCGAGGCGAAGGCAGAAACCCAGTCGTCACCGCAGGACGGCCTCAGTCCCTTGAGAGAGACCCGCACTCGACCCACCTGGCCTCGTCCGTCCGTCCGTCTATGTTGGCATCAAGCTGTCTCAATTATTCACGGCTTCCCTCAGAAAAAAACCTCCTAATCTGGGAGCAGGTGTCCAATGCAGTCAAGAACAGCAGCACAAATGTATGAATGCTGGACTCCAGTTTACCTGGCCTCTTGAAATTCCTGGTTGATTGACTTCTCTCCTGTCCTCCCGTAGGTTCAACTTCATGTAATTGCTGATACTCAAGATCTTCATATCTAGATATCTGGAAAAATCTATTGTGAGAGCTGTAATACATGTTTGAATCAGATTGATTAATCTTGTTTTAAAAAGCAAACTTGAAGGTTCTATCTTTGGAAGTACAGTAAACAACTCTTTAAAAAGTTGTATTTGCATATCTTACTAATATCTCCTCGATCAACCATCTAATTTATATCCTCTCTAATTAATTCATTATTCATTATTACGAATAAATTTAATAATTTCACAAGAAATTTATCATTGCTTAAGCTAGAGTAGATTGAAAAATTGAGACGCATCTCTGTATCGTGAATTTGATCTGACAATAACTCAGAAAGTCTTCTCTAAAAGTTCTTGACTGGAGAATTCTCATGTATTCAAATTCATTCCATTTGATAATCTTATATATAAAAAAAATTTTGTGTCCGACTTTGGAAAATTCGTGGAGAAGATTGAGTGAACCGATTTTGATGCGGTTTGCGCCAAAAGATAAATAAAGAATCAATGTTTTGAAGGCTCTATTTGCTTTTCAAAAATAATTATTTTAAATAAGAGAAAACATGACATAGTTTCCTGTGGCACTATCTGTTGGCATAAAATGTACTAAATTACTAAATCCATTGAGTTAATTTGTGGAATGACTAGATAGAGCTCAAAAGCTACAAAATCAAAGTAAACAATCAATACAAGTAAACATACACTGATACAAGTCTGTTGTCGTGATACTGTATTCTCAAACGATACAGTAACTGAGCAAACAAGGGGCGCTTTGCGCTGCACGGGGTAAACACGTTCAATTTATTATATGATTTCTCATCTGATAAATCATAACAAGTGAAATTGCTTGTTCCTGGCCTCTTAACTTTTCCTTATCCGTGTCCACTTTTCGCTCTTCATGTGGATATTATAGGAAGAATTATCATGAACGCTTCTTTAACAACTTGGGCTAGGCTTACACCGGTTAGTCAAGACAAGACAAAACGATTAGTCACGTTTAGTCACAGTACTTCACATAGATGCTTATGAAGCAACACACACAGATTAGTCATTGCATCGGTGTGTGCTGCTTCATAAGCAAGTATGTGAATTACTGTGACTAAACTTGACTAATCTCGTCTTGTCTTGTCTTGACTAACCGGTGTACGCCTAGCCTAACTCAACTATGTCTAATCCATTTTTCAAGTCATATCACGTTATTTATTAATTTATGTTGTTAGCCTTCCAACACTACACAATAGAAAATATTTTTACTGCAATTTAAAGTAAATGTGAATTATTTGCTCTAACATTCAGATTCATCTACCCGAATGCTCTTATCCTTGGATTGAAATAATAGGATAATTTATTCGAAACTTTGTAATGAATAAAAAAGACAGACAACAACGAACTTTTTGAAGCGGTTGTCGGGCAGCAACTTGAAAACAGCAATCTAAAGAGCTTTTGAAAGCCGAAGGAGAATGCGAGCCACTGGCAGTTATTCTATCCCATGGCGCCATATGCTGGGAATGATTTGTTGCTGGAACATCTGAGATTATGATTAGTGGCTGCCCCATGTCTTCCACAATTTCCCATTTCAAATCGACAGTAAGAAACCGAAGCGGACGAGAAGATAGAATGAGAGGGAAAGTTGCAAAGAGAAGGAGGATCAAAGGGAAGCATGAGTAACATAGAGTCCGTGATTCTTCAGATCACAATACGTCTTCGTGAAGCGAGATGCTTCTTTGTGATTATTGATTCTACACTGCCTCAATTCGATGAAGAATAGTCTTAATGAATGGCATAAATAGACTATAAACTGTTATTTTTATATCAAGGTGACTTTAACTCGTATTTTTCCGTTTACAGTTTTGTAAGATGTAGTTTTTTAATAAAGTGATGTAAGTTTTCAAGATGTAGTTAATCCAATAACGTGAAATAGAGTATTCCTTTTTTACAAAAATAAGAATTGAAAAATCTTATTATTGGAAGACAATATTATCGAGAACCTTTGGAGAGAATCCGTTTCAACCTTTTTCTTGCAGGTTTTCAAATTATCAAATTGTGAATGTCACTGAACTTGATGTTGTTAATTCTGGGATCTTTCAATTTTCAATTACTATGAGGTAATTTGCTTTATAACACTAATTTATAAGAAATCATGAATTCATTTTCCAAATTCGAATAAAGTGTTTTGAAAGGAAGTAGCCTCTAATCTTCTTCAATTTTATTTCTCGAATCGATCAGAAACATCAATTCTATCAAGGTAAAACAAATTCCATAATTTCTGGAATCATTTCCAATCAAGGTGTACTGAAACCAAATATTTTATTAATCGAGTAAAGTTATCATTCATTCAAAACATTGCTTCAGATCCATTCAAAAACAAAACATAGCTTGTCATAACAAAATTCTAATGACTAGACAGTTCTATTGTAAAAATTTCCTTCCAATCGGATGTTGAAACCAAACGAAATGATCCCTACAGTTCTGCCATGGCCACCAGCCCCGAATGTTAACACCGAGATTCTCCGCGGAAAAATACCACAATAATAATTCAATTAAGTGAGAATGCTTGCAATAGGCCAACACAATAATTCATCTTGAGCTTGCTTGATATACGGCAGGGTCAAATCGAATAAATGTCATAGGCGCAGTTGATAGTTTCAGACGTTTATACCATGAATTTGATAACGGAGTTGATAGCGAATGCAAACGAGAACAACAAACTGCAATAACCATAAATACTGTTGATGAAGCATTACTTCACTCGGCAAAGCTCTTTTCTGGCTCTCGCACTGTATTTCAGCGTGTTACCGCCATCTCGCCTCCTCTCTCTCACACGTTCTGGCCCTCTCACAGGTCCTACAATCAGCCAGCCCTTTGTACTTACAGTAATTGGATTCGCCAACGCATTACAGATTATATTATGGTAATTGGAACTGGAGAACTACACTGTAAATCATAGCCCAACTCGGTGTGGGCATTGTTTTGCACGTTC
Source organism: Laodelphax striatellus (assembly GCA_017141395.1). Lineage (NCBI taxonomy): Eukaryota > Metazoa > Arthropoda > Insecta > Hemiptera > Delphacidae > Laodelphax > Laodelphax striatellus. The sequence goes on from CM029531.1 coordinate 28,864,050, forward strand.
GGCTCGGTCCAGTCTGTCGCATGTGCACCCTGTTGCATTGCATTGTCACGTCTGAACATGTCCAGGAGACACACGCACGCACACGCATGCTGATCCGCTGCCATCTCACGTTGGCCGGCAACATACAACACTGCTAACACCGTTGCCAACAATATTTGTCAATGCCCTGCAAATTTGTGTTATCAGCTTTCATTGCAATGACTACTGCATCCTTCAACAAGCCACCAGCCAATCATAGGAATAGCCTGATTCATCTTCTCATCCAATCAGGGAAGTTTGAAAATCGTCAACCAAAGATGATGCTTCCTACCAACTTGTGTACCATTTTTCATACATTGAAGGTCTGCTTTATTGTACCTCTTCACAAGACATCCGTATCAAATTTCACCGCATTATAACAGTCTACGGTCTATATAAGGTAATAAATATACCTTTAATATACCATGTAACAGTCCATGTCTAAGGGTAGGAACAGAACGAGTAAGTCGCGGTGGATGTGTAGGTCGCGGTCGCAGTCGATTTCCACATCCATGTAACACAAACATTTAAAAATGGATGCAAGTGTACAGAGCAGGTAAGTCGCAGTGGAGGTTAAAGTAACTATTGGTTGGAGGTTGAAGTTGACTTACATAATATGTATTATGTTATTATTATGTTCACTGATAGAGGAGGATCCAAGGTAGTTCTTATTATTGGTGAAATACAGTAGGCTATGTTTATGCAAGCGGCAACGGTCGCGGCGCGATAGTAATATTACTCCAAAGTTGGCAGCACTGCAGCGGGAGACCAACCGCGCCGGTGTGAATAAACAGCCCCATTTGACCCAAATGTAGTTAAAACCGCGGCGGCTAAGAGAACCGCCGCGATTTCTAGCTACAGGCTGTCGGATTTGACTCGAAGATGTTAGAAACCGCCCAGCTGCCGCAACGTAGCTGTAGTGCCGTATTCTGTAAAGTTTTTATCTTGCTCAAATATTTTTAGAGAAAGTTTTTTCCAAAAACCATAATATTGCTTAAAACTAAAAGATTTCTTCAGAAATACGAACTTAGATAAACATTGAAGTTCTTAAAACTATTGAAGAACATAAAAACTTATAGGGTATTGCTCCACCTCCATCACGGGCGACTTGGCATTGCAGTACAGTCGGGACTAAAAAAAACATAAACTTCATTATTTATAAAAGAAACACACTTCACAGATTTCACTGCTCTAACAATAATGAAGACAATATAAATATCGTCGCATGCTATTTTGAAGAGATTGAATCTAAACTATTTTAACTGAACCCTCCTTTACGATTGAATTCTTTAGTGGCCATCTCTTATTCAGCATCTAATTAGGCGGGTTTCAGTGCGTAATTAATCATGAGTGTTATTCAAGAAGCAAGGTGGGTAAATAGGTGTCCAATTCATCATTGCGGGCTGCTTAATTACAACGATCCTCAGCTTTCCTTGATTTACTGCGCAATTTGCTGTTCTTAATTTATGTTGTGTCGCCTTGTAGCCGGCTACTGACTCCGACCTATGCTAACGCTCACTGCTCACTGTGGCTTGCTCACCATTCCAGCGTATTCAGCCATTTCTGATTACATTTCTTTCAAATAATTACAATTTCCTCTTTTCATTTTGGCAGACTTGCTCTTTTCATAGATATTCTACATTCAGTACAAGGATGCAGTGCTTGGATGCAAACAGTATTGATCAGATATCAACATATCAGATTATCAAGGTCAGTACCGTAACAATCATATAACATTGAATAATTAATCCATTGTATAAAATTTTATCTATCAGCATGTCAAATAATGAAAATAATTCAATTAATACTTGCACAGTAAATTGGGAAATTTGTCTTCTTCCTTACTAACTAACTATGCTTCAACTACGCTCTACCTAAGCCCTTTCTCATTTCCTTCCTAGAAATATAATACGAATGAAGGCTCTACAATTAAAATATTGATTGATTGATTATCTATCTATTGCGATACAATTATTCATTGATGATTAACAGAATAGAATAGAACAGAATCAAAATTTTTTTATCCAATATAACATGACTTTAAAGGTTTGAAGGTTGCTGCATATGATACATACAGAATATTCATGCAGATTTATTCACTTTATACTATCAATATTGAACATGAGTTTTATTAAAAAAACACACAAATTATCATGATTAAAAATTAACAATGGAATAAATTGGCAATTAATTTTATTGTAGATTCTATTGTATCACTTGATGTCAAAGTTAATTTCAGCACAACTTCAATTATAGATATGATTAACATCTATATGCTCTAAGAGTGCAAGTAAATGAGTAATTTTGGAATCCAAAACTTGATTTGTGTAGAGAGTGATAGTTGCTTAGAATTTGTAAAGTTTATAATTTGAATTCTGATCTTTGAAACATTATGAGCTTGATTTGAAACTCGTATATTTGCATAGACTATGATTATAATACATGAATCATAACAATGATTAAAAACAATACTTGATCAGATGCAATCCAAATCCAAGTCCTTAACTCATTCCATTTCCTAGTTGGTGTAGGTTAGGCAAGATTTGATTGATTTTTCTCAGTGGAAAATAATAAAGGTTTAATTTGTGACTGGAATTACAGTTCCGGTAAACGAATAGACAACTTCGGAAACAGGTTATCAATTAAAAAAGAAACTAATTTTGAAAAACGTAACTGAACTACTAAAACTGAATCTTTCTGAACATTCATAAGCGATTATATTTTCTGTTCTCCCAATATGCAACATTTGAACTCATCCTAGTAAGGCATCCACTAACTCATCGATCGGGATTTATTCATTAATTTGACTCGTCATTCATAATATTATCATCAATATAATAAATTTATATAAAATGCACAGCGAAAATGAATTAAACACAATTATACAAAATAGAAAATAAGGAACATAAGCATTAGGTTCAATTCATGACATTTCACTAATTGAAAAGATTAAGGCCCTTAGGCTCCATCTTCTTTGAAAGTGAGTTGAACAGAACGATAGTTTGAACTGTTGAGAATAATTTTCAATGTGTAATTAATTTTATTGTGATGGCACTGCAAGTGTAAAATATGTAGAACATATGATTTGATGAATAAGAAATTCTTATTAACTGTTTAGTTTGAAGATGAACGTTGTCATGAGAACATTGAAATATGGCGTTGTTGAATAGTAAAAATTGTGTTACTAAAAGGTTTGTAAAAATAAAGGATATGTAAAAAGTGCGCGTTATCTTCATTCACACTTCACACCACTTATTAAAATAAAAACTTCGACAGGTTATGGGCCCAGTCCCAGTCCCCAGTGAGTGTGAATAGAAAATGAAACTAATGTTCGTGTAAAGAGTGTGACGTGATCGGTAGCGACATTAGAGGAAACCTAGGCTTGAGCAGCGTAAGAACTAAAGTAAAAAATTCGACAAGTAAAAAACAACAGTAAAAATGACGGAATTGGAAAATGTTGAAAAACTTAAAAACGTTGAAAATTTTAGTGTTTGGAAATTTCAAGTAAAAATTATTTTAAAATCTGAAGACTTGTGGACGATAGTGGATGGCAGTGAGACGCTCGATGCAGTAAAAACCAACGACAAAGACAAACTTTTATGGATAAAACGAGATGCTAAGGCACAGAAACTTATCATAACAACTATTGAGAAAGGACCCCTAATGCATGTAATAAATTGTGATGACTCTAAATCTATGTTTGAAAAACTTTGCAAAATCTTCGAAAGAGATAGCGAGCAGCAAAATATAATCTTTTACAAGAATTCTTCAATTTTTCGTTTGATAAGAAGTTGGACATTGCTTCTAATATTAGTAATCTTGAAAATCTTTCGTACAGATTGAAGTCTATTAACAATGAAATAACCGAGGATATGATGATTTCTAAAATATTGTGCATGATACCGGAACATTTTAAATACTTCATTAGTGCTTGGGAATCGATGCCAGATGAAAAGAAAACACTATCGACTCTAACATCAAGGCTAATTGCAGAAGAATGCAGAAATGAAGGAATGACAAACAGTACCAAGGGTGTGGCCTTTAAAACGGAAATTGAATGCTTCAGATGTAGAAAAAATGGTCATATAGCCAAAGATTGTAAGAACTCTAGACCAGAGGTAAGAGGTAATATTAATAATAATTCTAAGAGATGCTTCAACTGTAACGGAATTGGACACATAGCTTCACAATGTAATAAGAAAAAATCTTGTTCAATTTGCAAGAAAAACAATCATCTTGAGAAAAATTGCTTCTTCAGAAAGAAACAAAGTAAGTCAGGTCATGTATCTTTTTTGACTTCACAAAACAGAAACACCAATCAATCCGCTCTGAAGAATAAGTCAATGATTGAGTTTGTTATTGACTTAGGTGCAACGTCGCATATGGTTAATAATAAAGAAATATTAAGTGATATTGAAAAACAAAATGTAGAGATAGGTGTAGCAAAAACCTCTCAATCAATGTTTTCGGAATGCAAAGGTGGTATTGTAACTCATGAATGTAAATTGAATGATGTATTATATGTCCCAGACCTAAGTAAAAACTTGCTCTCAGTAAGTGCTATTACATCAAAAGGAGGTTCAGTACGTTTCATTGAAGATAAAGTTCAGATTGAAAAAGGTGACAAAATTATTATTGAAGGTCAGAGACAGGATAATAACCTATTTTCTGTAAAACTAACAATGGATGATCAACAAAGTAAAATACAATCTGAAGTCAGTAATGAGAGTAAAGTTCAAGTTAAAAAAATTAAAGAAATTCCTGATTGTGACAACACTGATGATTCTTCAATTGAAGTAATTGAGAATGTGAGAGAAAATAGTGAAAATGTAAATAATGATCAAGTCGAAAACATTATGTCAGAAAATGTAAATCAGAACAATGTTCAAAGACCACAGAGGAATAGGAGAATTCCTGTGAGATATCCTGTTAATGATTATGTAATGCTCACATATGAAAAAGCTGTAACAGGCAATGATAAAGACTTATGGAAACAAGCTATTAAAGAAGAAAAGTCGTCTCTATTGAAAAATAATACTTGGGAGTGTGTTAGAGAAAATGATCCTATCAATTCTAAAATAATAAGTAGCAAATGGGTATTCACAATCAAAGACAGAGGGAGGTATAAAGCTAGACTTGTTGCTAGAGGATTTGAACAGGAAAAGGGGATAAATGTAGTTATGTAGTTTTTTGTATTTTTGTGCAGTTGTTTATCTTGTTCAATATGTGTTTTTTTTTAATTGGAATTTATGTTATTTGATTAAAATCAAAGTTGTGAAGGTATTTTGATATAATATTATAATGTAACATGTTCTACTATGTAATATGAATTGAAAATTAAGGGAAGGTGTTGAGAATAATTTTCAATGTGTAATTAATTTTATTGTGATGGCACTGCAGGTGTAAAATATTTAGAACATATGATTTGATGAATAAGAAATTCTTATTAACTGTTTAGTTTGAAGATGAACGTTGTCATGAGAACATTGAAATATGGCGTTGTTAAATAGTAAAATTGTGTTACTAAAAGGTTTGTAAAAATAAAGGATATATGTAAATAGTGCGCGTTATCTTCATTCACACTTCACACCACTTATTAAAATAAAAAACTTCGACATGAACCTGCTATCAACTGTCGATACACAGATTAAACCAAGTTATGACAATCTTGATAAATGTTTAGTTAAGTTCAAACGAAGATGGTGCATACAGACCTAAATAGGATTAGGAAATTAACATTCAGTAGAACGATTCAATTTTAATTCTAGGAATACAACAACAATCGGGAATATTATTGTGAGTGAAATATTGGAGGTGGTTGAAGCGAGTCAGCAGAATGTGGCAATTAATTTGAATGAATGGTGAGTGCAAGCACCTGAGACCGGCTAATTACCAAAGCCTGGCCTTTTAATTAGATCGATCAGGGGCGAGAGTGTACTAGGCAAGTGCTTGCTTGGTCTCAGCCTGACTCTAATGCGAAAGAAAGAACGCCATTCAATTCTTATTCCAGTCAGAGGCGGCTAACACATTTAGGGATCTCCAGCTCCCATAGGCGTCTTCGCTGCCGCTGCCTACTGCTCCTCTGGCCAACAAGTCGATAGCTTCGCCCTGGCGGCCTGGTTCCTGCGTACAGCTCCATCCTCCACACGAAAATCCCCTACTGTTTTATCACCGACACGCTACCTTAATCCCCATTTTCGCTAGAATAATTGGCTTTTCTCCTCTATACTAGCGCTGATAGATTCATATCAAAATATAATATGAGTAATATGATTTGATTTAGATAGGATAATAAATTTATTCATTCATTCATTTACTTATATTTCACAAACTAGATATAAAATGATAATATAAAAATCTACTACAGCAGCTACAATGTGGTTTAATCAATCTTTTCTTAGCATTGACTGCGAAAATATAACAAATTATTATTTTACGAGCGAAACGTCTTCTATAATAATTATTCTTATTGTTCAATAGCGGATCATCAAAGAATGCCCTATTCCTACAAAATCATGGTATTGAATGTATGATTTAGATTGCAAATGAATTGGCATACTATCTATACCTTTGATTCTTGTACTAATACTCCTACCATAGACTAACTTAACTTAACCCAGGCCCCATCTGAAAAAATCTCACTATATAAGAGTAATGAAAATTTTTCAATTACGTTGAATCGGGATCAACTAAGTACTGGATACTAAAGACGAGATCTACTCTGTAGATTGTGAATGTCATACTCATAATAGAAGATATGAAAATTTTGTTTGCCAATTTGCACGCCTGAATGGTGTGAGGCAGACGTCTCCAATGTGATCGTAACCGTAAAAGACGAGTGAACGAGTAAATGACTTGATGAATTAGCAAATGAGAGGATCTTTATGGGATGGGATGGGATGGATTTTTATGTTGAGCTTGAAGACGGATTATAAAAGCGAGAGCAGGAATAAGAGCGGCTATCTTGTCTCGACTGAATGTCTTCATATATCTTGGCCGTAATATCCACTGCCTAGTCAATTACTTTGGCACTTCTCTCCACAACAGCGCCTAGCCATTGCGATGCGAGTCGGTTGTTTGGCTGGAGCCGGATAACGGGAGGGGAGATTTCTTTAGTACGGCTTGATGCTCTCGGCTCGGATGGATTGTGGCTTTATGGACGGCCAAAGGGCCCGGCGCCCCTGCCTAAGAAACTATAAAAGACGTTGTAAAGAACTTGTCCCCTGGCCCGCAATTAGTCAACCTTATGAGCGTTCTGCCCCGAAATAAATACGCCGCCACCTCCCAACCCAACAATAATAACTTTGGTCTGAATAAAAAATGACTGGACACAACTTACTCTTCTCAGGTTTGTCGGATAACAACTGCTTCTTTTCCTGATTAAAAAGTTAAAAATTCAATACGAACTTCTCCATCCCTTTAAGCTATCCTCTGCAATCTAGAAGAGTTGAATGAATGAGCATTTTTCTACAGCTAAAGAATTTTGTTCCAATTACCTTCCAAAAAATAAACTGAAAAGCATCATCAATGTCTCTCTGTTCCTGAATTCGTGAAGCAATTACTGACTCTCAAAGACATCTCAATATTTCAATAATTTAAGAACTGAATATATTGATTATGAATTGGGAAATGCAATTTGTTTTAGTAGAAAACAATCTGGGCCCAGAATTGTCTCACCTAAACGGAATATTTACAACATTCACCGTTTCAAGTATATCATTATGAAATTTCAATCGAAAGAAATTGAAATTGAAATTGAAATTTATTCATAATACTGACAAAAAAATACAATAATAAAAACAATGCACAACAGAAAATGAAAATAGCAATACAATCGTAAATAAGCTCAATACATTTAACACTACATTCTGATAATTTTCATTATATTTATAAACAAAAAATAATTAAATGATTACAATATAGAAATCAGTATAGCAGGATGCAATTAACCTGTCATAAGTCAGCTGATCGACGAGCATATGATCATAATACTTAACCTACAAATGCTGAATCTCGCAGATTATTGAAAAGGTCTTTTAAAAAGTTATTCTATGACAGGTCTTCTTCAAAAAGGTCTTTTAAAGACTTTAAAGGCCTTTAAGACTTTCAAGCCTTTTGATTATTGTGTCGAAATCACTGTTTAATTATTACTGGATCAGCTGACCCATGACAAGCCAATTGAATCCTGCTGTATTATGTTTAAAGGTACTTCATTAGCTTCAGCTGAGTTGAAGTTACCTACACTAAAAATTGAACTCAGAAATGACATTTGCAAGAGACAGCCGCCTCAAAAAACATTTTAAAGAAGTGTTTGTCTATTGACATAATAAAAACACTTTGAAAGTTAAGGAGTACATTTCAACATAAATAAAAAAAGTAAACCAAACAAAAATAAATGAACTTGAAATAAATGAATAAACTTAAATAATAAGTGACTTTGAAAAAACTTAGTAATTGAGTAATAAGTAGTACGGTAATGTAACACCCTCTGATATTAGTTTATTAAATTGACAAAATTATTTGATTTTTATCATCATTAAATAGTTATCAATGATATCATCAACAAAAAAAACTTTCCTCAATCTCATAAAAATTGAAGTTAAACAAAAATAACTTCAATTGTTTCAAAAAAATTGTCAGTGAAGCCGCAGATGACACATGATTAGGCAGCTTGTTAAAAAAAGCTGGAGCTCTATAAACATAAAATTGTTTGTAGGCCTCACATGAAGGGTTTGTTATTACCACCTGGTTTCTCTCTCGCAATCTATTTGAGAAAACCAAGGCATTCCCAACAATCTGACCGCTTTTCAAATAAAATATTCTTAATACTCTGAAAATATAAAGATGTCTCAGAGGCAGTATATCCAAGGCCTGGAAGTATGGAAATGAATGAGCTCTCATAGGAATTGATGACATCAATTTTATCAACTTTTTCTGTGCAACAAGCACTGAATTTAAGTTTGATTTATATGCACCACCCCAACAGCTTAACCCATACTGCAGCTTACTATTTGCAATAGCAAAATAAACAGACCTTAGGATATCTCTAGGGCAGATAAATTTTAATAAATAAAACTTACGAAGTATCATATTTATATGTCTTTTTAGTGACTCTATGTGAATCTTCCAATTACAGTTTTCATCCAGTTCCAGACCAAGGTATTTAATACTCTGAACCTGGTCAATTTTTATACATGAAATACAACTAGCATTTTGGTTGTAAAGACAGGCCTTACATTTAAAGAGGAATGGATTCTGTAGAACAGGCTTCGATCTCAATGAGAAACGAATACATTTAGTTTTGGAGCTCAGAGCCAACCTGTTAACAGTAAACCATACCTTGAGCCAGTCCAAATCATACTGCATATCAGAGATCAAAGATTCAATTTGCCTATTACAATACAACAAAGCTGTATCATCTGCAAAACACGTAATTGTTCCCTTGAGGCTACTGGAACATAATTTATTTATATAGACCAGAAATAGAATTGGCCCCAATACTGATCCCTGAGGGACTCCATATTGTTGAACTTATAACATTCTTCACACGGACACGACTCCTACCCACTAAGAAACTGTGGAACCAGCTCAATGCTATACCTCTTATTCCAGCTTCCCATAATCTATGCAAGAGTATGTCATGGTCCACAGAGTCGAAAGCTTTTTTTATATCAACAAATAGGCCCATGACATTAAGGTTCTCATTTAGTCCACTGAAAATTCCACGACAGAATGTCAACAAAGCATGCTCTGTGGGTTTTTTCTCAATGAGCGCAGATTAGTTTTTACTTATAAAACTATTTATATTTAAGAATTTCAAAACTCTTGATTTTACTAATTTTTCTATAATTTTTGAGAACACAGATAGCAATGAAATAGGTCTGTAATTATTCAAATCAGATCTATCTCCTTTTTTAAATAATGGAATGACTACAGGCCTTTAGACATTCAGGAAATTCGTTTTCAAAACTTAGATTTATCAAATGAGTAAGTACTGGACTTATAAAAACACTCGAGAGTTTAACGGCAAACGCTGAAATACCATCAATGTTGGGAAATCACCTTTCCAACCTCATCCACGCACGTGGGAAAAAGAAAATGATTTCTGCTCATACACCGGAGGAAAAACTTTATTGTAATCAGTTAGGTTCAAATTCCGAGAGTCATCCATTTGATTCATGAGTTTTCTACAATTGTAACAAAAATTTATTGAACTCTTCTGCCACCTCCAGAGGCTCCTGGACACTTATCTCTGGATTGTCAGGTTTTTAATAGAATCAAGATTATGTTTGTTACTTTTTTCGATCCCAAGACTGTATTTATTGTAGCCCATTACTTTATGGGTTGCTCCTATTTTTTCAAACAAATTTTGATAGTATTGACTCTTTCTCATTGTCATATCCTGCCTCAACTTACGAGAAAAAGCATCACAATACAAACGGTTTCTTTACATAGCTCAACTGTCATCCACTTTTTGAGTAAGAGTGCGAGTAAGAGTTGATTGATAGTAATTAAATTTCACACGTGCTGAATATTCGTGTTGATTTGAGAATCATTTTAATTGAATTGAAATTAATTGAAATAGATTCCGGCCTTTTTTAAATTTGATCTTTTGCACTCCCCAAAAAATCGTTATTTGAATTGTAAGAAAGGCCATCAGACCCAAATTAACTCAACTTTTAAAATCTCAAGCTTGCAATGAATAATTTGATCAGCTAAGGGTTGCCAACGCCATAACCGCATCTGCATACTTCTAATCTGATTCATCGATTTTTATGATTAGAATCAAATTTCATTTTCCCGACGGTGTTTACTTGGCATGATCACCAAAAAATCTCAAATGAAGTCGAATTGGTATGGTGTTTGTATAGTACCTGGAGTACCATTACTTGCATGGCGGCAGAACGGGCGGAATATAGCGGGCAATGTCATATTGGAGTGGCCTCAGCGGGCATTACATCAGCGTGCTATTGTGCGAGATAGCATTGTTACCACACTATCTGAATGAAAGCGCACGTGCTGCTATCATAGAAATTCTCTCTGTTCCTTTCAACGAATGCGCTTGTTCAATGATACTTCCAAATAATAGGCGATAGATCCTCCAGTTGCAACAATGATCCAAATTTATCTGTGAACAATAATAATAGTAGGTACAATCAGGAAGAAAATTATTGCGGTTATGTATTTGTCAACAAGAATTATTAATACCATCAATCCATGAACTATAATTTTGAAGAGAAAGTGTCAACATTCGACATTTTTCATAATAAAGAGTTTACCCCGTGCAGCGCAAAGCGCCGCTTGCTTGCTCAGTACTGAATCGTTTGGGTGTACAGTATATATTTGCAACATTCTTTTATCAGTGTGAGTTTTCTCTAAATTTAACATCAAATCTCGCATTGGTGGAAGCACAGTAGAAAGGAATGCGCCGAAAGCTTTTTATATAATAGATTATTTCAGAATGAGTATTAATTTCAGAGAAATTAATGAAAATCACGTTTTAGTATGTCAATGTTCGAAGATTGAGACATTGACAGCTTGCTATTTGAGAGATTGTACCAAGAGAAAATGCTATGTGACGTAAATACTGTTCAATTCATTCCACTAAGGCATATCAATAGTTCAAAAAATGATTCATTAAGACTCTTATTAGAAGTTTGATTCTTATTCTATCAATCAGAAATCACATCGTGAAGGATTAAATATTTTCATTGTTCAATCATGAAGTAGATAGCGTCCTGAAATCCCTGAGCTGCTTTCTATTTAGAATAATTTTGTATGATTTTTATTTCAGGGTTCATAAGAGAGAGTTTTTATTCAAATGTTGATATCATTTGTAATGTTTTCCATTCAATTGATGGAATAATACTACACTCTGGTAGTTCAGCCTTGCATTTGTTGATATGAAACAACTGTCTTAGTGTGAATTGTAATATAATAATTCAATGTTACGAAAAATTCAATAGTAGAATCTTGAACTAATTGAAGTAAATTTTACTTTTGTTGTGACTTGATAACAATCCTTTTTCTAGAATCAACTTTGTGAACTGGTTTTCCCAGAGTATATTTACTTTAATATGTATCTCTTGAGCAATGAATTTGAATTGAATTAAAATGAAATGGAAACATTGTTTTGTTCATTTAAAATTTCATGTGTGGATCATTAATTTGAACACATCTTTCTTTTATGTATTTTATTGTGTTGCTAATTACTTTGTTGTATTCTGTCTCAGGTTGTTGTTACGTGCTAGTAATATGTGCAATATTGCTGTATTCTCAATGTCTCAATGACGGCTGATGGAATCGCCTTCCGCTACCCTGGTCGGCGAATTCGGCTATCGCTGTGAGGAGATCGAACAACCAGTCTCTGGGTACCGCTGCTGACCTGCCTGAAGTCTCGCCAAACTCCTTTCCAGGGGGCTCCCACCATTTTAAATTATCTTCAGATAAGAACTTGACCTCCTCATAGCGATATCAATATTGTAAGCCCCAGTAAGGTAATGAGTCTCTTCCAGACTATTCTAAATTTTGATTCTTTCAATGTGATGTTTAATTTTAATTCGAAATCAATATATAAGCAGTCAACCGCAAACAATTGTTTTCTCATTACAAGATCCTTGTCACTAGCTATATATCAATCAATCTCACTATTTAAAGAACACCGAAAGAACAGGGTCCGGTTTATCCTCTCTTTTATGTTAGTACTCCGGCGGAAACATAGCGAAAAATCTTCCCAATATTACTTGAAGGAATAAAATTATAGTCCCTTACATGAATAATAATTAGTTTTATAATATAGACATCACTTCCAAAAAAAAGGTGATCAATCGTGAAAGCCGTCACCAATACTCGAGCTTTGAGCCCTGTGCTTTGTAGCATGCACAGCACGAGTAAGATCGCAATATGGCCCTGACGTGTCCTTAATAAAACAACAACAAAGTGAGAAGCTCTATCGACAATAACTCTATTCATAATAGTTTTCGTAAGACGTTTAGTGATATTAATAATTGATCCATAACTATCCGTTGTTTTCGAAGAATGAAAAATCATCAAGACTTCATAATTGGAATCGTGGATTGCCACTAAAAATGGGCAGCACCTCAAAAACCAACAGACCCCCTCATAGATAATATGAATTTGTGAGAAATTTAGAAATTGATTATAATAGACCTGAAGATACAACACAAACCTCGAGCCAGGCTGAAAGAAAATTGATCTCTGACGTGTGGACTCTATCTCAGTGGCTTGTGTTTAGGGCTTAGAAGTAGTAGTCTAGATTCCCTCAGGTCGTGGAGGTCTGGCATATTTTCCAGTTGGGAAAGGGACTAAGGAGTCAGCCACTGTGTAGTGGTGGGGGGAAGTAGTGGGGGTGGGTGTGAGGTAGGGCAAAGGAAGACATAGAGTCTCGCCGGTGAATGTGACTTGTAAATAGGAAGGCTCAAAATTGGAACTGTCGTGCCGGAGATATCAATTTAAAGAGATCTAGGCCGGGACTCTCTGCCGCTGGAGGTGTAGGTTGATAACGATAAAATAAAAAGAACGAGCAGACAGCCGGTCGGAGGGGGGCTGGGGGGCGGGGCACCTGGTCTGTGATTTGGTCCCCGGGGGCCAAGAGCCCCAGCCTGAGCACGTCCCTACTCAGCCCTACTTCAATTACCGAACCAGGAGAGCTTGTTCTGTTCCTGTTCTTCCTGCTGTTCGCTCTCCTTTATCCATTACTTCTTCGCCTTTTTCCTCACTTTATTTTCTCACAGTGCAGTGTAGAGATAGTCTTTCTGTGAAGTAGAGGCCATTCTACGACTTCGAAAGCTTCCTACTGTATTTTCCACTTTTGTCTCTTCCCTTGAACCGGAATGTGTAACAACAAATTCACCAGGTCACTATATAGATCAACTGCATTGGAGGTTACTGCAATCTTGAAGAAATTCGAGTTGCTAAGATTCTGAAGCTCGAAAATATTGACAAAAAATCCTAACGGATGTTCTTTATAGTCTGGAGAACACTCCCTAGCGGCTTGCATTTATTTAAAAGATTTATACATGCTCGCTTTATGCTCTGTGGACTCACGTGAAAGCAATTATAATACACGCAATAATGATAAGAAATTATTTTTTTCAAATCTAGGTTTGCAGTAAAACTAGATCTTTTTATCATTATGTTCTCTAGATTTCTGTTCTTGAACCCTTTGGTGGGAGAGATTTTATCATTTACTCTTACGAAGTGAATCTATTACCCAGGTCAAAACTGAAGCTTATTGATATTGATTGATTATATGTATCAGTGTTATTGATTGTATCAGTTCGGTGGGTAATATTTTATCATTAACTCTTACGAAGTGAATCTATTATCCAAAAACTTAAGATTATTATATTGATTGATTATTTTATGATAGAAAATTAAGGCAAGTTTACAAAAATAAAGAAAGTAATCTAAAATATCAAGATAGTATTCCATTTTTTCATTACTCTTCTATTTTGTTATTGAGTTTCAATTTCAATTTCCAGTGTGGAAGTTTAAGGAATGTTACAGCGAACTCAGCATAAGTATAGATAGATCTTGTTTATCACTAGAAAATGGCTGAGTCAAAGGTATCACAATCGTAAGCTATTGTCACAGTGAGCACATTGACGTTAGGGAATGAAATTGAGAGGACATACGAGAGGACAGTATTCCAGCGATTGGTCTTGCTTTGTTCCAGATAGATTGCTTTGAAGCACAGTCACTACACAAACACATACACTTGGCTTTGTCATTGATTTGCTCAAACCAATGACTTCCTTATTGTATCTATGCTGATTTGCATGCTGGTAGTACATTCGATCTTGTATTGAATGTCAAAATTGCCAATATCACACCTCGTGTATTCTAAAATAAATATGAGAAAGAATTCATTCTTTCACCAATTATACGTATATATTCGCGGGGTTGTCTTCTTCTATAAGAAGAAACATGATTTTTACATTGTAGAGACCTGTCCCTACGGAAAAACATTCTAGTCCCTGGATAGTAAAAACCATGTTTCCACTGATAGAAGAAGACAACGGCGCGATTGAAGGGGATTAGGAAATTGAGAACAGCTGCATTATATTATGGAATAAGTAGCTGCATTCCGATTGTGACGTAATGATATCTCTACGACTTCGAGAGCTTTCATCAATGACAGGAGACTTCTGCACTGCACAGTAATTATACATTGCTATATTTATTGGTGAAGGTGGAGGAAAATGTTGTGTGCATCACGGGACTAGTACTCAGGCAGTTGATCTCAGGAAAATTAATATGGCTCTATAATATAATGTATGTTAATACCAATGTAATGTATTACTCCTGTATTGAGTACATAAGCATTCATATTATGCATGTTGAGTTACATAAGTATCCAAGTAGTTAGTAAATATTGTACTTCATTGACCAAGACCAACAAAGTGCGAAATATGGTCTTTTTGAACCTGATTGTAGTATTTGAACTTGAATGTCACGAAATTTCGAAAGAGTGCTTGGCAGCTCCTGGTTGTAAGTAATGCTTGGAATGACCAAGCAAGGGCAGGGCAATGCCTACACACCAGACTGTTGTCGATGAAAGGTGGGGGAGGAAAGAGGCGAACGAGAAGCCGTTTTCTCTTCATTTCTGTTTTGGACTCTTGGCAGCTCACTCTCACACTCGCACTCACACACACCAGACGCGTGACGTTTATTGCGGAAGTTTGTTTGACAATTTGGCTGGGTGGTGGCCGCTTTGTATTCAGCAAGCGCCCTAATTATGTCCTACCCTCTGCGATTTGTCTTCTTCTCACTTTTCGCGCGCTTTTTTCCAAAACTTACAGCCGCACCAACTAGCAAGCGGCCCCAAAGTTGGAAAGAGTCGGCTCTAAACAACCATATTTACTGCCGCTTGACTTTTCTCTGCAAAAAAGTCGTTCTTTTAAAGTTGACGAGATTTGTCTCTCGAGTTTACCTAAACTTCTTCTTCTCCAGCCACATGCACTCCGAGTGCTGCTGTATAATTCAAAGCATGAATTTCCTTGTCGATCTTTAACTTCATGAAACACTTCTCCAACACGTTCAACGCGCTATGTGTGCCTGGAATAAGAGATCGCATAGATCAGAGACTCACAAATACAATTTAAAGTTTGAGTTTTGTAGAATCAATGAATCAATAAAGACATTTCAATTTACATAGTAATAATATACAATGGAAATAGAATTATCGATAGAAAATTAATCGAGAATAAAATTAAATTACATTCCAGTTAATCATAAACTGAATTGAACTATTTTGTTCAAAACAAATTAACAAGTATCGTTTGGGTACTGGGTACACCTAAACTCACTACAACTAAATTATAAACTCAATTCATCTATTTTCTTCAAACAAATTAAAAAGTATGGTTGAGGTACATCTAAACTATATAATTTCAACTACAACTTTTGACTATACACTTTAAGAGAAGCACTTCTTGCTCCTCGTAACTTCAAATATTCTGCTTGACTCTTTAGATCGTATGGAATATTTTAATATGCCATTATTCCTCAAATTGTCAACTTCATTTTCAAAAATACCACTTTCTCCAATACTGTATCTTCTCTTCAAACGGACCATTACTAACAATTACTTTTTAGACAGAGAGAAGCGCTTGATTCATGAAGCCAGCTTAGAATGTGGGACCATCATCACTGCGGCTCTAGGAATTTCTCGGAGCAAATTGAGCAAGTTCGATTGATATGGGCCGGGCGTAGCTGGCAGCACATTGGAACAAGGGCTGTTCTGTAGTTATAGCTGTAGCTGTAGCGATGAAGATCTCCCCCCGGGTCGCCGGGCGCCCCCTATTTCCCATCAGTCGCCCATCAGATTGCCAGTCGAAACACTGTTCTTGGACAAATCGCGCGCGAAGATTTATGAAGCCGAACGGCGGACTGTAATTGCCCGTCGAAAATAGAGCGAGCCGAAATGTTGAGCTTCTTCAGCGGCCTGTCAATGGCCGGGCTCATTGTCAACTATTTACTGAAGGGTAAATACCCTCTCAAATGGCAAAGACCAGCGGCTGATGTTTTTAATCCTGTCGGAAGCATGATAGTGAATCAGTTTGGATGCTTTCTCGAACGGAGCTTTATCAGTGGCAATGAGAATATTGTGATTGTAATTAATCGGATACGATCAGTCATCCAATCACATATTGATAAATAATGAACGATTAATAAATAATAATTTATATTTATCTGGAAAATCGAAGTGAAATTACTAAACAAAGCTCTTATGTAGAACTGAAATGAGAAATTATATCATAATACGAGTATAGAACTACTACGAGAACATACTTCGTTTAAGATATTAGCGAAATTAGGTTCTCCCGAGTGATATTGGATTGACACTATCATTCCTGAGCACAAAACATTTCCAACATCAGAATATTATTTCTATTACCCTACATACTGTTCTGTTATTCATGAGAGTATTCTAACTTCTATGTTCACGATGAATAAACTCAATCAAATATCACTGAATAAGATTTGTTTTTAAATTTTTTTACAGTATGTTCGATGTAACACAGTATGTACTCATTTTAAACTATAATAATTATACAAATTTATTTCGAAGTTATTATTCTATCAGCTGTATTCTAAAATTAATGTAGTCATGCAGGCCTTTGGAGCCCTAATTTAGCAGCAGAATAATAGTTTTCAAAGAAATGTGGTTGATAAGAATAGCTAAGTTCCATATCAAAGATGATAAATTATTATTCTTTTTCGTCGCAAACTGCAATAAAAAATCATTTAAGCCATTCTCGAACAAACAAAACTTGAATCTTCAAGTTTATTCCAGTTTCATTCTATTGGGAAGCAAATTTTATGCATGGCGGCTCAAACAGTTTCTGTTGATTGAGCACTTGCATGGAACGGTTACTGTGCTTACGTGATCTGAGTTGCGACTTTATCGACAGCAGTAGCTGAGTCATTTTGAAGCTGCGCTGCGAAGACAGACCCCCCCCCCTCACTAGAGAAAAATGACCAGCAGTCCATCGTCATTGCCTCTCCCCTCCACCCATCCTGCTCGAGCAGCCTCTACGATCGGAATCGAAAATTGAAAAAACGTGACAAGAGAACGGCAAAGAAAATGCCGGCGATGTAAATTCGAGAACGGCAGTGGCAGCCCCAGCTGTGGGGAAAGGGAAAGAGCAGAGGGGGAGACGGAAAACGAACGAACGGCACTCGCATCTAAACAAGTCGTAGTCGTCGGCAATGCTCACGAGAAGAAAAGAGACGAAGGAAGGAAACGATGAGACGTCGACGACGATCGAGGGGAGAAGAGAATGATCTGCCACTGCAAAGAAAACCCCAAGAGAAGATGCGTGCTTCTAACGGATAAACTAACAAAGCCTATTCCGGCGAAAAATCCAATAGTAAATCAAGAGAGCCCGTTACTACAGACATTTCGACCTTTGTCCTAAGGCGATCTTCCAGACAAGTTCTTGGTTTGCAATAGCCGATAAGTTTTCTCAATCACTGCGAGAAATGTTCGCCAGCTGTATCATCAAATAGAACCACGACCCAAGGAACAGATATTAACCATTTCCCGAATCAAAATTGAGGAGGCGCAGAGATGTGGTGGTTTCAAATGAAAATTGTGCTTCACATACATTGAAAAAGTGGAAAAAATTCTTGTTGATTGTTATTCTATTCAAAAATATTCATCACTGAGGTTTGTTACTCTCAGGTAAGTACAGAACGCACATAGGCAACATAAGCTGTTTTTCAATGCATCCTATCTTGGACATGTACTCTGAAATGATAGACCTTCCTGAAAATGCATAAAAATTAACAATACAATAATATTCAACTTTTATATTTATGATTCATATCATCAACTTTCCTATTTTGATTCTATCCTAACATTCAAGTATCATGATATTCCACATAAGCTGAATGGAACTAAACCCTAATGGTAAAATTAAATTAAATAATATCTGAAGTTCAACCAGAGTAAGCTCAAGTTTCAGGAGTTTTCTTGTTCTATTTTAGAAGCGGAACAATAATATTAATTCGATTATGAAAATAAGGAATAACTGAGGATGGAGTCAGTCATATTGGAATGAACAATTTCGCACGAGCGCTTAATTTTTTTGACAATAAAATACTTGAATAATTGATACTTCAAGAATAATACATTCTGAAGTATAATAAGGGCCGCTTTCCCCAACGCTGCTCAAGTAATAACAGCTGACGCTCAATTTTTTTCTATACTTTTCTATTCTCCGAATGAGGCTAGCCAGATGTATTGCTTAAGCAGCGTTGGGGAAAGCGGCCCTAAGAATAACATTCATTACCTGTATGATGTATTCATTATTGGAATCTTGATATTAACAACAAACACAAATATTCCCAATGATTAAATTTTTTACAGGCCAACATAATAGTTTACCTACCCTCACTTTTCGACTGAAAAAGTACAAGCGAAATGCTGAGGAAGTGTATTTCTCATGTGAGGGTCCCCCGATGGGGTCAACCAACAAGTTTCGAGCGACTGTGAGCTTATTCGAACTGCATTGGCCAAGTTGGCTTTCGGTGACTCTGTTGCATGGCAAGACGTGGATGTACATCTGCTTGCTAGCGGCTGTTGTTGTCGTCGGTTAGATAATTTCATTTTTGGGAACAAGAATAAGAGGCTGAGGCGGACAATGGTGGGTCGGAAGGAAGGAATAGCAATTTGTTGAAGGGGCGTGAATATTTGAGGACTGAATGCGCCGTGAGGAGGCGAGGAGAGGAGTCGTCGAGCTCTACTGCGTGCCTAGTTTGCCAGAGTCTGTCTGAGGTGAGGTGAGTGAGGTCTATCTGAGAGTCTGTGGCCCGGCCAGGATAATGGAGCCGAGCCTCGCCTCACTACAGTGTAACTTCTTGCGCCCCCACCCACACACCACACAGACAACATAACAATCGCAAACTTGCTCAGTGTACTCCACCTTTTCAATTTCACCTCAATTTCCACTGAATATACTTTATTCAATCGAGTTTTCCTCTTTCGCCCTCATTGTGTTCTGCACTGCTATTGAGGTTCATTCGATTCGAGATTCTACTGCTGGTATCACGTGTACTGAACTTTATTCAGTAAAATACAATTCATGCCAACATAATACTATATTGTAGATGTTGGTAATTCAGTATCTTTAAGCAATGATTGGTGAGAACGTTGAGCTGCGAACGTTTAGTTCTACTCAGTACAACAAATAATAATAATTTTGTAATGTGGAAAGAATTATTATGATTCATTCCGCTACTCGCAAGTTTTTTCATTATTATGACGACGATTATTGAATTAAATCAAACAATAATTTGAATGCGGAAATAGAGTAGCAAAAATTATGAAGTTGGAACCTATGAAGTATTGAAGTAGCCTATACACTCAGGCCCCTGAGTGTAATGAAATATCAATTGTTTTTGTTTTGTTATCTGATACATAAACAATGTTTATGTCTGATGGAAAGATGAATGGTATGTGCGAATCACTCCAGATAATTTAGAAATTCTAATTCATAGGCAATCAATAAGTTATTATATAAAAGCTAGGAAGTCTTATTATGGAGAAAAAGAAGTGTTGACTTTGATAAAGTTGAAAGATCCAGAGAATGAAAAAATCGCCTATTATGCAACACAATGCATTCGAATATGAAAAAAGACCTTTTTACTTATTTCTGCCAATCACTCAAGTACGTACGAGTATTTTTCCAATCTATAATATTTTGAAAGTCAACAGTTTCATTCATTCATCGCCTGTCTTTAAACCCCACTGCAATCTCATCAAGACCCCACCCCTAAATAACCTCAGAAACCACTGAAAACTATTATTCCAGAGAAATGAAGTGATTTCCAAGTGCTTAGTTACCGGAATTGTCATAATTTGATGCACAGACAAAGTAAGGTTGTATCGTTCTATTTTGTTGAATTGTACGTTTAGTTCCTCACCTCGAAGGTCAAAGTGTCATTAATTTATATCATTGAACAAAATTTCCTTCTTTTCCATAAAAATAATATTGTTATCTCCTCTGCTAGATTCAACACGACCACAGGACTAACAGGATTCCAACAGAACAGATACAAGTGTCTCTCAGACGTTACAGATCACTCATTCAGTCATCTTATGCCCGGTTTTTCAGTCGTTCCATAAACTTATTGAATCAATCTCTTTTTTTTGCATTTAAAAACACATGGTTATTGATTCAATAGTGCTATTGGATCCATAAACTTTATTGAAAAATTCAACTTGAATGGTTAATATGTGATGTGATTATCATGATTGATGTCAATCGTGTCATCAACAAGTCCTACTCGTGATCACAGTTTGTAAAATGACAATTTAGCAGCAGTAAGTGAGTGGGAGAATGATAGCTCGTTAGAGCAAGCAGTAGTGTACAGACTAGCCCGAGTACACCGCTATCGTGACGGTAATGCATCAACGAAGCAGCGGCTGTTCCCCGCATGCACCCAGCACCAGGCGATTGATCTGACATTGTGATCCGGTTTATCTGAGTCTGCTCACGGCTGCATGAAATCGATTGAAAGTCTCATTATGCAGTTAAATTGATCGAGAACAATCCCGACCTCTCTCAATACATCGACATTGTTCATCCTACGCTCAATAATAATGGATCGGGATTAGATAGATGAGATTCCAGCTGATCAAATTCATCGACATGTTATTCCACAAGATATAATACTCAAGTTTTTCTACTCATAATAGCCTATTTATCGCAATACTTGTTTGTTATAGCATTTCTTTATTTTTTCATTGTTTCTCAGCTCAAATGTGAAAAATTTACAACGACACAAATGTAACAAATTATTTCTCCATAAATAAACAAGAAATTCTCGTGAATCGATTCTTTTCAAAACCACTCCAAAATCGAATATAATTACATATTTCTTGGATGGATCGACGGAAACAGCTTAAAACTTTTTATCATGGACCATCATTTGCTCTAATAAACTTGTTAATTTGAACAGCAAACCTAAAAAGTAATTTTAATTTGACATTTTTATGTTTTTTCTAACTACCTCTCATTAATTTTTAACTAACTTCTCTCATTTTGAGCAATAGTGGTCATTTCTAACGTTTTAATGTGAGAGCCTGAATATGATCCAAAGTCATTAAGTTTCTTATTTATTTATTCATCTTCATCACATTACATCAGTTTTTGGGAATACTCCCAATTGATAGGTGATATTATAGGTTGATTTCTACCTAAGTTTTCACACATACTACATTCTACATACGTTTTTTCTACATAAGTACATAAGTTTTTCTACAATAATATTTTCTCAATTTGCATCAATTCATTGGAAGTTACAAATCAAGAAAAAACCTGACTCTTCAATCATTTCAAATGATTGAAGATCTTATATATATAATATGAATAAGAGCATAACTTATGAATAGAGCTCATTTGATAAGAGCTGATGAGGAGGGCGAAAAAAATTGATAGTTAATTTGAAAGAAAGTTCAAATTAATCGTGTTTTTCTCTATATTTTGAACCGACATTAGGAAAATTCGTAGAGAAGACATGTTTAGTCCTAACTCCGCCTGATAATGAATCTTTTCATATCTTTTATATTTTACTAGAATTATATTTTTCATAAAGAAGAGGGCATTGATCAAAAAATATTATTATCAGCATTAGCAGCAAATGATAAAATATCATGTCATTTATTTGTAATTGTTAATTAATATGAATTATCATTATTCAATTAATTCAGGCGAATAATTCGAAACAATGAGAGAAACAAACACAATTTTGATTTATATACTCCCGTTTATTTTAACTTACCTCATCTTCCACATAAAACTTGAACATGAAATCACTTTTCTTACCAGTTATTAACGCCGTGATTAGTTGGGGTTGGTGGCCTAATGAGGCCGACGTTCAACAGAGAACATGTGCGTTGTAAGTACTGGCAGTAACATAAAGTGTCGGCTATGAAGAATGCCATTATAGAGATTTCTGTGTTGGGTGTGCCTGCGCGGAAGGAAGAGAGGCCTTTGGGAATCGGACAGACACGGCAGTGCAGTGCAGGTGGTCACAGGTGAGTTGGCAGGAGTGAAGCGAGCGTCTAGAGTTGTTAATTATCCCTTAAAGGGGGATCGGGGTCCCCAGGGATCGCAGGGGAATCGGGGATCAGGCGCGACCGAATTTACGAGCCGTGCTCCGAACGGAGTGCGCGCTCAAGCACAACACGGCTACAACTCAGCCGACTCCCGACTACCCACTGCGTCTTATTATTGCCCCATTCACGCCAACCCTACCACACACATACTGGCTAGTAGAAATCCATGCTCATCAACTTATGAATAATCTACGTTCCACATTGAATATTAATCTCAAAGATGTTTCATGAACTGATTCACCATTACTATCTTAAGGAATTTCAGATTTGTGTGTCGAAGCATTGTAATGTAACAGGCATTTTCTAAGCTCTCTATGATTTTTCGTGACCTTAGTGATCTACGCCACGATTGCATCTCATTTATAGTACGCCGTGGCGAAGCGTGGTATACTTAACCGGTCATCGCCGAGTATATTTCCTATAGGACATAAACCCGGCGATAACCGGTCAAGTATACCACGCTTCGCCATGGCTATTACGTTATTATCCACTTCCATGTTTCTTTGCAATAGTGGTACTATAAAGTTGTTGATATGAACCATGTAATTTATAAAATACTAATAAGAGTGTTTCATGAAAAAATAAGTTCAAGAAAATTGCTAGTCATTGAACAGTAGCATTTGTTTACTGGTGTTTACTTGTTTACTTAGTCATGTATCGAGAAACTGACATCTTCTAGGCTCTCTATGATTCACTTTCCATCACCTTGGTGATCTAAACCACGATTACTTTTCATTTCTATCATTATTAACCACCACAAATACAACTTATGATCTCCAAATACCAATTGAAACGCGATCAATCCAATTATACATTGAAGTGTACATGATATTACACTACCTCACATTATCGACATACAGTTCTTGATTAATGTAACGCAAACAAGCCTATCCACTTCGTGCTTATTGATGTTTACAACTAACAGCTATGTTCAGCTGTCAAGACAATTCATACAACATCGGTTCATTTTGAATTAACGTTTAATAATATGTAAATTATTTTGTAGTGATATATATCTATATATATTCAAGGTTAGTGGATCTCTCTACATAATATGTTATATATTATCTTGTTATATATTTACGTTATCACAATGGGAATAGAACAGGGTGTATCCACAGGATTCACATTCAACTGGAACTAAGCAGTCGTTGAATTTAACTCTCATGATCCCCTTTTCCATTATCAACGCACAAGCCCTTGTGGGAAACACCCCCGAAAAAGATTAAAAGCTGAAGAAAGTTGGAATTCCAGATGTCAGAAACGACAGGGTAAGAAAAGATGTAAAATTCTACAAGGATTAATTTTTTATTTTAAGATATTTTTACCGAAATTGTGATTTAAAACAAAAAGACGTACCATCCTTCTATCAAGTTAATCACGAAGTAGTCTGCTCCCACGATATAGTCGTTTCAGTCATTATCGTTCTTCATGGAAGATTATGTTTCGATAACTATAGCTTCAAATTCCTACTTGTATAGCTTCATTCAATTATTTTTATATTTTTCATGTAGTAAATATTATTTTTGTACAATCACTCTTATATTACAAAAATTAAGTTCACTAACACCATGAAACTTTCAATTTAATTAATCCCCTTGAGATCGCTAGGAAAGTGAACGAGATGCACATGATTTGGAAATTCATCAGGTTCGTCGCTTGTTTTCAACAAAGTAATCAAGGTGCGTCATAAACCTCATCTCTTTTTTCAAGTCAGCCTTTCTACAGCTCTGAACAGCGCGTACTACCTATGAGACTTGCCATATATGTCCATAAGTAAACGTTCGTGGAGCTGGCTTGGAGTTGCTGAAGAAATGTACTAGGTTGGGAGGGTGGGGAGGTGAGTAAGAAGGGGGACCGGTAAGGGTGTTATTTCCCCAGCGACTTGGGCCTTGGCTGCTGGTCTCTCCATTATTCAGACCGCAATCTACTCGTACACTTCTGCTGGCAGGGAAATTAGAACGGAAAACAACAACCCGAGCAAGGAGAAATACAAATTATACAAAAATGGCTGTATATATCCCGTTCCTGTTCCTTCTCAGCCACCATCCCATCTTTTTTGGACGACTACTTTCATTTTTCGTCTCGCTCTCCATTTCGGCTTCTTGGCCGACCGCAATTTCTCCCCTTCAGCACCAGGCTAGTTTACCGTGCAAAAGGACGACCTCTCTCTAAAATCTAATTTTCACGTGGCGTATAAACCAGCGGAACAAGCTCTTATGAAAATAATTTTATTCCCATCCTTCACGCTACCCACTGTTTATGTCTGCTGGCTTTCAAAGACGTTCTCTTCCTCTGCTCAGCATTATGATGTTTTGTCGTGCAGATGTGTTTTCTGAGAGAAAGTCTCTTACTCGCAAGAGCAGTAGAGCACTCGTCTTCCCTTTTTTCCAGGTTTCGTAAATTGTATAATAATATTTCATTCATTTGAATCAAAATTCGTAATAGAAATTAATACCTTAAAAAATTGCATGATCAGTATTTGAAATGGTAATGGTAATGGTAATAATATTATATTGTATTTACTATCACTATAATATTCTCATATAATTTCTTATGAGAGTTAAGAAGTGGATCCAAAATGTCGAATACAAACTATTCACGTTTCAAATCAGATTTTGATCTGAGGATGATGAATCACATGAGTCCCAATTCTTTCTAATTTTCCTTATTGACAATTCCAAAAATACATAATTAACCCGTTTCTTCACTATTCTTAAATATTTATTCCTTTGCATAATTTCAATAGAGTAACTGAACAACAGGTTTTTATAAAAAAATGTTCAATTTGCCAATGCCGTTCTACCAAACAGATTTTCTGTGATCTGATCATGTGGAAAATTGTTGTTTTTCAAACATTTTTATTGTTCTCAATAATATTTTAATAAATGCTTGTATTGTAATAGCAATAATTGTTATTAATAGCAATTGCAATTATAATTCAATAGCAATTAGAGTATTGTTATTTGTAAAGGTAACAAAATTATTGCCACCGTCTCAAAATCTGGATTTTGTTGTTTCGGCAATAATAGTTCTTGTTCTTGAGGAATTTCTAACGAGTCTCATCAAGAACATCTTTACGAAAATATAATCATTCTGGGTTTTAAAATATTGTATCTTTAGAACTTTATCCAATTTTTTTCTCTGAAATATAACCGAATGCTGAGAATTGATTGTAATAAGCTGTTTAAATCTTCTAGATGAAAACCATATTATTACTATTTCTCTCTTCAAGTCTACTAAGTCGTAGAGGATTAGTCATAGAGAGAGTAATTTACATTCTCCTAGTGGAATAAAAGTGAACGCAACGAGTAAGTAATGAGTTATTAAGTAATAAGTTATATAAGTATATTTCTCAGTCTAGTATTATCTTGATCTTTTATTCACATATCAGATTACCTGAAAACAGGCGTCATCTCTCATCATCACCCTTCTCATTACCCACGCACAAGCCTAGAGCTCTTGTGGACATCACCTCCAGAAACAAAATTGTTGTGCATATAGAAAGATATATTAGTGATAATACATGTATTATTTCTTATAAGGCCATATCTTTTATCAATGCCAAACCTTTTAGTTTTCAATGGTTTTGGTAATGAAATTCTATTTGTGGCATATTCTGATTGAATTCTAATCGGTAGTTCAAGTGTAAATTAATGGCAATTCTGATTTGATTTGTCGCTAATAATTCTAAACTTTGGTTTCATAGTAATATATTTCAATCAAATTGATTCAAAACAAGGTAAACTTAATTAATATCACAATGTTAATAAACACAATTGCTCTGAAGGATGGTCCACAATTTTTCAGACCGGAACTCTAAATTTCTACAGACCGTAATGGAATGGAGAAATAAAATAAGAAAGATTTCCATAGCGTCCAAATTTCGGGGAAATCGAAATCACATCGGAAACGTGCTGCGGGTATAAGAAAAGGCAGCACAAGAACAAACTGACATTCATGGAGCTTTGTTTTTGGAGAGTGCTACGAGAGGAGGGCACTGCTTGAATTTTATTGTTTCTGGTGCTTTACGAGCCATAAGACAGCTATTATAAATATACCACAGGCTGGTGTATTCCAACCTTCTCCCTTCTAATACGATTTCTCCTTCCACCATTCTTCTGTTCGAAGCAATTTTCAGTGTTGCGATGGGGTAGGACACCCAACCTCCAACCAGTAACGCTGTGTCCAAACGAAAACCTCTTTGTCATCAGTATAGGCTATAGAAAAAGGCAAATTTTTGCACAACTCGCGTTATTTGATCATACTCTAAACACACACCGATTAGTCATTGCATCAGTGTGTGATGCTTCATAAGCAACTATGTGAATTACTGTGACTAAACGTGACTAATCTTGTCTTGTCTTGTCTTGACTAACCGGTGTACGCCTAGCCGTAGTATTATTTGTGTGATAAGACTACCAAAGATTTGATAATTATTCTTCTCTATTATTCAGAATGACTGTATAAAAATTGAGATAAAAGAAAACTTCATTAAATAGCAAGAATGAGGAAGAAGTCAATATTGAGTAGGTCATCGTAACGTTCTTGAAATTCAGGCCTTGTTAGCCTAGAACTCTTTCCAATTCCTGCTGAAAGGCCTACTAGATAAGGCTACAAAATAGAACAATAACAGCTTATTGCTTCAAAACCATTCTTGAACATTTTTGATGAAACTAATTATTGGCATAATATCTGATTTTACATCACATCTGATTTAAGGACGTAAAGGGAGCTGATACATAGACCTGCACATGGAGCTGCACATAGACCAGAGAGTAAGTAGATTGTAAAAAGGATACAATTCATCAGAAGACAATACAATTCAAGTGAAAAGACGAGGGACAAAAAATAATTCGTCCATTAGAAGAACAATTGCCAATGTCGTTGGAAGAGAAGAAAGCATTGCAAAAGACAAATGGACTTTTGGCTCAGCTTACAATTGAAAGTTTAATTCCCGTTTCGGAACAGAACATTTAATACCAATTACGCCAGCCACATATGTTAACGTTTAGAAATTGGAAACACATCAACAATAAATTGCATGTTCCACATCGGAAGTGAACCAGCTTGTTCACAGGCCAGAACTCTATTATGGTGTCTCCAGTGGAAATGGGCGGAATCAAGTATCTATCCATTTCACACACTTAATTTGCCACCCTCCTACACATTTCAATCGCACACAATTGTTCTTTCTATAGTGTACAACTGTACATCCAAAGATTAAACAGTTCTTCATTAATTAGCAATGAAACTGAATGATGAAAAGGCTTTGTCTTCAAACTAAAGAGATAGCTTAACGAATACAAAAATTGAAGTGTGATTCTTTATCCTTGTAATCCAATAATTTAATCGAGCAAATAATATCCATTGCTTTAACTGTCTGGTCGAAGTGTTTATCTTTCGAGATCTTTTGAAATAATCTGTTTGCACATTGGGAAAGAACAAGCGACTCACTTTTCAGTTATTTTTCAATTTCAGGGATGAAAGTCACTGTTAGCGAGGATAAATGTTTGTTGTTAGGAGACAAAATTAAAGGGCGGCCTTACCGTGAAGATTAGGTGAGGAGGAGGAGGAGGAGGAGAGATTTCCAGGGGCCGCTGTTCAGAGAGTTAGCTTAAGTCAGCGATTGGTTAATTGTGAGGGGCAAAAGCTCTCTTTTCCTCTCTCTGTACAAGCAAGTTAGTGAATTGCTGATTTATTTGTTTCGGAATAAATCTTTTCGGTTCTTTCATTAAGAACCACCCTCCAAGGATTCAAAAGTATGTCTGACTATTCACTCTCGCTATCTTTTCTTTGTTCTTCTCAGAAAAGGAACACCTATGTTCCTGCTTCCTGATTTGTACAAAGTACATGCTTTACTTCCATAGTGTGAGAGATCCATGAAACCGGAAACAATTTTCGCATTTTAAACATTTATTCATTCATTTATTCATTTATTGGCAAGATACATTAGAATGTGGGAAGAATCAACAGACATTTGTCCAAAACTGCTTCTTTCCCGAATTTTGATAAATAGTCCAGAGGTTATGTTGTTGACTCATCTTACTAAAATTGTGAGTCCAAAAACTAATAACGATGATAATGATGATGATGATGATGCCTCCGATGTCCCAAAAGCTGGCCGTTTGATTCAATGTTAGCATTTCGGATTTTCGGTCATTCTCTGACAAAAACCTGCTCTATTGGACGTCGAGGCCAAAGGTAAAAAATAAGAAGGGGATATCCTCGAACAAGAACATTGTCTCTTCCACACATTGTGGAAACTTCATATTGCACGAAGTTTGAGTTGGATTGCACCAAACGGGTTCAGCTATTTGAATCAGCTGATCCCATTTGATTAGAATTGTACTGATCCTGGATCTAAATTGATCTTGCTTGGCTTCATTAAAGTATTTGAAACTATACTCGTCTACCACAATGTAGAAATGTAGATGATTCGATACTAAAGTTTTCTTTTTCTTCCACCACATTGTAAGAATAGTAGAGACTATTTGGAAACGTTATTCAATGATGCACTGGGAAAGAGAATGAGACCAACGAGAGTAGTGAGAGAGTGTGGCCGTTATTAGGGTAGCGTGCCTTAACGTGTTGCAAGTTCACATGGCTGAGTGTTGAGGGCGTAATAAGGGCGTACCCTGTGCCTCCCGTATTGCTGCTGCGATGGCCTGCCAGTGCGACCCCACTGGAGCTGCTGCTGCTGCTGCTTGCAATATCTGCATGCGGCTTGATATAGAGCGTACCAGGTGCACACGCCCATATTGCCACTTTTATTTGTTTTCGTCTCTCTTTCACTCCTCCTCCTCCTCCACCTCCTCCCTTCCCCACCTTAGACCACAGACCATCACCACTAGCACCGTGTCAACTTTTATTGCACGCTTGTATCTCCACGATTGCTCTGTCTTGCACTAGCTCTTCACGAGCACAAACATAAAATATCAACCGCTCTCTCTGACCCACACCCATCCCGAGTTTATACCAGCTTCACCCTCCACCAATATAGACCTGGTGGTCGCCTAAAATTATTATACCGCTGGATACCTCATATTACTGCTACAATATTGTCTACTCGCAACTGTACTCAACTCAAAGAGTTTCAAGATTATTATTGCGTACAGTCTACTTGGGCCTACTGACTGTGGGTAGGATTTTGAATTGGTATACGATGTTCGCATAGGGTTTGTGAATGGGATGTTTAAATTGGGTTATATTGTATGTAGTGATGATATTGCCATTATTATGACGTGGCCCATACACGACCATATACAAGGGTAAGTCAAAAATTATTCGGACTTTTACCGTTTACAACCTTTGTGTTGGTCATAGCACCATACGCTCTTGCATGCTTACAGTGGGTACAGTGGCATACTATTATATCAACATAAAAGGTCAACATAACGGTGGCAACGCTTACATGCCACATCCAAGTTCGACCAGATCAGTAGTCTGTCAGCGACAACATAAGCATGTCCGCTCCGCTAGCAATTTGCACCAAGGAGAAACAAACAGCCGTAGTTCGTTTTTTTGGTCAGAAGGAGTAAAGGGGGCTGAGATTCATCGCAGAAATTCAGGACAGTACTGCCACGTGCCAGTGTTGCGAATGGGTGGGAAAATTTAAAAACAGCCAAACGAGTGTGACTTAAGAAGAGTGAGCAGAACGCCCGTCCACGTCCACCACGGACGACAAGATTGAGCAAGCTCGATTGATGATTTTGGCGGGTAGTCGAGTTACCGTCAATGACATAGCGTCATCATTGAACATCAGTCATGGTTCTGCCTTAACAATTATTCACGACGAACTCGGTTTCCATAAATTTGTGCGCGATGGGTACCCAAACAGCTGACTGATGAAGACAAACTCAAGCGTGTCGAGACTTGTCGACGCTTACTCGCCCGTTACAACAAAGAAGGTGAATCGTTTTTTGACCAAAGAGTACCCGGTGATGGAACGTGGGTGCATCATTTTGAGCCTGAGTAAAAGCGCCAGAGTATAGTGTGGAACAGGGGAAGCGGTGCACAAGTGGCTCTGCGAGCAACCAAAAACCTTCTTCTCAACAGGCATAGGTACATTACCTTGTGAACGGTTGGACCAAGTGCATCAAAAAGGAAGGATAATAAATTATGTAGAAAAGTAGTGTATGCGTCAAACTGAAATTGTTGTGTAAATATATTTTTAAACAAAAGTCCGGATAATTTTTGAGTTGCCCTAATACATATAGACTATATCACAATATTCAATTCAAGTACAGAAGCGGCCACAAAATTGAGTACCTGTGAAATTTTGCACTATTGTCAGATATGGAACTGGTAAAGCGAGAAAATGTCAAAAATTGCTTGCTTCTGTTCACAAATTGACGACGCTGTGCTTCCAGTGTTGTCTATTTTGAGTAGTTAGCTGACGAGACTTGACAACTCAAAATGTCCCAACCGCCTTATTTCGGGGCCGTCAGTGTAAATCATGCTTGATAAAAACACTATAAGTAATCTATTTATTACTATATGGGAGATCATGTAGTGAGAAAGGTATATTGTAATAATTATTATGAGAAGAATTATTTTTATCAACCTTGACTACTGTCTCAATGCTTCTCATTCACTTGAAACTTTTGAAGTGAAAACTTTGAAGGACAGGATTGTTATTCAATGTAGTAGCTCAAAGAAAATGTGGAATTCAATATCAGGAATATTATCGTCCTGTTGTTCTCATAACAATATGAGTTTATGATGAGTTGGAATGACTGTGTCTCACTATGTCTGAGCTGACACATCAATTTGTCTGAATTTTTTCGTCTATTGGCAATCAATCATCAATTGGCAAGAATTTTTTCTTTATTTGAGAACTATATATTATCATGCTTACTTACAGCACCACTCATATCAAGATTAGTAACAAAACTTGTTTTGATGAAATCCAGAATTTCTAAAATAAGAATAAATGTGAAATTTGTTATAAAGCCTAGAATTTAAAATGACATTAATTGAAAATATAAAGCATGTTTATGTTGTCTATTCTGAGAATATAATGTTGACAAGGAATATATGTATATATATGTATAATATAGTGTAGAAAAAATAAACGCCATTGATCTTTCAATACAATATGATCAAATAAATTAATATCTCAACACACAATAATCATACAGTAACCTCCAATTAATTACAGAGATCCACATTTTAACTCATACACTCGAGTCTATTTCAATGTCTCGAATTATAAATTATGGGATTTCTCTGAAAATGAGAACGAAGCGATAAGGTACAATAATGTATTTTTGTTCAACCCTCGCTGTTGGAACCGCTTGCCAACCAAATTGCGGTGATAAAGAATTCAAATCAGTTCTATTAACATTAAAAGCCCTTCCTACCCTCCTCACCAAATTTCATTAATCAATGAAAATGTTTCAAGTGATAATAAACTTATCAAATCGCTCCTGAAAATGGAATCATGAGCAATTTTGGAGAGAGCTTCATCTTCATATTTTGTAAGGCGATGAAGAGAAATATGAAGTGATATCAGCCAAAGGGATAAAATGCACTGGCTAATTCGATGAATTATCTAGAAAGGTCTTGCTCGGCTGGATAGCCGTGACCTCAGTAGCGACAAGCCATTAACGATGCCACTAAAGCAACCCTTGGATATAAAAACAACCCTCGGCTCAGTCTTAAATGGTGGAGAAATGGCTCGCCATGCTTGGATGGGAGGGTTTTAGCTGATTGAATCTCCACATCAGCCCTTGTTATGATGGTAACAATGTGAACCTTTCTCCTCAAATTACACTGGATATCTCTTTCATTCCCTCTCTGTCTCTCTAGGATAGACCAGTCAATTCACACAAGTAGAAGACACCGTAACTGATGAGATGATTGATGATGGATTATTAATAAAATAGCGGAACTCAGTATTTGAATCAATTATGTAACTTGACAACATAACCCGATTTCATTCTGACCATTAAAGTAATGGACTATTGAATAATATAGGATAAGTGAGGAAACTGAAAAGTAAATAAATTAGGTTGTTTGGCTGGATGATGGAATATTAGACATCATCAATTGGTAACTATTATTCCCTAAATTGATGATGTAGTGACAAACGAGCATTTACGTACATAAATTGTACATGAACAAACGAGCACAAATAAGAAAAGATAAACTTCGAGAACCAAGATTTCAGTTACTTTCTGAAAATGATACATAGCTGACGTATCTCTTTGGTGAAATGTATTAAGATACTCGTGGATAAGAATACAGTAGTTTCTCTAGACATCACATAAGCATTATACAATTCACTATGTAACACTATTCATTACTTGGATCATAGCACCATACCCTTTGTGCATGGAAGAGTCAATAAATCGATTCGTCTTATCTTCAAGATTGAACAATGTTCTTAATACGAAATCAGGAACCAACAGGACCAACCACATATAATACAAGTTAAAATCCACTGATTCTCCTCATAAGGGAAACGCTACTTGCTGAATCGATCTCGTTTGATTTGGAAAACCTTAAAATAATGGATAACTGATCAATTCCCGCTAGTTGTTAATGCATTATCGTAATTAATCATTCTGTTATTTTATCGTAACTAGTGAATCAGATCTTGAATGAAATCGATGTCATTCTTGGGCTCCTGTTACAACGAAAATCAATACATGTTTTCATACCGAGAATTTATTGATGACGTTAATCGTTCATGCTTACAATATGAGATTTGAGGATTTATCTATTTTTCGAATGAACCTTTCAAAGATTACTGAGGTACTATGCAGAGTCAGTATTTCAGAGTAGAGATGCATGTCATTACAGCATGGGACTAATTCGGCTTGCAGTCTTTTCGATTTATTGTCAGGCATACAGCCGATGGCGCAATTGATGCGGTCACTGAGCTGAGAAATTGTATCTGAATTCTTCGTGGACGCTGAAACCGATACAGGCCCGGAAAAGTGGAGAACGGAAAACGGACCAGCTAATGCTCCATCGCAACGGCTGCAACACGTTCTCGCTTATTCCGGAAACACTAATCTCTACTTCCCCTTCACTTCTACTTCGTGCCACTCCATGACCCCATCTCAACACATTTTAAACCTCGGCACATATCCTGCGTTTGCCCCACTGCACTCACCCAGACATACTTTTCATGTTATGTCGATATAGGCCGACTGTATGAATTGGTCTCAAGTCATGAGGCTGAATACTTTCAAACGTTGCATGACTCCTACTATGGAAATGAAAAACCGAGCTCTACTGAAATCTATGGTAAAGTAATATTGGAGCTGATTGAGTGAAGGTGAAGATTGAAATATGTAAATTTCATATTCACATGGGCCCGATTGATTTTCAAAGAGGAATTGTGAATGCAGACTTAAATCTTGAAGAATACTACTTAATTTCTGAATAATATGGTGAGATGACTCCTACCACAGATAACGTAAATCAAGATTTACGTTATCTGTGCTCCTACATTCAATATTATCAAGGAAATGGTAAGTCGACGCCATGTGAAGGTCATACTTCTTGGATAAATGTATCATATTGCAGAATATTCTAGATTTTATAATAGAAACTAATTCAAATTGATTGATTGAGCTTTCTAAATAATCAACATTCATTAACTTTAAATGGAAATGGTGAGTCTACGCCATGTGAAGGTCATACTTCTTGGATACAAGTATCATATTGCAGAATATTCTAGATTTTATAATAGAAACTCATTCAAATTGATTGATTGAGCTTTCTAAATAATCAAAATTCTTCAACTTTAAATTTCTACTCTATTTTCAAATTTTCATTGCTATATACTTGCTGTACACACTACACTATCTGTAACCAATAAACACTAGATGAGTAAAATTGAATTTCCAATAATTATTATCGTAATATTTTCTGTCTATTCCGAAGTAGTGAGAGCCTGATAAGTTTTGTACAGTAATTGATTAATCACATTTTCTCGATTTTAATTTGATTCCTCCAATCATTTCTCACCCCAAGTATAGAAATCTGATAAATAATAACTTTCTGTTCAATTTAATTTGGTTAGTGGAGTATGTATCCGGCAGCGTTTTTAGTCGGCAAATGTCTCAATGATAATTTATCGTGTGTCAATGCACTTTCAATTTGCATCCCTTACTTTCAGCGACAATGTAAAACAACAATGGACGGAGTAGCATTGTCGCGTCTGGTTGCATTAGGGTTTGATGCAAATGGTATTATGTTGTAATAAGAGGGTTACTTGTTGAGTACTTTGTAGTTTGCGCGAGGCCTTTTAGCGCATCTGTGAGTAAATAAAGTCCCCGGCCAGCGATAATTAGATGAAATCACGAAAAGCGGCCTGCATACTAAATAGTGTCGGACAGTGTGAAGAGAGCACTAGCAACCGGACAAAAGCGACCGCCATTCTCTGCTCTCTATCTACCCGATCATGCCCCGGCAACTAATTTCACAACTCGCGTACAACAACCGCCTGGCTCTTTGTCGCCTGCTGCAAATAAACTTGGCCACAAAAAATGTGCTCGCCTCGCGAATAGCAATGCTGTGTCAAAGCAATGTTCTTTGTCCAGGCGCCAGCTTCTTGCTAACTGTAACCGGAGCAGACTAACGGAAACGAACTTAGCCTAATTATCTTATCTATTCCGAGAGAACATTGATTTTCACACTTTGTTGATTAACAAAAAGATCACTGTTGATATGAACTTCTTGAAAAACAAAATAAACCTCCAAAGAATGGAAATTGGAAAATTAAAAAAAAAAAATCCAAAGAATATTTTCCGTTTTTGTATTGAAATAAAAAAATATTTGTCCTTGAGCTCTTTGATCTAGTCCTATATTTTATGGTAGATTATAGTCCTATAGAATTTTTATGGTAGATAATTAGGTATTTTTTTCTCTTCCGAAATAAGTATGAGGCCTGTACTGATTCCAACTATCTTGTATTTGTATTACAATGAAAATTAGAATCTTAAAAAAAATCATTATGAATAATTTATTTATGAACCTCTAGTTGGAAAACTAAATGAAACTGCAAACAATGATTTTTTAGTTTTCGTATTAAACTGAAAAATATAATAAGAGTACAAAAAGAATATTTTTCATTTTTTTATTTAAATGAAAAATTATTCTCCTTTCACTCAGTCCTATCCTTAACTAGAATTCCGGTGCTAGCATATAAAGTCATTTTTTCTCTTCTGGAATAAATTGTATATTAATTCCAGCTACCAATACAGAAATATATTTTACATTTTGGCTACAATACATTTTGGATGATTTGTTGAGGAGGGGGTGTTGTGGTATACGCTTTTCAATATTTGACCTCTATTTTAGTCAAACAAAGAAAATAATAACGTGACGATTTCAGTAAAAAATTTCAATTGAAATTATATTTATTCACAAGGTACAGCAAAAATACATAAATAATTTGATGAAGGCTCCTCACAAAGGGAAATGCTTACTATGAATGAGGTTAGAGATGATATTTTCCGAGTGTACTTGTGGTGTGATAACTTCAAAGGCATGGAACCATAACAAGGCTTCATCCAAACACATTCCTGGAAAACCAATCAGTATTATCATTTGTCAACAGCGATGGAATTATGAATAAGGAAAAACCGGAGAAGGGTCTTCCATATTATGACTGCAGCTACTTCCCGGCAGATTTGTTAAGTATAAAGGAATTGTTATTAGAGGGACCGTATCAAAGTTCACGTCTTATTTTGTCCCTATTTTTAGAAAGACAATTTTATCTCAGTCGGATCAAGGCGCGAGAATGGGAGGAGGCGAGTAATGAATAAAGTAAGAGAGGAAGGATGATGAGGACGGGACGGGGAGCTGGTAAAGAGGATTTGTGGCAAATGAAACGGAAGTTGGAGAAGTGAAGTCACCCCTCCCTTGTGTTGGCGCCGAAACAGCCGCCCTTATTCACTGAAATTTCTTCTTCGACCGAATTTAAAGCGGACAAAAAGAATAAAACCTTCCTTCCTCCACACTCTTGGATATCTCTGAATACAGATGGGTAAATGGCCATCTTACCAGACGTATTCTCAGCAGTCGCTTAGCTTAGATTAATTAAATGCATTCGTTGTATCAACCCTATCTGACTGCGTTTGTACTGAGTTGTGCTGAGTTCCTCCACTATAAACTTCTTATGCCATCACCCTTTATCTGTCCCACCCTTTGTTCGATAAAAGCAAGGATACTTTTTGATATACCCATATACATTGTATTTGAAAAGACAATTTTTCTGTTTAGAGAGATGCCGATATTCATGTAAGTCAAAATAAACGTTAGGTCTACAATTATATTGTTAATGTCACTCAAGGCATAGAAATAATATTATTCTCCATATATTTATCAGAAGCATAGAAATTCCTGTTGACATGGATGACAAGAAATACTGCATAGTTTTTTTAGTAATTTCAGAAAATATTTTCATGTAATCTTTATATCTCTCCTACATCCCAATTTCTACTGACAAAGAAGTGATTCTAGATAATCTTATATAGATTATTATAGACTAGATTATAATAGATTACTATAGATTAGACTATTACAGATTATAATAGATGATTATAGACTATTCTATAATATTCTAATAACGGCTTAATGATAATATTCTTGTTCCGAACAATAATTATAATAAACACAACCACAACTATTGATGGATAGTAAGTTGATAAGAGTAAACCAAATTACCACAGCAATCACAGTACAGTGAATAAATAAATAAATGATAAATTTATTTCCTTCTTCAAAACTAAAATACATCAACTGTGGAATTCTATTATTAAGTTAACGATTGATTCTCCTTAAAAATCACAGAATCCAATCTTTTGATAGCGTTATTCTGCTCAAATAGCAAAGTTAATGGAGCTTGATTGATGACCGTAACATTCCGATTGAACAACGTGTCTTGTATATCTTGTAGGCTCGTGGATGAATAGGTGGTTGACGGAGCTTGTTTCGGTCCAACACCCAACGCTGTTTTGTGAGCTGCTGTAACACAGTGGATAGAGTGGAAGCCGCAGTACGGTATTTGGCTCTCTAGCCAACGGAGACAACATGAAAAAGGGATGCGTACCAGTTGTGACCGAGCAATACTCCAAGGGACGCTCGACAAATGAGCTTGCACGTATTAATGAACGTATTAGACGTGAACTGGCCACTATTAATAATGAGCACGGTTGGGTAGCGTGGTAGCAGTTGACACTGAACGTGTCTGCAGTCCCCTGTCCCCCGCTTTCCAACAACATTGAACCTACTAGAGTGCGCTCAACCCCCTCACCGATAATGCCTATTGTTGTCATTACAGAACTTTGTCGGCAACTATTTACCACTTCGTATCACTGCTTTACTGAATCTGCGCTAAATGTGGCGATAACTTAGATGAGAAAGGTTGTACCTTCATCTTATAATTTGCTCAAATCTAGTGCTAAACTTAGGCTAGATTGGCAATAAAATGAGTAGGAGATTTTGAACGAATAGCAGGCACAGATAATGCCTCACCAGTCATGATAATGCTGGGTAAGGCAATAGTACGTATAAACTTTGTGTGAGAATCACACTCTCAGCCCCTGCGCACACTATGCAACTGCTATCTGATTTCACTCAGCAACCCAGCGTTGCCAGATGACTTTGGCTGATGGGTTAGATTACCCGATTACCCGAAAAACAGCCAAATGTCATCTGGCAACATTGGGTTGCTGACTGAAATCAGATAGCAGCTGCAAAGTGGGCGCAGGGGCTTATTGGATTTTAATCACTTGAAACTACTGATTCTTTCAAGGGTAGACAAGGAT
The DNA here is from genome assembly GCA_017141395.1 of Laodelphax striatellus. Lineage (NCBI taxonomy): Eukaryota > Metazoa > Arthropoda > Insecta > Hemiptera > Delphacidae > Laodelphax > Laodelphax striatellus. Next base: position 28,903,011 of record CM029531.1, read on the forward strand.
AAGATGAGGAAGAAAGTTCTTATCGGCGCAAATTTAGCGGTAAGTTAGACTCGTTGGGTACATGAGGAATGAGATAAAATTTGATCATGTTGTGATAATTACACTGTGATTGGATCACTGTCACTCAATAGTATATTGATTTTTATATGTGGAGTCTGACATAGATAACAGATTAAAACTTCTATAGATTCAACTCCTAGATTATAGATTAACTCCTAGATTCAGCTCCTATCTCTTCTCTATGAGTCTGATCTCACAAATGTCATCTCTGGTAAACTAACTGTATTGTCAAAATCAATTCAATTTGTAGTTTCCATTTATTTTTTCACATCATTATATCATTTATTGTATGAAGTCATTATACGAACCTTGGAAGTTGGCTAATGATTAAGCACTATCAACAATGATCACTTGATCAATTCATGAAAACTAAACAGGTTGGATAGAGGTTATCTAGTTGAATATTGAAGTTCCATTAATCTCCTTTCAATGATCTCCCTGTTAAAGATTTTTGCTTTTTGATACAAGAAGAGGCGTGAAACAAATATTAAATTTATTCAGTGATGTATATAGCAAACATGATTGTAGAATATTACTTAATTATTTCCCAAGTTGAAGAAAAAGTTGTGGCAATTTACAATATCGCGTTAATTAGGAGATTTTCTTAGATTACGGATATTGTTTCAGTTTTACTACTTGAAAAACTGCCAGAACTATTTCTCTTTCAATGGAATTTCCAAAGTGAGTCCTCTGGTAATTGCACCCATTTCGATTGCTGATGGATGAAGCTGGAAATCTCTTATTATTCAATTTTCAATGAGGTTGGTCCAATCTGAACTAGTTGAACAACTTCAGACAAGTTGGTTGTGATAACCAAATTCAAACAACTTCATTGCTTTGGTTCCAGACCTTCAATTAGCAACAAAGTTCGGCGATGCTTAATCCAATGTAGAAGCGGTGAGCAGGTGGGAAGTCTTGCAAACTTCGCAACAGCAGTGAAGTATATGATCATAATATAATCGATCCAATATTATCCGTGTAATTTGTGCTGATGGAGTCAACCGAGTCAAAGATTTGATGGAATCACATACACATGTGTGCAGTGAGCCCGAACTTGGAGACCAATTTCAATACAAGTTGAATCCGGATTTGATATTACTATGGAAAGGGAGAGTTCTAGCCTCACTCCGATTGCAACCGAAAGTGCCGAGCACGATCATGTGTTTCCATTCGTGTCGGCTGATTTGCATTCAACAAACGTCGCCGGTGGAAGCGAGTTCTAGATTACAGTCGGTAGAATTCAAGCAACGCCGAATTTCCAGTTTAAAGTACACGCATGAAACTTACACGTACAAATTAAAGAGTTTGCTGGCTTACCGGATATATTACAGCGACCCCATGATATTCGTCTCACTTCAAAATTACTTCCTACGCTAAATCTCGGGTTTCTCAGCACCCTAATCACTTCAGCAGATTTTTCAAGATTGAAGATTGGATGAAATTGGTTGAATCACTCAGCTGTTTTCTTACTGGATAGGCAAACAAATTTTAAAAGAATTCACAACCTAGATCTGTTTTGACTCAAAAATAAGAGACAAATTAAATATCCTTTCATGAAATATTCAGGTGAAAAAGTATTCAGGGTTTCGTAACGGACTGTTTACTTGTTTAGTTACATCGTCAGACACCATTCAGAGTTCACTGTAAGAGTTATCTGACAATGAACGAAACAATTGCAAGAGTAGCTGCTGCTTAAATCTTTCAATTAACAGCTTGAAAATCATCCGTGTGTTGGCTACAACATTCGCCATTTCACACATCATTACATTTGTATTGTGTGAGGAATTCATGAAATATTATTCTAGTAGCCTATTTACGAATGGATTAAATAAATGCCGTAATCTTAATTCAGGTTAGTTCCAAATCCTGGTGATTGCTATTATAGAGAGATGATTTCCTTGTGACCTCATCCGCTTTTAATCAGCTCTCAATCTATGGTTCAGAAGAAGAAGATCAATACAGTTGAGGAGATAACGATGGAGGAGCCAATATTTAACTCGATACGATGGAATGAAATCTTGAGCATTGAATTTATAAGTGAAAATAATTTTTCAAGCTATCAAAGAACTAATCTATCCAATTGAGCTTTTTTTCTAGAGTTGATATTATAAACTAAGACTTGAGTGGTGGGAATTGCATTCAAGTTTGATGATCCGACTTTCAACTCAATCATCAATATACAAGTTGATTTGGAATTCCTCTACAATAGGAGAGGAAAATATTCTCTTCCGGTTGTTCTGGAAGAAAGGCCTGGCAAATGAATGAATAATGGAAGAGAAGGTACAGCGCCTGAACAGAAATCGGAGTAATTATTGGGGAGCAGCAGCTTTGAAGCCATTTCAAAGCTGTATGATTGTGGGAGAAGAGAAGCGTTTCAGTGTTATTGAAGCTTCTCGAGAGACTTGTAGATGTGGATTCTTGAAGAAGGCACCGCTGTTTTGCAGCTCTAAGAAAAAGAAAGCGTCTGCTGGAGTGTTTTATTCAGCGGACGAGCTGAATGCTGCCACCGGTTCAGACCAATAACTTGCACCGATCCCCTGGGACACTCTTACGTAGATGAACTGGAATAAAGCACTTGCTTCGTCTGAAGGCAACTCCAAATTGCCACCTTGCCAACTGCAGATGCTGCCAGCACCAAGAAAAGTCTTCCACAACTGGAATAACTCCATTGCACTCTACCGCTACCGCTCTCTCATCTACGCGAGACGTCTAACCTCATGAATGGACAATGCACTGCTCGCATCAATGCTTGCTCGAAACATGGCGAGAGTTGCTCAAGCCAGATTCAGATTGTACTTCTCGGATGACGTCAGGCGTCGATCGAATAAGCCGCTATTCACACTACTACACGACTCTATTAAAATTCAGCATCTACAAAGAAGCACAAAGTAAGGGCTGATCGATTTACTCTGCTTCTCACATTGTTCTTTAATTTATGAAAGGAATTTATTTCAATGCAAATGTTTCTCTCATCAACAATAAGCCATGTGATGATGGTGAATAGGCCTCGTGATATGTTAATCATAAGCAAATTAATACAGTACTACAATATTAAGACTACAATTAAATTTTTCTCTGAAGGTGATATCCACATGAGCCTTAGGGTTGAGCATGAGTACGGTTTTTTTTTATCGTATGGATTTTTATCGGTGAGGAGACCCTTACGGGTAGGTTCCACCTCGCCTAATTGCACAATTTTTGTGTCGGTCACCCATCCGAGAGCGGTCGTGAATGAATGAGTACGGTAATGATGAGAGATGACATAACAAATACATTCTAGGGATAGCTCAACGTTTCCTCTGAAATACGGAAAATCTGGATGGATCATTCCATTCTAGAACATTCCAGTTCTATTGATTTGTCACAAGTGTGAAAAATATTAACACCTGCATTTGCTTTTTGATACCAAATAACAAGTATATCGTACAAAATTTACTGATTTTAAATTCAGCTTGTTGAAGCCCAACAACGAGATCATCAAAACATAAAAAGCTGTTCAAATATATCATTCCAGTCTGAAAATTTTCCTTCTCTCCTTTCTTATCAAGGAAGAACAGCCAACAGAGGAAGCTACAAATTAGTTTCAAACAGTAATGTTATTGAAGGAGATATTATTATCATATGTATATCATGTTATTTCATAATATCATAAATGTATTATATTGTATTACATTATTTTTTTCATGCCATGCATCGTTGGTATCAGAATTTAGGGTTCGTCTTTATACTTGTTGCCTCCAACTTATTCATTAAGATTGGCTGTATCATACAGAACCATACTCGATTGTATTAGAGAGTTTATACAGAGTGATTATATCGAAACAGATCCTCTTTGATGTGTATCATGCTAGATGTTTACTTCTATTTTAAGATCTCTCCTTCCACGCTCTTTCTCAAATCATCCTCAAAAATGAGTCTAGACTGAAGCTCATTCCAATTTCCACTCACATAAGCAGAGCTAGAATCAGTTTGAGTTTAGTTGGCTCAGAACGAAATATGATATCGTTTTAAGGGAGGAAACATGGGCCCCGGGAGTGCCTTTACCACCCACAGTGAGATTACAACAACGTTCTCGCAAAATGCTTCGAGGCGGAGCTTACTACCGAAAAAGAACGATATTTCCATCCATAATACAAGCCGCTGTAATACAGCTGACCTCCCGCCCATAAGCTCAAAATGATTGAAGCTGAGACCTTAACCTCACAAATATTGACGTTTATTTCTTCAACCTCTGACTTTTCCAATGTTTTTTTCGCCCAAGTCGGCACTACTGCACTCAGCAAGAGCTTCAAAAATTATCCTTTTCATTACACAGTGACAATTTGTATCGAACTCGAAGCTGCATATTAGTTGGACAGCTTGTACATAAAAGGGACCAACCGTCAATTTTTTTCTGTTTTAAATGGTTCTGAATTGAAAACTGCTACAGCAGGATCCGTTTAACTTGTCATAAAACATATGATCGACGAGCATATAATCACAATACTTAACCTACAAAGGCTGAATCTCGCATATTATTGAAAAGGTCTTTTAAAAAGTTATTCTTTGAAAGGTCTTCTTTAAAAAGGTCTTTTAAAGATTTTAAAGGTCTTTAAGACTTTTAATCCTCTTGATTATTGTGTCGAAGTCCCTGTTTAATTATAGTATTACCAAAACAGCTGATTTCTGACAAGTTAAATGGATCCTGCTGTAGCAGTTTTCAATTCAGAACCATTTAAAACAGAAAAAAATTGACGGTTGGTCCCTTTTATGTACAAGCTGTCCAACTAATATGCAGCTTCGAGTTCGATACAAATTGTCACTGTGTAATGAAAAGGATAATTTTTGAAGCTCTTGCTGAGTGCAGTAGTGCCGACTTGGGCGAAAAAAACATTGGAAAAGTCAGAGGTTGAAGAAATAAACGTCAATATTTGTGAGGTTAAGGTCTCAGCTTATATGCTGCTTATCAGCTTATCTATATACTGTGAAAAGAACCAAACCGTATCTACAGAGAGTGTATAGTCACAGTGTGGACATTACATGTCATACTTGACTAGATTGGTTAGCTCCGACATATCCGCCATACTTTTGCCAATTCCCATAAGATTTGCATTGAAATGAAAAGCAGATCATATGTTATGATATATAATTCACTTATTTATTAAGAACTTTTTCTGTTATTTGTTTATGTGAAACATGGTTTTCTAGTTCGGAATTAATAATAAATGACTTGAAAGATTATAGCTGTTTTTTGCAACCAGCAAAAAAATTAAATGCTAGGGGTAGGCCCAGTGGAGGGATGGCAGTCTTTATTAGAAAAAAATTCCAGGCTACTCTAATTAAAGCTAATGACTGTTTAATGATTATTAGAATAGCTAGTAATAGTAATATGGAAATCATCCTTTGCTTTGTGTATTTTAGACCTCATAAGGTGGAAGATTCTCTTGTAACTCTGCAGGATTGTTTTTCTGAATATGAGAGTTTGTTTCTCTCTCTTCCTGTTGTGTTTGGAGGAGACTTTAATATCAGGATAGGCGATTTAAATCAGAGCTATGATGATGCTATGTTTGACCAAACTCCCTTTAAGGCGGCTCGCACCACATTAGATAGTACTATTTCAAGGTATGCACAAAGTATGGTAGCATTAATGGAGAGTAATGGCTTGTATGTTTTAAATGGTAGATCTATTAATGATTCACCAGCAAATTTTACTTTTCATGGCAGTAACGGTAGTAGCCTCGTAGATTTGATATGGACGAATACAGAAGGATTAAACATAATAACAGATATGATTGTCTCAGATTTTGTTTTGACGTCAGATCATCTTCCCATTATTGTACTGTCTAATATACAGTTAAGAAAGTCAAGGCCATTAGACATAGCAAGAGAGAGTACCGATAAGAATTTTTGGTGGAAAGATAACGTGCAGGCAGAATATTCGGTTGTTTTATCTCTCTTATCTGATGAGATTCTCATACCCAGCGATTACACAATAGATCAGTTATCCAATTTTCTATTAAAATCAATCACAGATGCAGCCGAAAAATTAAAAATGATAAAGGTGGCGAATAAGATAAACATCTCATCAGATAAGCCATGGTATGATGTGCAATGTAAATTTTTGAAAAAAGATTTACGTACGAGATATAGAGTTTATAAGAGGGATAATTTCAACCCAGCAAAGTTGAATGATTTCTTGCAGGCAAAACTTAGGTACAAAGAAACAATAAACTTGAAAAAGGGTTCTTATATGGAAAAAATCAAAGAAAATTTCAGAAACGTTAAAAATAGTAAAGAGTTTTGGCGGGTGGTTCGCTCTTTCAGACGTAAAAGCATTTCCAATTCTATTGGTTTGGCGGAATGGGTTTCATACTTCCGTAGAAAATATTTGGTATCTGATTCATCTTTGCCAAGGCTAGTATTTGCTGATGTTAGACACCCCTTCCTGGATAGACCTGTTACTGTGGACGAGCTGGATATCATTCTGAAAAATACAACAAGGGGCAAATCTCCGGGACCTGACGGCATTCCATATGAATTTTTTAAGTTCTTGCCCAATGAATGGAAGGAGTTTATAACACACATTTTCAATCGTATATTAGACACGGGATCGGTTCCGGGAGGCTGGGCGTTCGTAAGAATGTTTCTATTGCACAAGAAAGGTAGCTCGTTGAATCCAAAAAACTATAGAACTATAGCTATTATAAATAGTGTCCTAAAAATCTTCACTAAACTATTATGTAAGAGATTGACTCAGTGGGTGGAGTATTGTGGGATACTAGATGAAAGCCAGTCTGGGTTTAGAAAAAATCGAAGCTGCTTGGATAATATATTCGTAATGAACACTCTAATCAAGCTTTATTTAATGAAAAAAGGTAAAAAAACTTACGCTATCTTCGTGGATTATGAGTCGGCCTTCGATTCGGTCCCTCATATGGGATTATGGAATAAGTTGGCATCACTAGGAGTCAGTGGGATCATGATAAGAGTTATCCAAGACCTATACTCAAGAGCTCGATTTTGTATTGAAGTCCAAGAAGAGGATCAAGGTAAGGTTCAATCACAACCAATACAGGTGACAAAAGGCGTGTTGCAGGGAGATTCGTTAAGTCCTCTTCTATTTGCTCTGTACATATCACATATGGAATCATTTTTCAGGCAGAGAGGATACAGCGGGCTGCGACTTGACAAGGATAACGATATTTTGATACTACAATACGCCGACGATATAGTTATTTTTGCGGACAGTATCCCCGATATTAGAAATAAAGTTCGATGTTTGTACGAATTTAGTGAATCACTGAGTCTGAAAATTAATTATAATAAGACGAAAATATTGCCATTCCACAGAGGCCGACTAAATAAAACTAGGAGTGTTGCATGTGAGGGAGGTATAATAGATTTTGTAAGGAATACAATTACCTGGGAGTGGTTTTCAATCATCAGGAGGGTTCAAAAATATTTGTATTAGAGCGTTAATAAATCTAAAGCGGAAACTGCTGCTCTCATGAATGCCTTGGCAAAGCTGAAATCAGATACTTGGGAGACGAAGACAAAATTATACGAATCCATTCTGATTCCTGCTACACTCTACGGGGCGGAAATTTGGGCTCAAGGTATGGAAGAAACATTGAGAGGGCGCAATTATTCTTTTATAGGCGATTGCTGTTACTTGGGCAACCCCAGGGTGGGCAGTCAGGTTGGAAATGGGTAGAGCACATCTCAAATTTTACATATTTAAATTGAGTTTATTATGGCTCTTGAAAATTCTTAACATGCAAGAATCTAGGTACCCTTACGTCTGTTATCGGGTTTTACTTGAATGTGTGGTTGAGGATCGGAACTGGGTTGCTTTTATGAAATCTCAGCTTAGATTGGTGAACTTTGGACATGTTTGGGGAGAGGATGGGCCCTGTGGAGTAGATATTTCCAACAACTATGAAATTATATTGGATAGTTATCTAGCTCATATGAAGAGTGAGGATACGCAGCATGCAGTCACTTCACAGAGCTGTGGTGCTTACTGGAGACTCAATCCCAATTCTGAAATTTCTGAAATTGTATCGTGCAAGGTTCCAATGAAAATTTTAAGATGTTTAACCCAGCTCAGGATTCCCTCTGTCTTAGGGACGGTAATAAACTTTGGTAACAAAAAATATTTTATCGATGTTAATAAAGTGTGCCCATCTTGCTGTCTAGAAAAAGAAACATTAGAACATTTTCTGTTTAATTGTTCCGTGTATCAAGAAATTAGAGAACGGTTTATTGCTACTTATGTTCATAATATTGTCAATGATGGAGATAAGATTATTGTTTTACTCTCCAATTTCACAAGGCAAAAAAATTATTGATATATATTCATATGCTGTGGATTCATTGAATAGAAGAGGCTATCCTATTGCTTCCCACGACTGATTTCTTGTTATCGTAATTGTTACTGTAATTGTTTTTGTTATTTTTATTGTAATTGTTGCTGTAATTGTTATTGTTTATTATGCAACTCATTTGTATAGTTTATGTAAACTGTGTACAAATTAATTTGAAATAAAAAAAAAAAAAAAAAAAAAAAATATAAAATTCACTTCTAACCTACATTTTGCCTTTTCCAGTATTAGTTTTTATCATTTTATGTTCTTAAAGCAATACCTTTTTAAAACCCCTTTTTTCAATAATCTGCGAGATTCAGCATTCGTAGGTATTAAGTATTGTGATACTGTGATATTGTAAGTATTGTGAGTATTGTGAGTATTGACATTGTAAGTATTGATACTGTAAGTATGATATTGTAAGTATGATATTGTAAGTATGATAAGTAAGACATTGTAAGTATGATATTGTAAGTATTGTGAGATATCTGTGTATTGTAAGTATTGTGATATTTAAGTATTGTGATATTTAAGTATTGTGATACTGATCGCCAAATCAGCTGGTTTTCGCCAAGTTAAATGAATCCTGCTATTATATAATAAATAATAAATGTAAGATAGTTTACAGTCACTAGTAAGACATAGATATGTTTTTGAAAAAGGTGGGAGAGAGACAGTGAATGTGTGGGTGCGTCAGTGAATGTGACCATCAATCCTGTTTGTAACCCGCCTTTAGTTATATATAACGATCGTTTGCTTCAGACGCCATAATAAAAATCCTACTCTCCTGAAAATATGAAAAACATATTTGTACGATTACAAGAAAACTTGGATGAAATTGAAATCTTATAATTACATTTTCTGTTTGGCTTTCCATTGAGAACACCTTGGTGGTATTGAGATATCTCTTCCAGGGATACTCTGTATATTCCTGAATGTAAGAATTAGTATAATAAATTGGAAAATAAGGAATACCTAGTGTGATTGCTCTATGACGAGAAAAGACTATTGCTCTAAATGAGCAATATGAATGAGAAAAGCAACTAAACTCCACCAAAATTTCAGTGGCGTTGAGAGCGATTAAGTTATGTGGAGCAGTACAAGTTGAAAGGAGGATTCCAGCAAACTTGGAAAGACAAAAGCATTGTGTTTGGGAGAAAAAAGGTCTGGCTGGAGTCGACAAGTTAAGATAGACGAGCACCAAGAGCCCAGTGCGGCCACAATAAGTTGTGCTTAGGGACCAGGATGGAAGCTGGTAATTGAAAGTTGTGAACAGGAGGCAACGGCGTTAGTTTGACCTCGAAGAATTTCGTCCACCCACAATCCCTGATACTGTCAACCTACTGCATTTGAAACTTGCTAGTCCTTCCCTACGCGGTGAGCTGTATAGGCCTGGAGAATATCAAGGAGCATGAAACTAATGAAATCAGAGATTGTGATTGAGTGATTCCCTCCTACAATGCTGAAACTACATAGGTTGTAACTTTGTCCGAGGGTTACAAGCCCAAAAAAGACTCACGTCAGAATTATTAACTAAAGATTATCCAGACCAACATGATTATATATGACTATGTGAGACGAACTTCATGACTTGACATAGGTAGTACGCTATGACACAATCTTTATGATGCCTCCATATAATAGCTAGACTTGGGCCGGCCACGGTAGATCTGCGCAGATTGACCTGTACAACAGGTAAGATACATTATACCGCATCGTGAGTGGCTGACCTTGGGAATGTATGAACATTCAAATCATCACGAGCAACTACTGATAGTTATGAAAAATCTTGAAAAAAAAACTGATAGGGAATCAAAATAGCAAAAACAAAACTGAGGGAAATTTTCTTGTTTCAGTTCAGACTTGGTTTCATACTGTGATATTAGCCTAATAGAAAACTGTGGTAGTACGGAATAGCATTTCTTAGCCCCTGCGCCCACTTCGCAACTGCTATCTGATTTCAGTCAGCAACCCAATGTTGCCAGATGACATTTGGCTGTTTTTCGGGAAATCGGGTAATCTAACCTATCAGCCAAAGTCATCTGGCAACGCTGGGTTGCTGACTGAAATCAGATAGCAATTGCTCAGTGGGCGCAGGGGCTAAGGGATATATTGCAAATAAAACGATTCTATTGTACTTTGAGGTTCAATTATCACCTCGCCGTTTCTATTTCAAAGGTTGGAACAATTCTGTTTTACAACTTAGCATAATGTTTTAAACTTATTTATGTAGATGTTTCAAGAAGTTTTTTTAATTTTCAACCATTCAGTGATACTTTAATTACTTTTTTAAACTTGATCAATCTTCAATTCTAGAATTTTCACGGGTTTGGATTCATTTTCCAAACGAGTTAATTGAAAATGTCAAATGAATGAATTATCGGCTATGAATTTCTATTATTTATTCCAATAGATATTTTCGAAGTGAGAAAATTATCCAAGATGAAAAAAGACCAGTTGGATACATTATGAATTTCCGTCTTTAAAGGACAATACTATCACAATGGACCGAACTGTACTCTTTTCGTGATATCCGATTGGCACAACTAAATCCTTGAAGTAGTTCAAGGTTCTCCATCTAGAGCGCAGCACACTACGGTCGAAACGGTATGACTAATTTTACAGTGTACTTCAGACTTCAGTACATGGAGACTACTACAGTAGTCTGTGTACAGTGATCAAAGTTTGTTTGTAACTTGAACTGAGTTGAAAAGAGACTACGTTTCATTGGGGTAATATTGCAGTTTCCAGTAAATGAAGCAGTTCTCATTAATCAGAAATGAAATAACCAATGATTCCATTGTGGAGAAAGACGTAATAATTGACAAAAAGTTTTACGTAATTCACAATCAAGTGATATTTGAGCATCAATTCTGAAATATCTAAAAGGAAAATTGAAATTTGAGCTACGAGGTGCATAACATGAATATTTTGGAAGCTGTATGAAAAATTTCAAGGTCTAGATCATTCTCATTTTTTCGGAACGCAATCCACAAAATTAGCTTGCTCCTTGCTAATAAACACACACACAACCGTATCTTCTTCTGTTTATATTGATTGAATTGATTGATGATTGATATCGCAGTATACTTATCAGCTCAACCTTTCCACACAACTTGCAATATTTTAATATATTCAAATTTATTGATTCCTTCTACAAATTCCATCATGAAAATGACACAATTCTTACAAAAATTTTAAAACAGTACATACTGTACTGTTAAGTACAATTATTAATTGAATGTTACTGTACTGTAATTATGTACAGTTCAGTAACAAGGAAATATTCTAATACCATTATATGGATGTAATGTACATTATATTCAAATCAAATATTATACTGTATCCATTCTTTATACCACACCACAACTCATTATCGGTTAGCCTCCTTCTTTAATATGGATTTTGATTGAATTGTGTTTAATCAAAATTTAATTGTGTTTAATTAAAATTTAATTGTGTTAAACGTTATTTACTTCCAGCTATCAATCTATTGTCTGTTTTCATAGTTAAGAATATCAATTCTTCTATATTAAGTTGTATATTTCTTAATTATCTAGCCTTTATTTATTTATAGTTTATTATTTGCTTTATTTAGTTTGCTTTCGGTATCAAAAGCTGTTCGATTTGGAACTCACTGCTGGCGAACAAGAGTCTCTTATGCCAGTAGTGCCACAGGTCGAATGCACTAGGCCTAATATCTATGAAGTGTATATTCTGTATTGTTTTGTTTATAACAAATGGAATTTATTCTTATTCTTTGTTTTCCTTAATACTCTATTGTTTGTACAATAATATTGTATTTATTTATACTTTATATTGTATATTGTTTATTGTGTGTCAATAAATTCAATTGGATTTTATATCTTGGAGTTCTATGGGACCAAGGGAGTCCATCTTCCAATGTAGGATGAATAACTACAGCACAAGTGAAAGAGCATAGGAGTGATAATTGAAAAGTATATGTGAGCACAATAATTTTTTGGCTTAAAAAGAGAGATAGAGCAAGCATACGTTGGGAGTAGCGTGATTCCGCAAAAGTGTATTGCCGTGTGCTTACATATTAATGTGAATTTTAAGTGAGAAATTCGCCAGCTATATGTGATAAGAATACTCGCTCTCCTTCCCTAATCAACAAGCACTGCTGAATGTGGTAGTTGTCAGCACGTTTTTGGGCATCTGACTTTCCGCGATAAAAATTCAAGCATGCATCACCACAGGTACTAAAAGACAGTACAGTACATTTATTACTTCTGCTTAATTAACACACGACTCGGGTTTCTCTATCGCCCACGGTTACTGTACTACGCAAATGAATTTAAAAGCCTTTAAATTATTGAGCAATAACTAGAAAATTATTGCATGAAAATTATTACTGGTAATAACTTGAAAACTATTGAGATTATTTTGCAACTGTGAAAACTCCTTTGGTAAATGAGAAGGTTAATTATTTCAGGAGTGTCATTGACAATTATTTGACCTTGAAGATTAAATACATTTTGAATCATGTTGCTATAATACCTTGATGTGAGCAATTTTTAATAAGGGAATAACCTTTGGACAGCCAGAAATATAGATTTCCATTCATGGATCCCTCCCATAGAGGCAACCCCTCCAGGCGCCGATCTGCAATGGAAGACGTGGAAGTCTCTCAACCGACTGAGAAGCGGGGTTGCCAGAACAAGGGATAACATGATGAAATGGAATTATCTTAGAGAACCATCAACACTATGTGAGTGCGGCGAGGAACAGACAACTGCCCATTTATATAGCTGTCCACAGTGCCCAGTCTCCTGCACACTGGATGATCTCCTGATGGCGAGGGAGAATGCAATTGAGGTGGCCAATTTCTGGTCTGATACAGTTTAACTTATATCTTGAACTATAATTTTATTATTACTGACTGATGGGAATTACTCATCTATATAATTATGCACGTTTTATTTAATATGTTTTATGTATATGTACGTTTATTGCTGTTCACATGCAATGCATTGTCTCTGACACGAGTAGTAGTAGTAGTAATAAGGGAATGAATGACATTGTCAGAAAGGAAAGTAGTGTTCTAATGATATGAAAATGATGTAGTGTTAGACTTAGACCCAATTCACCCAGAACGGACGGGCGGCATTGAGGCGTGAAAATTGACTTTATGCTATTCAAACTATCGTTGAAAAAGTTAAAATTGTTATTTCTATAGTATATCTGTAGACTGAGCCGGTCCTACTAGGAGTTTACCTTTCTACCGTTTCCAAAGCCACTTTTGCCGAATAAGGAACTGTGAATGTGTACCCAGCCTTAAGGTGGGTTTTCGTTACTGCGACCGAGTGCCGCAGCGGAGCCCGACCCAGCGTATAAATTATATTATATTATATTATATACTATAATTATATTATACTATAAAAATTATATTATATTATATTATATACTACAATTATATTTCACTAGTTGGGATTTTTCATCAATTGCATCTGGCAACGCGGTGTCGGGCTCCGCTGCGGCACTCGGTCGCAGTAACGAAAACCCACCTTAAGCCAGAGTATGTTTAGTACAATACTGATTGACCTGAGTTGTTTTTAGGGTTCACGTATTGTTGAGGAAGTGTATATTGGTATATTCAATTGGAAGGTATATTTTATTGTTGAGAAGGTGTAGGTCGGTGTCACCACGAGGTAGATCAAACACATTATCAATTACAGGCGCGCGTATTTTGAGCTAGTCGATGTGTAGGACGTAGGTGTAGGTCGCTGCTTACTGAGAGATCTAGTTGGATTCTATTGAAAAAACCTGTTTGATTTAGCTTTTTACCAATCCTTTTCATAACCCTTGTGTTCATAACCCTTGTGCGTTTAATGTTTGTTCACAGTTTACTCTACACTCTGTTCACCGAAAGCAGTCAGTAAATGTAACAGCTGAGTGTGTGTGTCTTTTGTGAGTGTATTGCATGACAAGTTAAAGTTTTAACATGCCTTTGACTCGGTCGTCCAGCTGTTTTCCGATACACGCACGCCCACTTTCTTCACGCGCACTGACTTGCTTGCATGAACAGACTATAGAATCAACAACCATCCAAAGCACCCAAAATGTTTTGATTTTTTCTAGTAAAATAATATTAAACAATAATATTGAAAACTCATAAAAATCCAGAGCTGGTATAGAAATGAAATACACTCAACAACAACAACAATTTGTTATTTTGATTCGGTACCCAATGCTTTTCCAATATACATACAATAAATAAACAGTGGTTTCTTGTCTTGATGTAGCCTATTATTATACTTTTTCTGTAACCATTTGCTCCACTTTTTTTCTCCAATCTCCATTCAAGGAGTATTTTCCAAGCACTCTTTTCGACGCCATCAACTTTGATGACACTTCTCACTCTCTAAAGCCACTCTGCTGAATAAAAATGTATATGACGAAGAAGCTCAATGCATGTTGGAAATTTTGGCTCGTACTTATTATGCCACCAACTTTATTATCTCTACTCCAGCTGCCTGATTGGTGCACAACGAAGTTCAAGTAATTTTGAAAGAATGGCTGCTGTGCCTGCAGCTCGAGAAAGGAAAACTAGTGGCAATGAGAGAGAGAGAGGGAGAGAGAGGTGAGAGAGAGAGTTAGGATGAGAGAGGATGGATTCAAGTTTGTAGTCAGACAGCGAAGTCAATTTCGTATGCGTATCATCGCTGTCATCATGGAAGTGGCAAAGACCCTTTTTCTTTTCCACCCCTGGCTCGACAGTATAGTCGTCTTAGCTGGCTCAAAGAGTGCCCAGTCCTTTAGAGCACCAGCATCTGAGTTTAAAAACTTTATTTTTCCTCATGGCTTTCCACTATGCCATCATTCTTTAGTATTTGTCGTATATATAGCTCTATAACTCCATATATTACTGTACTGTAATACTGTAATTACTTTTATTACACTAAATGACGTTCAATGAAATAACTACTGTATCTTGATATAGAATTTAAGCTGACATTATGTTGTACTCTACATGAATAAAGTAATATAATATAATAATATAATATTATGACTTCATGAGATTAATTTACTATCATTAATCTATGAACTCTTCACAGCAATGGAAGAAGGACATAGAAAATTTAATGTCTTTATTGAGATGAAAACAATCACCAAATATTCCAAAATTTACCTAAACCTCAACACCTCATATACAGTATATTACATTATACGAGTTATAGTGTACATAATACGAGATGAAGAGCGCCGCTCACTTGAATTTTATAAAATTCTCAGTTGCTTTTTCTACTATCTGCAGCTGACAGCAGCTCAGTCATACCATTCAGTCATACCATACAGACTTTCTACTGTAGTCACTGTACTACTTTTAGCTTCTAAGCTATAGGCCTATCTAACCCCCCCCCCCAGGTTCATTCAATAACTTAGTACATTTCAATGCCAACAGATAGCGCCACAGTTGGTTTGAATTAATTTTTTTGCATTTAAATTATTATTACTTTTCTAAAACAAATATATATTTTATCTTTCTTCTGGAGCAGACTGCATAAAAATCGGTCCACTCAAAATTATCCACGAACTTTCCAAAATCTACTCTTCACGGGCACCAAACAGTACTGTAAGTTAATGTTATTTGCTTCACTGACTGTACTAGCCTTAGCGGCTGGAGGGGAAGCGTAGTGGGAGAGATTATCCATCTCTCTCGCACAGCCTCCCCTAGACGCCAATTTGGATGGCATGCTCTGTACTGGGTGATTCAAAAAGAATACCACAACTTTAAAAATTTGTATGTTATGAAAGAAACATCATAGAACCTTCTGTTATACATCTTTACCTAGAGTATTAAAAGAAGTTTTTTTCCACTCACAAACAAATTCAGAGATGTTCCATATATGACCCCTCCAGACACTCGAGCAATATCAATCCAAAACCTCCCTCAAACTTGTTCCACACTATCTGTAGCATGTCAGGCGTAACAGTTTGGATGGCTGCTGTTATTTCTTGTTTCAAATCATCAATGATGGATGGATATTGATGATTTGAAACAAGAAATAACAGCAGATTATCAAACTGTTAAGCCTGATATGCTACAGTGAGAGTGGAAAGAGTTTGAGGGAGGTTTTGGGTTGATATTGCTCGAGTGTCTGGAGGGGTCATATTGAACATCTCTGAACTTCTTTGTGAGTGAAAAAAATTTCTTTAATTACTCTTTGAAATGATGTATAACGGAAGGTTCTATTATATTTCTTTCATTAAATACAAATTTTTAAAGTTGTGGTATTCTTTTTGAATCACTCTGTATTTTTAAGGCTCGGCGGACGCTCACTCCCATCTAATGGGTCTAATTTAGGTCTCACCAGACCTAATGGGGAAGAGACAATAAATCAGCATCGTTTATTAAGCCTTAACAGTATTCAGGAAGCATATGCAGCCTGATTGAGGCGAAATCTTTCCGGACTACAACAGAGCTCCTGGAAGCAAAAAAGACAATTAATTGCCATCGTCTTAAATCTAGGGAAACTAAGATAGATAGTTATGCTTTGTAATGAATTCGGTTCGTGCCGGCCGACTGCAAACAATTTATTACGTGATATTTGGATCGTTGAGGGGAGTCGTGAACGTGGGTAGCGGTTGAGGGAACACTTCTTGCCGGCATGATTAATGCCTCCAAGGATAGCTGATAAGGATGGTGTTTATTCCAGGGAGTCGGTATAAGCGCCATATATGACCAAACGTCTACCATATTATCTAGACACAAACGTCGCACTATCTCTTCTTCCATATATTGAGTTAATCCACGTCTAAACATTGATATGAATAGGCTATACAGACTGATTCAGGAGGAATCTGCTAAACTTCTCATACTGATTCCTGACACCAAAATAATGAAAAAGTTCCAGTAAACATGGGTTCTAAAATGTTTCATTTCCCCTCTAGACGCCATTTTGTTTTTTTCACTTATTATTTTTTTCTAAATAATGGTTCAACATATGACATTGAAACTTTGCACCAACTTTTATGACAACTAGACAAAGGTACAGAAAAATTATGACAAATTATGAAAATTATGCCAATTTTCCAAATTCATAAAACAAAATGGCAGCCATTTGAAATTTCTGTAATATCAACGGTTTTCGAGTTATCTATGAAACAACATTTTTCTAAGAAACAAATAGGTTCAGACCCAGCATACTTAACCCCAATTTGCTTATCTTCCGAAGTATTCATTAATAATAAATTCATTAATAATAAACCGGACGGTCTCCGGGTAAAAGGGAATAAGTAAAAAATAGACTTATTACCTTTTACCCACACAAAGTTAACTGCTAAATACTTATTACAATATTCACTTGGGTAATTACAGCTGTTGTAGTAGAGTATGGACTTATTGCCTTTTACCCAATCATAAAGCTGTTAAAGAAGTTGTTTTTTGATAATAAAAAAATTGGAAAAATTGACTTATTCCCTTTTAACTAGAGACCGTCCATTTTATTAATTATTCTTGTTTCTAATCCTTAGTTGAGATTAAGTTGGAGCTATAGAAACATCAATTTCTGTGCTTGGCACAAGTATCCAAGGCCTACATGTTCAAATTTTTCTTTCAATAAAATAAAATCTACAAATCTTCATTAATGTACCACTATTTGAAGTACGTTCATATTCCATCAGATAATTCCACAACAATTTTGTAATTTTTATTGCTGACATCCGTGGGGAAGTGTGGTATACCTAATACTTAACCGGTCATCGCCGGGCATATGTGCTATAGGAAATATACCCGGCGATGCAGGTTAAGTATACCACGCTTCGCCACGGGCTGACATAGAGCTTCAATTCTGAAAAATCTAGAAAGAAAATTGAAATTTCGGCTTCGAGGTGCAAGAGATTGATAGTTTTGAAAGCTATATGCAAAATTCCAAGGTCTAGATCATTCCCATTTTTTCGGAACTCAATCCACAAAATTAGCTTGCTTCTTGCCAACACAAACATGCAAGCACACACACAACCGTATCTTCTTTTATTTATTAGAAAGAGATAGAACTCTTCAATGAAATATATGAAACTGTATTGGATGTTGTAATTTCTGAAACTGAACTCGATTCTGCTTTCTTACTTTGAGAATTCATATTTAGTGATTATCTGTTGCATCATGCTTGAAACTTCTCTTACTTCTTAATCCCAACACATATCACACATATCTTTATAGCGGAGAGTATATTTATTCATAAAATGATCAGAAATGATTCAATGCATAAAATGTCTGTTACGTTTGTATTACATGTTATATAGATTCCAACTTGGTAAAGGTTTATAGTCAGTGGCGTAGCCAGAAATTGACTTCGGGGGGGGGGGGCCCAACACCGGGGGGTCTGGGGGCTATGGAATACCCCCAGACATAAGGGGGGTCCGGGGGCCCTCCCCCGGGAAATTTTAATATTTGACAGGTGCATAACACTGTTTTAGACTACTTTTAAGGTCTTGCGATTTAAGGACTATTAAAATTAAATTTCGACAATTTCGGGGGTGGCCTGGGCTAAGCCACTGGTTATAGATACAAGAAATGTGGAGAAAGTAGAGGAGAAATGGGGAAATTTGAAACCAATCATATCCGAAGAGTTATTTCGGGAAGTCCTAAGTGTTAATCTATTTAGTGAATCTATTTGTCTAAATATCGATCTATTGGTGAATAATTTTTTATTTCAATAATAAATTCGAATTTACTCAATGAACTGGCAAACTACTGTTGACAAACTGGGTATTTTCATTAATTATTATTTATCATATTTGAATGCTCTGGAGTGGCTATTTCTCCTTGGGTATTTTTCTCCGACGAGTGTAGAGAACTACCTGCTGCCTGGTGGAGAAAAATCATTCTGATCCGGTTGTCGCCTCTCATATCTGCAAAGAATAATTAATTGATTATGCACAAAATTAGAAACAATGCCTTCAATCTAATCGATCAAATTTATGTATGCATGGATCAGACTGTCCCGTGTAACACAGAATAATCTATTGTGTTGTTCCCATCAAAATGAAGAAAAACGTCCCTGTGAAAAGTTCCCGCGAATGCTTTGTTATCAAGAGAAATAGGTCTGAGGATTACACTTTTATTCTAAAATCTACTAATTTTCGGTACAGTACCTATGTCTTATTTCGGTTCTTCAACAAGAGCCTAGTAGTGTTAAGTTCAGTTTTAATCTACTGAATTTCTTTCATTAAATACAGGCACATTTTTGTTTTTATTAGTATTAAATTTTGTCGAACGTGATCCTACTTAGATATAACTTCTTTGGAATAAATTGAGGAATCCATCAATGTATGAATTCAAATTACTTAGAATTTTGTAACTGCTGCAGTTTCTTCAAAATATTTGGCAAATATGTTGAAGTTATTTTTCAAATAGGAAGAAGGATATCTTGATTATTTGATAGATAACTTTTAAATTTGAAAATCTATAGTAGAAACCATATAAACGAAATACATTCTTACCTATATTAAAAAACTTTCTATTCTTCTAAGTTTCGACACATTTTAATCCTTTCTATTTATTTTGTTGAGTAGTACAGTAACACCTAGAATTATTTTCAAAAGGTTACGGGACACTATTATTTTTTTATTATCCTATATGGACAATTATTTATGATATTACACACTTTTGATATTTTATGTGCTGGTATAATTGATTTTCAAAATAAATAATTAACTAAAAGGCAACTTCAGGCGAAATGTATTAGTTTTAAATTATCGATATCTAAACATCACGATCACTGAACATACATAACGGACTTTTTAAATTTGAAAATCTATAGTAGAAACCATATAAACGAAATACATTCTTACCGTTTCTCGAGTGACTCTTCTAAATTATTGAACTCTTCTTCAGTCAACTCATCGTCATGCTGCTCAAGTAATTCTTGCAATATTTCTATGATTGCTTCTGTTGGCAATAAAGTTGTATGCTGAGTTAGAATTATGAACAAGAATATTTCTCATGAGGACTATCAATGCCAAATTCCATAATATCCTGTTATATGCAATCAATTGAAGCAATTAATAAACAAGACTTACAGTTTTCCCATCAACTGTAAATTTTAAATGACTTGCATCATGTTTATTATTTACATAGAACTTTTTTCTCAAATTTTCTTAAAGTAAATTTTTATAATCTGAACGTAAATGACTTTAATTATCTACGCTGGCTCCTACGTTGACAGGACAGGGGCCCTCAATAGCAAGCCTTCTGGAAAAGTGATTTTAGGTGCAGAAAATTACCCTTTGGGATGGGTAGGTATTTTCCAGTATGGATGGTATTGAAGTGAATCTCGTTAAAACTTATTTATACATTGTAAATTACTAGGCTATACCGGTATAGTAACTCACCGTATCATATGTAACACAATAATGTATGATGTAGATAACTAGTATTATTGTAATAAATGTTGGTAAATTGAATAAACAGCTCAGCAAATACTGAATACGGTACTAGTAGTTACAATCTGATATAAGTGAAGAATATAATAAAATAAGTTAATATCAATATTATAATAAGGAATAAAATAGTTTCCTCTTAGCCTGCTCTACTTATAGACCTAAAAATGATGCTTTTCCTGCAAGTTTTGCATATACTGACCTCTATCTCTTGTACTAGTGAAACTCTGACGAAACAATTCAGTTCTTTGACTTGTACATTCGGTTAGTTCGTTTATATCATCAGCACTGATAACGCCATCTCCATCTAAATCGAATAGACCAAAACCTGTCCCAAAAACAATAGATTATTTCGGAAATACTCAATTAAGTTTTGATAATTTTTTTATAAGAATGAAGCTCATTCAAACCTCTTTTAAAAAGTACATTTTTTTTATTCAAAAACAATTGATTGATTCATTGATTCCAATGACAAGATCTTCATTTTTGCAATAGACTATGAAGGCCACCTGTACTTCGCAACAGAGCTTCATAAAACACACCTAGATTCAGTAAATTTTCCTCTCCTCTATGTTTTGAAGATACATTACAAAATGTTAAGGATGACTACTTTGATAAGCTATATACACTTCTGTAGCTGAATATAAAAAATGTTTCGATTGCATCTAGAGTCGTAGGCAAAAAATTACAATGACGTTCATGAACTAACAAGATTAACTATTTCCATGCTTTTATAACAATTTTGAAATGTGTATCACTGGAGTTGTGCTATTATTTCAATGTTGAATTCTGAAAATTCCAATTACAGTGTATAGTCATAACAAAATCAATTTACTTCATTTTAATAAAGAATTATAAATAATTATTAAATAAAATCTAAAGTTATTTGCAAACATATAAAGCTGATTTGATATTTGGAAAAATTAATTTTAAATAAATTCTAGTGATTGGAAAAACTCCTTTTTTATGAAAAAATTTATAAATTTATGATGAAGTTATAAAAATTACATCTATTTATTATTTTAAAATTGAGAATTTTCTCAAAATAAATTACTATAAATTGATCATTGAAAAAACTTCTGCTATCATGTTAAATATGTGAATAAAATCCAAGTTATAATCTATTGGCAAAAGAGACTCAATTCATAACATTTATGATATTATTGGATCAAACTCAGTATGCTAATAATACAGGGCGTTTTATAATGTTATTCGGAGTTACAAGAATTAATAAAAAAAAAATATGTCACTTATGCCCGGGTTTTCAGTCGTTCAATAAACTTATCGAATCGATAACTTTTTTTTGCATTTGAAAACACATGGTTATTGATTCAATAGTGCTATTGAATCCATAAACTGTCTATTGAGCGACTGAAAAACCGGTCATTACGTAAATAAAAGTTATAAGAGGTGATTCAGGAACTCAAATAGTTCTCTTGTGATTTTACTGTGACTTCAAAAATCTGATCCGCCATCTTGGATCCGCCATATTGAATCTAACTTTATTTTTTAAATGGGGAGGTGGTCATGTTATACATGATTTTGTTACAGAATTTCAAGAGAAAATGAATAGCGAAACCCGCACTTCGATATATCAACCCATTTTATAGATATTTTAATTAATTAATCAGACATATCTACCCTAAATCAGTTAATATCTCGAAAACAGCTTGACATATCGATGTGCAGTTCCCGGCATTCAATTTGCCTTGAAATTCTGTATTGAAATCATGCCTTTATTTTCAGCATCACCACCTTTTCATTTTAAAAATAAATGCAAATCCAAGATGGCGGACTAAATTTCAAAAAGTCACTGTAAAGTAGTACTTCTGATTTCAGTAGGATCCTCAATCATCCCTACCACAAAATTACCTTCTTATATGATATACCAATTCATTCTCTTACTTTTCACTCACTCTGACAATGTAAATATGTCTGATCAATAATTAAAATACCGTACCTATCTTGAAAATGGTTCGACATATCGATGTACGGTTTCCGCCTTTCATTTTCTCTTAAAATTATGTATCGAAATAATGTATAACATGACCACCTTCCCATTTAAAAAAATAAAGTTAGATTTAATATGGCGGATCAAATTTTTTAAGTCACAAAAAACTATTTGAATCACCTACTCTTATAACTTTTATTTACGTAGGTAAGTGAAATACTTTTTCAATTAATTTTTGTAACTCTGAATAACATAATGAAACGACCTGTATCTGAAATTGTGAATATTCCAAAATAAATTACTATAAATTGATGATTGAAAAACTTCTGCTATCATTTTAAAGAAAAAATATGTGAATAATCCAAGTTAAAATCTATTGGCAAAAGAAACTCAATTAATATCATTTATAATAATTATTGGGTCAAACTCAGTATGCTAATAATAATCATTATGAGTTTTGAAACTTAATTACAATATATCTGTATCCTTCAATAAACATTTTAAACGTTTTAAAATAGGATTTATTTTTAATTAATTAATCTCAATGATTTATCCATTTTCCATAACAAATATTTATTGGACAATAAATTTTTTCATGTTTCCACAACTCACTTGAGTCATCCACTTTCATTACAATATTGGATGCATTGTCACAGTACTCAGCACATACATTAAATATCATTATGTGAATCAATCAATGTCAGAACAGGCAAAGATCTTATACTTACTATATTTTCCATCTGGTTTGGCAGCCTGAAACACAATATCCATCAGTTTTATAATGGAATTAAACTTAAACCGTAATGAGACTTACAAAAACAATATTGAAATTCCAAAGAAATCTTCAATCTAAAACTGATACGGTACTGACTATTTTTGGGGCTTTTATTACGTACCTTTACCCCAATGCTGAAATGGCAGAATAAGGAGAGACAAAAAAGAAGTAGGTTTTAATTCTTAACTACTTGATAGATTCTTCCTTTTCATAGGGATTCTTCCTTATCTGTCAAATAGGCCTACTTGTTCAGCTCAGAGATTAAAGATGGAACTGTTATAAATGTAAGAACATGATTGATTATCTATATATTTTTCAACTTTTTGATAATTAGTACTTGAATAACTTCTTTCTGATCGGTCTGAGATGAGTCCTATTTTTAACGAAAAAATCACAATCTACAGCCTACCAATTGAAATTTTTGAGCAAACTTGAAAATTACTCTTTTGGACTTTGACCCTTTCTAGTTGATCAAAATTCGATTTTTGAGTTGTTGAGTACCGAATCTATGATAACTGGGAGTAGGAGTTTCTTGAAACAGTATTGTAAAATCTATATATTTCGAAAATGGATAAGACTAGTCCGTATCTGTCTATATCCTATTATGCCTCTTTAAAATAAAGTTTTTCATAGAGATAGGTTTTTAACTGAAATAGAGATTTATGGCTACTTGGACTAAGAAATAATTATATAATTATAAAACAATGGTAGTGAATAAAACAAATACAGTAATGTTAACAGAGTTTCAACAGATAATTTTCAATGATAATAAATTGAAGGAACAGTTAACAATTTAATGAATTATTGATTGTGATTGAAAGAAGAGATAAGGGGAAAAGTTGTTAGGAATTAACAGAGTTTCAACAGATAATTTTCAATGATAATAAATTGAAGGAACAGTTAACAATTTTATGAATTGATTGTGATTGAAAGAAGAGATAAGGGGAAAAGTTGTTAGGAATTAAAGGGTATCTATAACATATTAATGTATTGACATTAATTCTAATAATGTAAATGAAGAAATATAATATGAAAGTGGTCAATGTAAAACAATCTCTTTTCATTTCAGTGGGCTACCGGTACCCACATTGTAAGGAATAAAATCTCATTTCCACATTTTCCTTGAAGGTTTAAAGTAGTTTCAATCATTATTCATTTTATGTCTATCTTACTTACTAGTAGTTCTGTGAACAGTAGACCTCACGAAAAAGCCATGCTAGCTGAAATCAGCTGTCAATGCGTTTACCCGTAAATTAGCGGTTTTCTTGTCCATGTGTACAGAATTGGCCCTGTCAACTGTATCGTTGACAGAGATGTTGTATTTAAAAAAATACGGGCCCATGATTCTCATGAGGACATTGCGTATCAAACTGTTAGCTTGCTTGAATGGAATGGGTTTTGATGGAGTTCTTCAGGCTTTTCAACTCTCCAGTATCGGAAATTTTGTTTATTCACAAAACCAGAATGATGAAAACATTCCTCATCGCTGGCTCAGCGTATGCTCCGTGATGTGATGGGCAGTTTCAGAAATCGCCTATACATGAATGTCTCAATCGGAAATGACAATTTGAATGTTGTTTCTTAAATGCTTTTTAATGCAGATTGAGATAGTAACAAAACAATTTTGAAATATTCATCCGTCCATCTTTTACAGCCATTTCAAAATCGCCCGATTCACTGCCGCACCCTTGAATAATATTAATACATATTAATATTAACACATATTCATGTATTAACGATGAATATTGAAACCCATGAGGATTGAATGAAATATTGTGAATGGTTTTTTGACATGTGCATAATATTTCCTTTGTGGTCCTCCATGCTCGTGCAACTTTCAACTTCCACTTTCAACTTATAGTCTTTTATTCAATTCTAAATAAATTCTATCACGTGTTCCATATAGCTATTGTATATTCCATACAGCCATTCATATATAGCTATATTCCATACAGCCATTCTCTTTCCCTGCTATTTCGTCCTCAAAATGCAAAATTGAAAAAAACCTTACATATACATCGTCGCGCAGTCTCGAAATGAACATTTCTGCCAAATCTTATTGAAATCCGTCAATGCGTTTAGCCGTAAATGCATTACAAACAAACAAACGAACAAACAAACAGACGAAAGCCGATCGACTTGAAACTAGACTTCACTTCGTAGATAACTGAGCTTCGCTCAGTCATCTCTCTTCGTTCGGTCAATAAATTAATTGAAAAATTCTAATGCAGCCTTTTAATTTACTCACCTGAAGACTGTAAAATTTTGCCAGGAAAATTGCCAACCCAATCAATTTTATGTCCATTCTTGAACTCAAAACTAGAAAATGAAAATATGAACATAAACAAGCCGAATGGACCCGCTTAAGATTCAATAAGAACAGCCCAAGTTGCAAAAAATAGGGAAGTTAATTTCTGTCGCTCATCTAGATGCAAAAACGTTTTTAAATAAATAAAGAACTAGCTTCCATTCCAAAGTACCGTACATTGTAACTTCATTTTAGTTACAATGTAATTTCGTAACCAAAGTACATTGTAACTAAAATGAAGTGACATGTACGGTATGGTACTTTGGAATGAAAGCTATCAAGATCTTATCTGGTACCATTTCCACTAATATTTTTATTTTTAATTATACTCTCTTAACAAGCCTATTTCTCTATAAGTGTCTGGTGAGTTAACCATTATTGGAAAGAGTAAATTCGCAAAAAAAAAACAAGCCCAGCATTTTCTTGACCACTATACAGGTAAAGAGCAAGAAAAATGGTTCTTTGGTAAAATTGAGAAATAATCATTTTTACAATATTTCTGCGATCGATTTCTTAATCGTTTGATGAACACTATTTGGTCTTATATAAACCACCTGTAATGGAGCACAAACTGAGTTTCAAATCTAGATTGTGAATTACAATGTAGAATGAAATTTAAACATGCATTATTAAATGTTGTTGACAACAAGCTCATGAACTACTATGTTCTGTGCAAAAATTAAACTGAGTTGATTTATTAATAACTTATATTAACTGACAAATGTAATACTATTTAGTACGGTAGTACATTTACTTATAAACATGTGTGAAAGAAAAGCAATATAGGTATCACAATTCCATACTAAAATAATGCAATATTTCTATTATAAATACTAGTTGCGGCAGAATTCAGATAATTTGAATATTAAATATTATAAATACAGTATTACTCATATTCCATCTTAGGAACAGAGAAATTACATCGATTTGGAAAGCCGGAGTTCACTAATAGAATTCAATTTTTAATAACTTATTAATACGGTACCTAATTATTATTGAGAGTTTGGTTTAAAACGGATAGGCTTGTTCGATTTCGGTAAATTGACTGGATTGAGAGTTGAAAGTAATGTTTACCTGAAATAACTGCAATGATAGGCCTATCAAGTCTGCTATGACTTCCGCCAATTTAATTCCACTCTAGTGGATCTACATTATTTTATACAAAATAGTGTTAAAAGGGTAATTAGGATATTCACTTGTAATTGGTTGATTTGGGCATTATTTGAGCTATTGAGTGCACGTGGAATCAATTAAATTAACCCAATCATACACAGCAAATAATAAAATACATTGAGCTCTTTGTGTAACCAATACTGATCGACGTACGGTAATTAATGAAATACCACTTTGTTCTAGAACATTAAGATGCAAACTATAGTCTGACATAGGTACCTTTCATGATTAGTCAATTGATAAATAATTTCATAATTATCTACAATAATTTACCATCAAATAGCACCTTATAGTTGAACAACTGTATGGAGTGTTTCAGTGGAAAAAAACAAATGATATTAAAAAATTATGTACCTTGTAGTTCAAACGAGGGAGAAAAAGTTTAAAA
Source organism: Laodelphax striatellus (assembly GCA_017141395.1). Classification (NCBI taxonomy): domain Eukaryota; kingdom Metazoa; phylum Arthropoda; class Insecta; order Hemiptera; family Delphacidae; genus Laodelphax; species Laodelphax striatellus. Next base: position 28,930,419 of record CM029531.1, read on the forward strand.
GTTCACATTTGGAGTATATTATATACCTTATTAGAAAATGTGTGTTAAGACATAAAATTATGAATTTAATTTTTAACAGTTTTAGGACCGTATTATTATTAACGTCACTTTCGTAAGATTTTCTTTGAAAAGGAAGAATTTGAAAATTCTGGCGCTGTTACAGTCGCACATAAGTACTGAAAGAATCAGTTTTGATCAGGCATAACTTAAATCGGGAACCAAATGATTGATTTAATCCCTCATGCATACTCTTGAAGTGCCTTGCACCTCGAAGAGATTACTGGAGATTATGGCCATATAATATGTGTTGATTTACTCGTAAAAATAGAGAAGATCTTTCATGAAAATCCTGTAAATGGAATAATGTTTATTCCTCTGCTGAAAGCATACGAAAATTTTCATTTAAATTGTAGGAACTAGAGTTGACCACGTGATCCAGTATTCGACTGGTGAAGTTTTAAGAAATATAACTATTACAAATCGAACTACAATATCACATTTTGAGTCTAGCTCTATTGAAACTCTTGCTCTCCTTGACGTACACATAAGTATAAAAATAATTACAGAATAATTGAATACGTTTTGTTCCAGAGATTTAAATACAGCAATAAGAAAAGGCAAGCAATACATTCATTTTATCCTTCCATGGAACCCTCATTTCAAGATTGAAAAATTCTAGTCAAAATCAATTATTGTCAATTACTGTAATGTATAATTAGTAATAATAATAAAGGTGTCATACCTGAAATTTGAAAATAACGCTGAAAACTAGTCAACTCACAAATTGTAAAACTAGAAAAACAAGTACGGTACATAGTTGTCTCTATCGTGTGTTTATTATTGAGAGTTATTGGGCATTATTATAAATTTTGCAAACAAGAGAAAGACAAGTTACAGGACGAATCTTTCGATTCTGAAGTGTCTTATATGTTTTACTGGAACTCGTCCTTCACTCGTTCATAAGATTTTAATGCGTGATAACAGCTTTCAGTAATAGAAAAACGTTTCTAAATTGGTTAAAAACTCTTAGCAGAACATGAACTGACACTATACAGTACCTATATGAATACTAAGAAAGCACTGGTATATATACAATAATGTAAGGGGTATACAATGCGTTAATAAAGAGTAAAATAGTGCAAATAGGTACATTATATTTTGAGGAAAAATATTTCCTATTTGTAGTAAATATTCTCCCTCAAACTTTGAAGTGCGTACTTTTTGAAACCCTCTGTACTTCTTCTATATAAGTGTTGTTGTACCGGTACTCATGAAACCTCTTTCCAGATTATCAATAAATAATTATCCGCATTACCTAAATTACTTCAAAAAGAACCCATCTCAAATAATTTGTGTACATAACTTTTAAAACTGTATTGTAATTATTTTTTATTATGACTCCAACCAAGGGTCTAAATAAAGAGAGATAAATAATTAAAGACATTACTCATGTTCAAGAACTGCAGGCTATGTATTATATATTGAGGAGTAGCTCATAGACACAGAACAGACATGTACAACAAATCGTTTTTGGTTTCAGCAATTCGAGCTTGGAACCTTCTTCCTATTGATTTAAAAGCTAAGTGTTCAGTGGGGCCATTTAGGGAGGCGTTGTGGACATTTCTGTTTAATAAATAGATATTATTGAATCCAGTATTTTTATACACCAATAAGATTTGAGGATTCATTCGCCGCAGTCCTCAGAATTAATTTAGAATTATATTTTTTGCTGGACATAACTCCTAGTTTTCTTAAAATTGAATTTCCTTACATAAAATATTTTGAAATATTGTTTCATAAAGTAGCACTAGCAAATTTTTAGTTTTGAGAAAAATGTTTATATTCAGGTATGACTTATTTTTATATATATTCTTGTAACTGAAATGCATCGTTAATTTTAAGTTTCTCATAGCTCTAGCTTGAACAGAAATGTATTATATTGCTAAGGTTTAGGTGTAAGAAAAAACTTTGTAGTTTTAACCTAGATCAAATAAAATTGATTGATTGATTCATTCATTCATTCATAGACCTGATCAGCGCGCTCTAGTGAGAGAGAGTGAACAACCTGGGGGGATTTTAACCATTGTGAGATAGGAACAAAACACGATTTTGAGATAGAATTCAATTAAATCATTAAGGTATCATCAATACTTTATTGCTATCTATTATTTAGTGGTTTCAAGGTGTTTTAATGAATGTATTAAGGTCAGTTCACACATTGACGACAACGACATTTTCGTTCTGCGCATGCGTCACCAGCCCACGCTCTGATTGGTCCATCCTTGTTGAAGAATGCTAGACTTCTGACCAGCCGAATTTCTAGGTCAAGTGACTAGGTGAAAAATTCAATTATTTATGTGTATTGAAATCGTCCGCTTTACATTATAAGTTATTCTTTTCTTCAATAATTTCAATTTATTTTATACTGAATTTTTTTTGTATTTTTTCTATTTTGCTGGTGAGACTTGAGAGCTGACAGCGATCATTTGTAAACAAAGATAGACATGGACCAATCAGAGCGTGGGCTGGTGACGCATGCGCAGAACGAAAATGTCGTTGTCGTCAATGTGTGAATTGACCTTTAAAGCCCGGTCTAGACGCAACGATAAGTTTGTCAAACTTTTTAGGATTATTTCAAATTGTCATAGAACAGCTGATTAATTTGAAGTGAGTAAACAAGCTTACAACAATCAGCTGTTTTCTAACAATTTAAAATAATCCTGCTATTTAGCAGGATCCATTTAACTTGTCATAAAACAGCTGATTGATGTACGCTTATTTGCTAACGTTAAATCAGCTGTTTTATGACAATTTAAAATAATCCTGAAAAGTTTGAACAAAAAGTTTGACAAACTTATCGGTGCCTCTAGACCGGGCTTTCTTTTCTATTCTTTTCTGTATTTCCTAGAAACGTATTCTGAAGAAATGTACAGAAATACTCAGTCGAACGAGCATCCCTGATTAAACATAAAAAAACGATCATGGAATAACGACATTCTATTGTCAGATAAGGTAATTTGTTTTCAATAGTAATATCAGTGGTCACTCGGTGAGAGCGGTTGCTAAGTAATCATGTGGTTAAGAAACAAACATTCAAGACCGCTCTCGGATGGGTGACCGGTACAAATAATTGTGCAATTTGGCGAGGTGGAACCTACCCGTAAGGGTCTCCCCACCGATAAAAAGCCATACGATAAAAAAAAATTGCACTGATTTCGTTAGATTACTTCACACCGGTCAAATATTCAATCGAAATTTTATGAAAATGGCAGACTACAACAACTGTCTGTCGGTGTCGGGTTATCGCGTACTGCGTACTTCACCACTGACCCACTTTGGCGTAACACCTTCCTATCTGTGTGAAGGATATCGTATTATTTTCAAAAATATTAAAAAACAACGAAATGAAATATATCTTGAAAACAAATATCTAAATTATCATTGTTGACTAATGGATACCGGTAATCCTATCAATAAATTGATGGTGCTAGCTCAGATGTTTGACATTTTGTTAGCATGCCAGATTGGCTGTGAATTGTACAGAATAGAGAGAGTGTGTGTGTAATGATGGTCATGTCTGTTCATTTAGTTCATCATGTTGTATGTTGAATTGGAATTTTTGAGCCTTTTAAAATATTCTCAATTGAAGCATGTTGACTAGATGTAGTGTAATTATTCAATACACTTCGTTTTAGGTACTGTGTTTAAATATGACTATTATTAGTGTGGTGAAGACTCTAAATTGATGAATGGGTGTTATCAGCTGAATAGGCCTAGCTGAAGGTATTCGAGTGAAAGCTACTATTTCATTACCGTACATTTGAAAAATAAACGCTTCAAAGATGATGAAAAGTTCGAAGAAGGATGGCAAAATGCGGATCCGAGCGTTCCCGGTAATTACTTTTTCAGTTGACTTTAGATTAGAGGATTGGTTGGATGAAAGTCCTGAGGACGTAGGTTAGATGTCGCTTTGTTACCGTATACTAGCGACAAAGGAAACATGATTCCCTTGAAAACTTGAGGGTTTTTCTAGTTTCTCATAGTTTCCTAGATGTTTCAGGAACCTCTCATGTTGGAATAGCCTAGATTTTGAACTAAATAGAGTTATTAACACGGATAAAGTTCATAATGTATTGTGAAAATTTTAGTTTGCTATCAAAAGAATTCAATTGTTGGAATACCTGTTCTGTGATGGCAAATATAATATCTGCATAACTCTAAAATCAAATACTCTTCTAACTTACTTGCAAATTGCTAGAACTCCTTTCATATTATGAAGTCAAATTGGCTGTTCATAAAAACCATGGATTAAGTTGACTAGGTTAGGTTTTGCTTTGAAATGCTTAGTAGTGAACATAACGATATATTTCCTTGATCAGTGCTCCAAGCTATGGAACAATAAACTTTGTTGAATAATAATTTAAAATATTTGCTACCTATTTAAAGAATATACACTAGTTGATCTTGATTGTTTTATCGTGTCAAGTTTTCCTAGTCATTTCATTTCTCATTAACTTGAAGTTATATTCAATGAGAAAGGCAAGTACGGTAACTTATTTCTGTTTTAGTTAATTCGCTCAATTCGTAGTAGAAAATTCAAATCAAAGCAATTTAAATGTTGATTAGATGATGCATAACTAACACATGAATTTTTCACTAATGAATTTCAGTTTTTTGAATTTTTATGGGTGTTTTTGAGTGACTACGAGGAGTATTCTTGTTTTAAAGGTGTCTAGTAAAAGCAAAAAATGAACTTATGCCCACCAGAGTAATATTTCAACTAAATTGTGTCGCCTGTACCAGTTGCACCTCATCACAAACTACTGACTCATTCTTTACAATGACCTCATGCTCATCATTATCAGTTGACTCATGAACAGCTCATTCTTAGTATAGTGTTATGCATCGATAATAATCAGGGGCGCACCGACGGGGGCCGAACGGGACCGGTCTCCCCCCCCCAGAGGGTTTCCCTCAACCATACAAAACAAAAAATGCAAGCTAGCAATTGAAATAGCCTATCGTATTCTTCTTTTAGTTTGAATCATCTAGCATAACGTACAACATTATTATCTATCAAACAAATCTCAATTCTTAGTAACTTACCTAGTTTTATTCTTCTTTGGCCACTCCAACTGTAATTTAAAGACTGTCTCTCTAATCATTATTTTTTTGCATCTCATTTAAATTCTTTATTAAATTTAGAATTTGATTATAAATGACAAAATATTATTTTTGGACTTTTGGTGAGTATGATTGTGATTACTGTAACTTAGGCCTACGGTACATTATTAAGTGAATTATGATAATCCAACAATAATTGATAAAAACAATAATTTTCAACAAAATTAATCGAATTCAATAATGATAAAGCCTCAAATTGAAGAATTAAATATGAAATTGATTTTTAATCTACATTGAATTCACATTTGTTGTTTAGTAAAAAGATGTAGACTAGACTAGTAATTAAGACTTAATATTGACGAGGAACAATGAAAAATTAAGATTCCTGATTATACAAATAACAGCTCTTGAGTTAAAAAACTCACTGGTCTTTTTACAATGTTCTAATTTATTTTACTCCAACATCATTTTAACAACATATCAATATCGTCAATGGTCGATATTAGCTGTTATTAGTATAATAATATTATTATATTATTATCAATTAGTTAGTAAGAGACTACGTTGTTAATGAAAACAATTCAGTTCTAAACGACATTGTTGAACTCATATTTTCCATTTAAAATATTAACCCAAACAGTCGAGCAACTGAATAAGTTACCAAAAAACACATTCCTGAGAAAATTGAAACCATACAATAAAATAAAATGTACTTTCTAAAATTTTGATGTTTCAAGTTTACTGCGATTTCCGTCTCGTTTAGACTATTTTCGGTGCGTTTAGACTATGTAACTTTGTTATAAAACATTTTTTACGTAACAAGTTCTCTGTAACTTTTGTTGTATAACAACAGCTGACACTACACAGAAGTATTCATTTTGTTAAAAAACAAACTCGGACGAAACGCTACAGGACCTTTGGAAGGACTTTTTAAATATTCTAACAGGCCCCAGGTCTTGCATCTTCATAACATGCTATCAGTGAGGAAATACGGTACGGAGAATTTTATAGTTTATAAAACCCCTGGAAACGAAATTTGCACTCTATTTTTTTTTTTTTTGCTCTGGCGAAGTTTTAACATTAGGTAGAAGCACTTATGATTTTTGAGGGTGGTCATGAACCTCATGACTCCCCGTATCCGCCACTGAAATAGCTTCAAATATCAAGTTACAAAGGAATAACGTTTATTGACTCTGATTTAAAAAAAAAACTATTGACATTACTGAAGAATATCACTGTGTATTCCAATAAGACGTCATAACAACTAATCAAATTTTGTTTTTGAAATGAATTTTATATGTCCAATGGAGACAGATGTACACACAGTCTATTGATCTGAGAGACTCAATTGACAGTCTTGAAAGTAGTTTTCTTCTTTGAATGTTAACAAGTCGTTAGGTATATAACCAAATCCCAGAAACAATATTCCTGTGGTAAATTTCAATGAGAGTACCTAGAAATGTGTGGTGGAGGTGGCGCTAGAAATCCTGGATATTTAATTTTGTAGACTATTTTTATTTTCAAGTTGAACACGAATACTGGATAATGTGGTCAACTCTAATTCCTGTAATTCAAATAATTTTTAGTATGTTTTTTTTTAAGGAATACATTTCATTATTTTTCTATATTAATAAAAGAGAGTTGGTGTCTGTACGCTCGCTTATAACTCGAGAACGGCTGAACCGATTTAGATGATTTTGGATTAGTTTGAATTGTTACAGCACTCGTTAACCTAATATGTATTAAAATATAAGAAAATTCCTTTATAATTAATAAATAATTAGTAAATTAATGACCTAACCTATCAAACATGACATCCATTCTGATCCAGTCCAAACAATAATGTTCCTATAAAATTGATGTGTAGTTGGAGATGCTACAATATAGAATCTCCAAAAGATGACCTTGATGGTCTGTTGGATAGCGACTTTGCCTTCCACGCAGAATTCTCGGGTTCGAATCCGAGACGGGTGAATTTTTTTTGACAACTTTCAGCATTGATTAATATTTATTATTATCCATTCGCTTTAAAAATTCGTATATTGCAGATTTCTTTTAATTTCCATCAATAAAGCGAGTGCATATAGATATTTTTACTTCGTGACATTTTTTTCGTGAGGGGGGGGGGTGATATGAAGGGGGGGACATTTGGGGGGGAAGAGGGTGTGACATGGGGGGGGTGACATGAAAGGGGGCATTTGGGGGGACATGAATGGTGACATTTGGGGGGGTTTACATGAGAGGGGCCAATTGGGGGGGAGAGGGGGGTGATATTTGGTGGGAAAGAGGGGGTTGACATGAAGGGGTATTTGTGGGGGGAAGGAAGGGGGGAATTTGGGGGGTGGGTGGGGAAGAGGGCGATACGAAGTTCGCCGGGACAGCTAGTGACAATTAAAATTTAAAACCACATAATTTTCTTTCTTCCTCGAGAATTTACAACTTTTTTGAAAAAATGGAATTAGGTACTCCTGAATAGAGGTGAACAATATTTATTATCTCTTCAGGGGTCTCTGCAAGATCTTATTCTTGAAAAAAAAAACAGGAACAATTTTTCTGTCCGAAAATTCTATAGGTGCGTTTAGACTATGTAACTTTGTTATAAAACATTTGTTATACAAGGTGCGGCAGCATAACTTCCTTTTTTAAAATGTGCGCCATTTAGTCGGTTGATGTCGTAGCGGAGCGCTAGTGGTCTCGTTCGAGAGGCGGGACTTTAAAGTTTTGTCCCGACACAGTTCAGTCGCCATCATGAGTTGGAACAGTGAGGAGCGTGCGTTTGCCATTGAGGCCTACTTTTTGAGCGGATGTTCTGTGATCGCAACCCAGCGCGCCTTTCGGAATCGCTTTAATTTAGCCCCGTTGGCCCCTGTCCCGGACCAGAAAATTAATTGTTACGTGGGTCACTACGTTCAGACAAACTGCAAGTGCCACTAGACGAAGAACTGGAGTCCCTCGGCCGATTAGATCACTTGAGAACATTGAGGTAGTGAGAGCTTCAATGTTGCGATCACCACGGCGTTCTGCGCGCAAACATGCGTCTGCCCTTGGACTTTCCGATCGTTCTGTGAGGAGAATACTTCATGATGATCTTCATTTCCATCCATACAAGATGGCAATTGTGCAGGAATGACTGTTTTGAGGGAACACTTCCCAGAGCGCCTCATCTCAATTAGGGGCGATTTGGAGTGGCCAGCCCGCTCTCCCGATTTGACCACTTTTGATTTTTTTCTATGGGTTTTTTTGAAATCCCGTGTTTATGTGAACCGTCCAAGGACCCTACACCATCTAAAGACCAACATCCAGGAAGAAATTGCCAACATAACGCCTGCTATGCTGGCAGGAGTCATGAAAAACGCCAGAAATCGGTTTACACAGTGTATGGAGAATGGGGGACGTCACCTACCTGATTTGATCTTTAGAACTGAGTAAAACAAAACTTTATGTATGCGCCTACATTATAAAAAAATAATAAAAATTTTCTGATTCATACAGTGCGTTTTATCAAGTTTAAAAAAAAGGAAGTTATGTTGCCGCACCCTGTATAACAAGTTTCACAAAAATGTTACAAATGTTTTTTAACAAAATGAATACTTCTGTGTAGTGTCAGCTGTTGTTATACAACAAAAGTTACAGAAAACTTGTTATGTAAAAAATGTTTTATAACAAAGTTACATAGTCTAAACGCACCGGAAATAGTCTGAACGAGACGGAAATCGCAGTAAACTTGAAACATCAAAATTTTAGAAAGTAAATTTTATTTTATTGTATGGTTTCAATTTTCTCAGGAATGTGTTTTTTGGTAACTTATTCAGTTGCTCGACTGTTTGGGTCAGTTAATATTTTAAATGGAAAATATGAGTTCAACAATGTCGTTTAGAACTGAATTGTTTTCATTAACAACGTAGTCTCTTAGTAACTAAGTGATAATAATATTATATAATATAATAATATATTATAATATATATATATATTATATTATATTATTTATTATATTATAATATATTTATAATATATAATATATAATAATAATATAATTATACTAATAACAGCTAATATCGACCATTGACGATATTGATATGTTGTTAAAATGATGTTGGAGTAAAATAAATTAGAACATTGTAAAAAGACCAGTGAGTTTTTTAACTCAAGAGCTGTTATTTGTATAATCAGGAATCTTAATTTTTCATTTTTCCTCGTCACCGATATTATTTCTTCGTCAGCAGAATATTTTTCTTCTAATCTGTATTCTGAGGTAACCTCAGTAAGGTTTCTCTTCAAACGCAATATTCGTTGAGCATTGGAAATCAGCTGATGTTATTCAACTTCACTCCCATCGTTTATAATCTGAAAATAATCTTGTAGTTCACTTTTGTTTAGATTTTAGTTTAATGAGGTTTGGTTTCAAATTCACAGTTTTCAATTTTTCCGATTCAACTTTCAACTTTACCTACTCAAAAATTCCAATATGATTATCCTCATCTAATTGACATGCCGTTAATACTGAATTATTATTTTGTGTGAAATGAATATCTCGGTTGATCATCCACTTTCGCAGCCAGTAAAGAGAAAAGATGATACCTAACTTTGGTTTAGGTTTATGGAGTATTGACATCACGTCTCCTCCATACTCCAAATATCATGTCGTACCAGAGGTGGGCTGTTTCATCTTTCTTGCAATCTAGCTACATCATTGTAATTCTAAGTTGATAATTCGGGGATTTATTCTGCTTAAAATTCAAGTATTCATGCATAAATTTAATCCAGTAGTAACATTATAAAGTAATTTTTAAATTGTCAATTATAAAACCGACAATTTGTTAGTTACAATTTTTTTTAAAGTTACATTTTTCAGCACTTCTCTCTAATATCATAATTCACCATTAAACTGACTATCCTACTTCATTTCCAACATTCGAACAACACGAAATAAATTGCTACTCTTCCAGAATTTCGAAACTAATAAGCATAATAAATATTTCAAATATAGTTCTAAACATTCAATAAAACTCAGCATCCTTGGATTGATATTCATTGCCAGTACCTACACAAATATTTGGTTTTGCTGGCAACATCTGTACGGTTATCTAAGAAAAAGTCTTTCAGGTATATATTAACATTAACCACTTTGTCGGGTGTTTTTGTTTTGAAAATTGTTTTGTATTATGTCAAATAAATATTTATATTAGTTTTTATTTTTCATCTGTAGATTATTAACTTACCTGAACGTTTTTTCAGATGTCTATGGACGAGAAGTTCGTGGACAGCATTTGGGCCCTTCTGAAAAGTGCAATTCAGGAAATCCAGAAAAAAAATAATTCCGGACTCAGTTTCGAAGAGCTTTATCGTAATGCATATACTATGGTGTTGCATAAGCATGGAGAACGGCTTTATACAGGGTTAAAAGAAGTAGTAACGCAACACCTAGAATCAAAGGTAGGCTATGGATTGATGATATCCTAGGATCCTTGTATCTATTCAATTGATCAATATTACATGAGTAAACATGCATTTCTCTGAATCTCTAGAATAAATTTTACGCAGATACCTATACTTCTTTATTGGAGATGCACGAATTGTGTTGTGTGTCTCTCACATAATCATTGTTCTTTTGAATTTTTTGGTACAGATATTTTAAGCTCATTTTAAATGTAAGTGTCGTTTTCAATTTACACTACCGCAGCACATGGGTAGTAGAGTAGACCTACGCATGCGTGCCATGAGAGCACAAGAATATTCATATAAATATAGCCTACATATAAAATGTGAAAACATTTTTTTTTCAAAACACAATCGTGCCTATGGAACTATCTGACCGAGCTTACATCTGATGCCGCGTCTACACCATCGCCGAACTAGGCGAACGCGAGCGTGTAGATGGGATCACTCGCGTAGTCCGCCTACGCTAGGCTCGGGCTAAATCCCTCAATCTAGACATCGGGCTAGTCCTGCTTTCGCCTAGTTCGGCGATGGTGTAGAAGCGGCATCAGGGATTTTGAAATGCCGCCATTGATAAAGATATTCCACCGAGTGTAAAATGGATTCTGAATACATTTTCTCAGTGTCACTGACTTTGAATCAGTTTTAAAAATCATCGCCAAACTCAGTGATATTCTTGGTGAAAAAAGTATCACATCTTATTTAGCTCTCGATAGGTGTTAGCATTTTAAATTCACTCAAACCAATGTAAACTCAACCGGGTAGTATTGTAGGTGCGGTTGTGGCTTTCTATAACATGCAAAAACGTACATACAAATACATTAACCTTACAGAGAGTGTATAGTAACAGTGTCACAGTGTGGCAATTTGTGGCACAGTGTGTGAAGCACTCAATAACAGTATGTGGACATCATTTTTTCCCGCGGCCGCCGCCATACTTTGCCAAATTTTTAAAATTCGATGTGGGATTACTGGCAAACATGAACCCATTCATTCATTTTTCAAACTCATTTAAAAAGAAACAAAAATAACTTTTTTAGACTATTTTAAATATAGTCTCTCTACTCTTGGTATTGCTTTAAAAACCTTTAATTATGAAAAACTAACACTACACCGGCAAAGGCAAATTGTAGGTTGGAAATTTATCACTCAACATAAATATGATATGCGTATTATTTCAATGCAATCTTATCGGAATTGGCAAAAGTATGGTAGATTTCTCGGAGCTAACCAATCAAAAGTGTGACATGCAATGTCCACACTGTTACTATACACTCTGTATACGAGAGTATACATGTAACATGTGTACTGTAACATATACTGTAACATGCGATCATAGCGCTGCGGTGGTGTGAATTGGAAACAGTTCTCACTTTGAAAACACACTAGTAAATAAAATTTTATCATGATTATATAGAGTATTGTTTGTTTTGTTTGTCAATGGCGCAACAGCCCTATGTGGGCTTAGGCCTACCAGCTGGTTGCCAGTTTCACATCCACTTGACTGAATCAGCAGAGGTGAATGATCATTAACCATAAAATATGTAACGTGTGGTTAGCACACTGACATCTCGACCATAAGCTAGTCTTCGCAACCCAGTGATGGGAACAAAGCACTGCTGGATAACATTGTGTTAAGCAGCTATATAGTGCAATGCAACAATTTAATATGCCTCCAAAATATAGGGAGTGACTGACTAGCCTTACTAACGATTAGCCAGGCTCCCAATGGAGGGTATATAGAGTATCCTTTCCAGTATTCAAGTGTGTAATATCACTGATTGTCCAGACGTATAAGCTTCAAAAGCTTTGAACTATTTGATATTTTTGCATGAATAATAGCCAGATCAAATAGTAATGGCTCTTTTGTGTTGTAATATCATTCTTTCTTGATGAAAATTTGTTTGTTGCAAAAATGACTAAAATATTTTTTTCAGTTACGAAATTTGTTGATTATAATTGTTTGCGATTTTCTGTTCTGTTACACAGGTTAGGGAAGATGTATTACGCGCTCTCCACAATAATTTCCTACAAACACTAAATCAAGCGTGGAACGATCACCAGACGTCGATGGTGATGATCCGTGATATTCTTATGTATATGGACAGAGTATATGTTCAACAAAACGATGTCGATAATGTTTATAACTTGGGACTGATCATTTTTAGGGACCAGGTAAGTCTTTACTATATTTAAAAATTTACCCGACTAATAATTCATTCTATTTTTTGAACGCCAATTCTCATCTTATGCTCTTTTCAAATGTTTTTATGTTACAATTTTAGACAACAACACCCTAATATATTCTCGATCAACCAAGTTATCCCTATGAGTAGGAGAATCACTTTATGACAGTTCATGAAATGCGTTGATTATTTATCCCTTCATTTAGAACTTTTTTGAATTCCATAGTTTGTTGAAATCATCCCAGCATGTTTTTGCTGCCATATCATAGTTCAATCACACCGTCCTATCAATCCTGTCGTTACAGTACTATCTAGAATTTCGAAAAAGCTATCAATTATCACTGCTGAGATGATATGAGTATTAGCTTGAATATTTTCTCAAGTGAGTTGTTACAAAATTCTTGCAAAAACAGTGACTAGAACGTCACTTATGGTGTATTCAATCATTCAATAAACCGCTATGGAATGGTTATTAAATAGCGATTAGATATTCACTTTATTCATGTAGATCGCAAAATCTGCTTGAATTATTGTAGATTATAGTAGAAAAATACGCATCTAGTTATTATAAATTGTACATAAACTGATGAATTACGATATGAAGATAGGAAGCAAAATGATAACGATGATGTAATTGTGATATATCTACAAGAAACGGTTATGCTAGAACATATAAATGTCCATGATTGAGTAGAGATTGCTGAGAATTGTTGGTGCTCATCTCATAACAAACGTCTTGCATTTATGTTGGGTTGCACCAAGCAAGATCAATTTTAATCTAGAATCAGTACAAAGCTGATCAAATGGTATCAGCTGATTCAAAATAATTGATCCCAGTTGGTGCAACTCAACTATATAGTGTTTTTTTTTTAATTCTGTAATTTCGTTGAGCTATGTATATTGAAAATGTTGTCGTTTTTGTTTATAGGTAGTCAGATATGGCTGTATAAGAGATCATTTGAGAGAAACCTTGTTGAATCTTGTCATGAGAGAAAGAAGAGGAGAGGTGGTTGATCGGATCGCTATTAAGAACGCCTCTCAAATGTTGATGGTTCTTGGAATCAACAGTCGATCCGTCTACGAAGAAGATTTTGAACGTCCCTTTTTGCACCAATCCGCTGAGTTCTATAGGGTAAGTATCTGCTTCAAATGGTTTCTGAACGAACCAAGTGACGTCACCATGTCTGCACTGGTAGATGCAGATCGTATTAGGCTGCAAATAGAAATTGGAATTTATAAAATATAAGGAGTGTCCAACTCGATTAACTGCTCAGTCGATTTCATGTTCATTCTGTGAACAGAGTAGGTTCAAAGCTTAAGCCGAAGAAATATAGTAGGAAGCTGATAGAAGTTAATGAAGTGGGACTGTAGGAATTCCTCTCATCTCTCATCATCAGCCCTCCCATTACCCACGCACAAGCCCAGAGTTCAGGTCGGAAAAATAGACGTTTTAGAAACAAAACAGTGTCAAGTTTTTACATTCACATCGTTAATGCATGTCTACATTAATTATGCACAAGTCCTTGACTTGCGTATTAAAAAAAAGAGATGTAGAGCTTTAAAATTATTTATTTTTTGAATCTGCGATATTTCACAGTTATTCTTACTCAGCATCAATCGTCAACATTCATTTGCTTGTCTTTCAATATTTTATTTATAATCAAGTCAATAAGCTAAACATCATTCACTTCAATAATTAATTTTACAATTTCTATTTTCTACATTTCATTCTATATTTTTATATTCTATATATTGTATTCCCAAAGAGAAGTTGAAAATTCATTAAAGTTTTTCCATCCTTAGAACTACTGAATTGAATTATTTTTATTATTTTCAGATGGAAAGTCAAAAGTTCCTTGGTGAAAATAGTGCTTCTGTGTATATTAAAAAAGTTGAAGCCCGCATCAATGAAGAAGCTGAACGAGCAAAACACTATCTAGATGAGTCAACCGAATCGCGCATTGTTGAAGTTGTCGAAGAAGAACTCATCAAGAAGCATATGAAAACGATTGTTGAGGTGATTTCAAATTTTGAAATCTTAAATGGAAGCACTCATATCAGTTATGAATAGTTTCTTGAACAATTATCTCTTACTATGCACTTTTTGACCGTTGTTTAACAAAAACGAGAAATTCTCAATTCTTTAGAAACACTCCATATTTTTGAAAGCTCGTCTCTCTTGAAGCTTTGGTGATGAACAATGTTTTGAGGTTGTTGTTGTTGTTATGTTACAACTCGGAAGTTGAACTATCTGCAGTCTGCAAAGGTACAATCAAATGTTACTACATGATACCACGATCCAATTCGGTATAATTTTTACAATCTTATTATGAAAATTATTCAAGAATGAATATGAAACCACTAATGTCTGTGAGCATTCGAAATTTCATAACTAGAGATACATTTTCTCAATAATTATAGTTCATTTATATCATGAATCATGACCAACTAATAATTAATGAAAACCAAATCTAAATTTGTTTTTTCTATTTCAGATGGAAAACTCAGGCGTTGTTCACATGCTGAAGAATCAGAAAACCGACGATCTAGCTTGTATGTATAAACTATTTTCGCGTGTAAATGACGGTCTCAAAACCATGTCTGATTGTGTGTCGCAATATCTCCGAGAACAAGGTAAAGCTCTTGTGCAGGAAGAGGAAGGTGGCACGAATGCCATCAATTTCGTGCAGGTATGACGAATATTTTATTTTCATCAATTGATTCCTTTTGCATAGCTCGTTTACTTTGCTGTGGCATCTGGAGCCTGATAATGAGAAGTATAGAAGAAAATTGCATTCTTACACTAAAAGTCCGAAGCTAGGCTATGACCAACATATTATTTTGTTTACAGATATATACAATTTACACTCGAAAAATTTAATCACAAGTAAATTATTGATTTTATATTTAACATGGTTTATAGACAATCCGAATCAAGTATAAACTATTGAAAATATTCACAAATATTGAATAAAATTTAGTTAGTGTTCCCTATTAGTTTCTATAGCTGATCTGTTTGTTCAGTGTGAGTTCTTCATTCTCCATTGTTTCTAGACCTCTTGAGTTTTAAGAAACGAATTAATTTTTTTCATTGAAAATCTTTTTAGTTTTTACAATATTCAAAATGTATCATATTTCATTCAATATACAATATTAATATGGCTGCATTATAGTGAATGGATTCTTATTCACTTTCATCATTCTATAAAGGTGTAATGAAGTAATTCATTGTCAGTCCAGCTGCCGTAGCAAAATAAACTTGCTTTTTGATTATTAGGCACTAGCTCTAATCAATTTTGTTGTTGCTTATTTCTTCAGTCAGTTCTATATGTTTTTTGATAATTTTTCATTGATTTCATAAACTGCAATATTCGTAAATTCAAATTAGGTGAAGAATATTCAAGTAATGGATTCATAAAAATAACTTATGCATCGTACATGAAAGCATACTCTGAGGCCGCACTTCTGAGGCAGTTCTGGGTGAATGGTAGATGTTTTATCGATACTCGTACAACATTAATAATAATAGAACATGTAGAAAATTATCCTGGCTTCCTTAATAAACCGCGTCAACCATCCATCGTTCACCATCTACCTACCTGCAGTGCGGCCTACGGTTTACAGTTGACATATATTTTTGTAGCTTGTTGTCGCAGAAAGTTCTTCTAGAACAAAAGTTATCCATTAAATAAAACGTAAGAACTGCATGCTATAGATGTTGAAAAGACTCAAAAGAAAACGTATTATTATCATATTTTCTCAAAGTATCAATTTTCAATCTATAAATTGATACATATAACTAACAATCAGTCTTATTGTTAAGAGTTATTGTAATATGATTCTTGGATTCATAGTAGAGTGGACATATTATTTATCCTCATGATCAAATCACTTCCGACTAACTTTTCCGAATCGATTAGAATATTCTATTAAAATCTGTTGTCTGATTCCAGAACCTCCTAGATCTTAAAGATCGACTCGATCATTTCCTGCACAACTCGTTTGCAAACGATAAGATTTTCAAACAGATGATCGCATCCGACTTTGAATATTTCCTGAACCTGAATCCTAAATCACCGGAATACTTATCATTGTTCATCGATGATAAATTGAAGAAGGGTGTGAAAGGCGTAAGTGCATCATGTATTATGTACGATATTTTTTAAAGAGAGAAAAATGATGAGCTTATATCAGGTTTTCGTTTTTGTATTTCCATCAATGAAGTGGGATTACTTATCATCAATTCCAATCTTGTTACAATACGACAATTATTTCCCATCTGGAAAATTGAATAGATTTACTCACTATTTTTTCACTTCACTACCGACATGCAGTCATGTTTTTTAATGTAAGAAACTAAATATGTCGACTTACTGACTGGAGCGCTTTCGAGTTTCAAGAAACCCATTGTCAACAGTGAAGATCGGTCAGCCGGATGTTTGTCAGGTTTAATAGATTTATTCAGGTTAATTCCCCCATTCAGAATGGTTCCCCCATTCACAGACGCGTAGTCTTCTTGGGGGAATTCCACTCCATATGTTATACTGTAACACTATTTAATGTATGTAATGTATTTACTTTTACATATTCTTGAAATACAATGTGGAAATGAACTTATTTGATTTGATTGAATATACTGTAAAAAATCCGTAGAAAACTTGATTAAAAAATATATATCAATTTCATCGATAAATAAAATTCCATTGATTAAACTTGTCAATATAGATTTCTCGACATAATGTTTGTATTTTAGTAACCCCATTGATTTGTTGAACCTCATTAAAACCTGTTTTCAGTCTCCACTCAGTTTAATCATTGCATTTTTTTGCAGATGACAGAACAAGAAATAGAAACGGTTCTTGACAAAACGATGGTCCTCTTCAGATTCCTGCAAGAGAAGGATGTGTTCGAACGCTATTACAAACAGCATTTGGCGAAACGGCTCTTGTTGAATAAATCAGTCAGCGACGACAATGAAAAAAATATGATCTCAAAACTGAAGGTAGGAGCTCTTTCCCTCTTAAAGGCATATGATTAATTAAATTATGGAATAATTTATGTAACGGCTATTCAGATTAATAGATTATCTCACCTTGATAATATTGATATCATAACTCCACTTACGTTTTAAAATAATTGGTTTAGCTTATTATTAGGCTTCATTATACTGTAGTAATGAAGCACAGAGATTGTTCATCAGTTTATATAAGGGACAGACTCAGGAATGGAACTATAGAAAATATTCAGAGGTAAAATCTGGTGGTGGGCTTCTTATGGGCTTGTAGTACAAGTAGACCAGAATCTTTGATAAACTATGATAAAATAATTATGAAAGACCGGAGTATAGGGTATTATGATATAGTATAGGGTATATTTAGGAGTATACAGTGAGGTAGCAGACGGAATTTTGAAAAGAAGATACCAGCATGGATAATTGAGTAGTAAAAAAGGTGATCATTAAGTTTTTGTACTAGGATTCGATCAAGAATTAGGGTATTTTCCTCTATTTCATTGAAGTATTAGGGAACCAATCCTCATTAGTACGAATACTAGTTTTAAGCTAAGAAGAGAACGGTTAAGCGATTTGAAGCGACTTTTTCTTTTAATTTATTCCACGTAACGCATTAATAATAAAAGCTTATTAAACTTTCAAGTAGCTTTGTAATGCGGAATTTTCAGTATATTTCCAATTCATCTTACTAAACTTTTGCTCTATTAAATTACGTTTCCCTTCTGTGAATAATTGTTTTTAATTTTTTGTGCATTACTTTTTGTGCAAAATTTATTTCTTCCAAAACAATACATTTTTTGGTGTTAGTTGTTGAATGTTGTTTTTTTGGAAAAGTTAATTCAATTCAATTTTGCTTATTCAGTTATCATTATTTTTTTCAGACCGAATGTGGCTGTCAGTTCACATCGAAACTAGAGGGCATGTTTAAAGATATGACTGTATCCAACACGATTATGGAAGAATTCAAAGAGCATGTTCTATCGTCCGGAGTAAGCGAATAATCACTTATTAATTGAATATTATTAAATAATACACCATCAACCGTTTTATTAAATTCATACATTTTTGCCAGCAAGTATAAATAAATTTGGAAATTCTACCTATAATGAGCAAATTGATTTTGTTAATACGGTAAATTCCTTATTAGAGTTGAAAATGTATGGAGCTGTTGCTGATGAACATCAATTAAATTTGAAAGGCGTAAAAATTATTTCACAATATGTACTCGCACTTTATTTTTTCAACGTTGTTTGATTGTTTCCATCACGAACTGCATTTATTAAATATTAAAAAAAAAAAATAGTTTAAATAAAACTAGTCACTTCGCCTGGTGCTCAAGAACCACTCACTAGAACTGTTTTTGTCAGAAAACGATCGATCATCTGAAATGCTAATCTGAATCAAATGGTCAGCTGTTCGGACATCAGACTTTCTGATAAAAACAGTTCTAGTGAGTGGTTCATGAGCACCAGGCCAAGTGACAATATTAGTTTTATTCGAACTTGAAATAATTTGAGTTGATTATCCATGTAGTCTTTGACATAATTTTTGGAATTTAAAAAACACATTTATGATTCACTCCCAGGATGTTGAATACATAGGTGCTCTTACCGAGTTATTAAACATGCAGAATGAATAGCAATCACAATTTATTTGTTTAAAATAATAATGACCTGTATATTTTACTTCGTATGAGTGAAATATAAACCCGAGTTTTAGTATTGTGTTACCGGTTGAGTGGTTTTTGTAGTTGAATATTTATTTTATTTCTAGGAAACTTTATTTATTGAGAAAAATAGTTCACAAGGTTATTGAAACAAAATGTTAATCTCATTAATATTATTGATATTTCTTTGAATAATGTAGGGGTGGCAAAAATAAGAGTCAATTACTATTTCCTGAAAGTTGTGTTAAATTTTTGTGGTGTTGGAAATCAATTTGAAAAATCTATATTATTTCTTTGGATTTGATGGCACAGTATTGACAATTTTGATTGTGTTTTACAGGCAAATTTACACGGCGTAGATCTTAGTGTGAGAGTACTCACAACAGGGTTCTGGCCAACTCAAAGTGCGACTCCAAAATGTAGCATTCCGTCTGCGCCTCGCAATGCATTTGAAGCATTTAGAAGGTATAAATGCATCACAACATCTCAATTTCAATGTGTTTATCGCATTTTTTATTTAAACTAAGACATCCCAGGTCGCATAAAACTGTGACCATTCAACTGCATGAAATAGTTTCCAATACTCCTACTCCTTCATCTAATCCCCCATCTTCTTCTCCCCCTTCTTCTTCTTCTCGTTTTTCTTCTTCTTCTTCTCGTTCTTCTTCTTCCCAATCTTCTGCTACTTCTTCTCCCTTTTCTTCTTCTCCCCGCCTTCTCCTCCTCCTTCATCTTCTTCTCCTTCTTCTCATTCATTTAATCCTTTTCTCATTCTTCTACTTCTTCTCTTCCTCCTTCCTCTCATTTTTTGAAGTCTTTTTCTCGTTCTTGTACTTCTCTTCCCTCCTTATTTTCTGTCTTCCTCTCCTTCTTTTTCATCTTCTTTTCCATTTTCTGCTTCTCCCACTTTTTCTTCATCTTCTTCTTCTTTTCCATCTCATCCTCCTTCTTCTTCTCGTACTTCATTTTCTTCTTCTCCTTCTCGTTCACATTCTATCATTCTATTTTTCTTTTTCCATTTAATGCCCTTACCTGTGCAATGAACAATAAAATTTTTGTTTCAAAACAGCTGATCATCAAATCATAAGTTGAAATGTGAAAACTTTCGGCTCACCTACACCTTTGTTAAAGCAATGGCAAAAATTAAAACTTTGATCGTTCATTCCTCATCTCACAATAACGTTTTTGAAAATGTAAGACCTTATCAAACATCCACTCAATGAAATCTTTCAAATTGGATGTAACGAATAAAATCGGTTGAGAAACCAAGGAGGAGTTATGGTTACAAAAAACATGTTCGCGGAGTGGTCCGTAGCCGAGGGCGATAAGCGCCTGTCTGATAATCCAAAGGTTCCAAGATCGAATATAAAGATGTTTCAAGTTTCTATGTTATTTGCCAAAAAAACAACCCTATAATTAATTAAAAATCAATTCATAGTAGGCCTAAATGAGCTTTCAACAATTATAATAATAGAATATGACACTACTGGCAGGAGTAGATCTTTGTTCTACTTCTACCTACAGTGCTTTTCATCCTTGAAGAACTCCTGAGCGCAGAGACAGTCCCCCACTACTTTCTGAGCGCCTGCACGCCTGCAGCATTGCCAATACTGCAGAGACTGTATAATAAAAGTGTGACCATTTGTGTGAAGCACTCCATAACAGTATGTGGAGATACTTTTCCAAAGTTTTGAATTTGATATGGGATTACAGGCAAACATTAACCCATTCACACATTTTTTCAAACTTATTTCAAGAGAAACACCATCGAAAATAACTTTTCCAGCATTAAAAATTGTCTCTCTACTCTTGGTATTGTGTTAGAAGCTTAAAATGATGAAAACTAACACTGTCAAAGGCAAATTGTAGGAAAGCAGTGAATCACTCAAAATTTATTTCGAATAGAATAGAATATTATTTTTTACTTGCTTAGGTTAAGTTATTATCAATTATCAATGTACACAAGATTGAAAAGTAAGGAGAAACTTACTTTCCCTCCTTACTTTCCCAACATTATAGTGAAGAACTTTTGGCGCATTCCTTTCTACTGTGCTTCCACCACCGCGAGATTTGATGTGAAATCTAGAGTATACTCACACTGATACAAGTATGTTACAATGATAGTGTATTCCCAAACGATACATTAATGAGCAAGCAAGCGGCGCTTTGCGCTGCACAGGGTTTTCTGAATAATACTGAATTTATTTTTGGTAAAATAACTTTATTCTTCTTTTGAAAATCAATTCTGTTTTTGAAAATCCAAATATTTAATGTGCTCGTTTTTATTATGGGCACTTGTGTTGGGTTATGCTTTTTTCAAGTTACGCACAGTTCAGATCTTCAATTCAGAATTAAAATTCAAGAGAAATCCTTGAAATTTGCTCTCCAATCAAGAACAATAAATATTTCAATAAATGGAGTTTATGAATCCGAGAAAATAATTACTTGTGAATATAAAAACAAAGAATATTACAACAACAAAAAAAATAATATTAAAACTAAACGAATGAATACTAGAAGAAAAAAATGGATTTTTATGGCGATTCAATATGATGAATATGCATGTAGGAAATGCATATCCCTACCCTTTACTCACATTATTATATTCAACTCGCATTGTTTTCTCAACTGTCATATTTACTTTTTAATTGATAAATTGTTGTTTTTGCATTTTAGATTCTATTTGGGCAAGCACAGTGGAAGACAGCTGACTCTGCAGCCGCAGCTGGGATCGTCAGACCTGAACGCGGTGTTCTTCGGGCCGCGCCGCGAGGAGGGGGAGGGACGGGACGGCGCCACCTCCACCTCTATGGTGACCGCCCCTGCGCGTGCCACCAACACGTCGCCCCGGAAGCACATCATACAGGTCTCCACCTACCAGATGTGTGTGCTCATGCTCTTCAACAATAGGGATAAACTCACTTATGAGGTATGTGTTCGCGCAGCTCTTTCATTATGTGCAATTAATGATTTTTGGGAAGTTGGTATTACTCTAGTTTTAAGTCTTAATGTTTAACATGCAATTTTTCATTCAAGTCCTTGCTACTAAGGCTGTATTCACGTTGGATCGTACCAATTCGCATCCAATAAAACCCAACAGCCTACACTGTCTAATAGGTTTTAGATTATTGTTTCACTATTACTTGTAGGCAGGAGTGAAATTAAAAGTTTGAAAATTTAATCTGAGGAAGTCGTTGAGCAAGTGGCCATTTGCCATGCTTTATTGAAGGGAGTGTTCCGTCTATTTGTAGGCTAGTAACTAGTCGCTTTGTATTGACCTGATAAAGTTGAACAGGTTATTTCTTGAACACTTCATATTGTTGTCTAATCGTTTTTATAGGAATTACAAAATGAGACTGATATACCTGAACGAGATTTGATAAGGGCATTGCAGTCTCTTGCTATGGGCAAAGCCACGCAGAGAATCTTGATTAAAAATCCGAAAACAAAAGAGATCGAGCCAACTCACGTTTTCTATGTCAACGACTCATTTTCTTCTAAGTTACATAGGTAAGTAATTTATCAAATCAAGTATGTTGACAACGTATTTCATGGATGCAGTTACTTATAGGTTTTCATTTAAATGAGTTCTGCACATGCGCAGTTGTTGATATCTGTCAGCTAGAGGAATTATTATAGATTGATCACTACTATTTTTAATCAGGTACGTTTCTCTTTCTAGTAAATTTCAAGAATAACTTCTCAAAGCTCAAGCATGGAAAAGAGTAGCTCTCGGAAGCACGTCATAATCAAGAATCAAGAACACTTGAGATTATTGCTGTTCGTTTGACTTTTAATATTAAACTTGGAATTATTATCAAAGCTTTCTTATAAGAAAATTCCGATTGTACATGAATATAGTAAATTTAAATAAATAAAATGGATCAATGTGTTCTTTCTTGATGTTTGAGATGCTTTTACATGCGTCAGGGATTGTATAAGAGCAATAGAACTTTTGATGTAATTATTATTATTAACATTAAATGATTTGAAAATATTGATATATTACGTTGATGTGATCTGTCTTGACAGTGCTCATCACTTGTTCTTATCCATTGCAGATACTGAAAACGGCAAGGATTTTTTCTTATACCTTTTTTTATTGTTTCAGGGTGAAAATTCAAACGGTAGCAGCGAAAGGAGAATCAGAACCAGAAAGACGCGAAACACGAAACAAAGTCGATGAAGATCGAAAGCACGAAATTGAAGCAGCAATTGTGAGAATAATGAAAGCTAGAAAGAAAATGACCGTAAGTGGAATCATAATGATTCTTATTAGAATAGAATTGAATAAAATAAAGAATAAATTGAATAGAATAGAGTAAAGCTTAGAATTGAAGCTTATTAATTCAGTCAATTTAGTTTCAGTTGAATGAAATAGTATTTATGTGTTGCTGATTTGTTTATAATTTTACGCAGGTCTATGCCAAAATATTCTATAAGTTCTATGAGTTTCCCAAAGAATTTAGTTGGTGCTAGCGCTACCACCTTGAAAAATTGACAATTTTCCTTGCTTTTTTGTAGAATATAAAGGGTTTATTACATGAAAGTCAATAAAATGTATTCGTCGTAACATGACAGCATTTGACGAAGTTGAAGTAGTATTGGTATCTTCTGATGGCCTCATTTTACGGTGGTGGAATTTATTTGGTTTTCATGCAATCGACCAAAAGTTATACATGATACGAAAATTTAGAAAATTCTATCTATAGTGTTTTTCATTCTTAAAGACCTCTGAGCTCAGAGACAGTATCCCACCACTTTCTGAGCTAGCAAATTATGCCGGGCGTTCTGATTGGATTACGCACCAAGCTGGCCAGGGGTCTTTAAGGATGAAAAACTTTAAAGCATGAGTTATTGAGTTATTTCAGTTCGAATATAAATTATTTTTTACAATTATTTTCTTTTCTCATTGATTCGATTAATTTGATTTCAGTCGAGAATCAAGGTTTGTAAATTTTGAAAGTTTATTCAATGTTTGTTCAATTTCAACTTAAGTACAGTTCAATTGTCTATAGGTTAAGAATAGGATAAACTAAGGATTGTTTGCTGGCAAAAGTGGAAACACTTTTTCGTTTCAGGCCCAGTTTCTTGACAACGTTCAATTGAATTGAAAAGGCTGAAAATGATAGTTCTAGGATGTTTTATTTCATACGTAATATTCAGATTGTTTCTTTATTTTCAGCACAATGTCCTCGTAGCAGAAGTCACAGAGCAACTGAAGAGTCGATTCCTTCCTTCACCCGTCATAATAAAGAAGAGAATAGAAAGCCTTATCGAACGAGAGTATTTGGCCCGCACTCCGGAAGATAGGTAAATGGCAGTTTCCTCAAAGTAACATATTTAAACTAGAAGTATGAGTTGAAAACCCACTTATCAGTAAACAAGGCAATTACTTGCAACAAACAATCTTGGTAGGCCCTTTTATGTATCTTGAAATAAGATAACCTCAATTCTCTAAGTCACGGTTCACACAAGTGGTGTGGTGCGGCGCGGCTACCAGCGGTTCCATGTATGGGAGAGAGACAGAAAAATAGCTGGCATAATCTCTTATCCTATTAATAGACTGACAATATTATTATTATTATAGTAGAGGCCGCGAGGTGAAACATGGACCTCAACCCCTCAAACGGTTGAAGAGTGACTGGCATGGTAGGGATGGGAGTGTCTCTCTCACTCTGCATGCATACGGTCAGTGTAGAAAACTTTCGGCTCGCCTTCCCCTCAGCTGTTGCTGAATTCGAGACACTCAGGTCACTGCCCTTTTCTCGCCTATGTTTTCTTTACAGAAAATAAACCCCACCCGGACTCGAAGCTAAGGTATCGGCTGCCGAGAACGAACTGACCAAACTTCTACCCCCACCCTAAACATTTCAGTTTTTGGTCACATGTAGTGGGAGTCGTAGGTCCATGTATTACCTCGCGGCCTCTAGTTTATGCAATGGTGGTATTGTATAAGAGCATTTAACCACAAGTGAGATACCTAGGTTAAAATATGAGCGGCAAAGCGCGAGTCCTTTAAAGGCTAAAATACAACCATTGCATTCATCATTTTATCTATGACCAACAAAAAACAATAATACAGTATCAATCTAAACTAACCTTGATTCAAACAACCGTGTTCCATCAGCTCAATGTTGACCATATAGGTTAGGACAGCTGCTAGCTAAACACACGCATCAGCAACTACTACACAGCGCTTGATCAGCTGCGATTCTGTTTTGTTCCATTCCAGTGTTTTAAAAATGGATCAGATTGAACAAGAAACGTTTTATAATGTTCAACCTGTATCGTCATAAGGCCATTACGATACAGGTTTCAAATTCCATTTCGAAAAAGATACTGTTTCGATTTAAATTATGAAACTGTAATGATTGCGTTGTAACATGGTCGTAGATAAATTATCTTATTCTTGACTCAGCCTATCAAATTCAATTACAGTATTCATACTCACTTATATTGTAAACTCGCTTACTAAAAATGTATAGGACTATATATTTATTCGTATACTAAAATGAGCTTTCTACTTTACAGAAAAATTTATACCTATGTGGCTTGAAAACTCTGTGGAGAAAGTGGTGGTAAGTATAATTTAATATTTGATTAAATAAATTTATTAAACAAACTTTCATCATGTTCCCTATCAAGGGATAATTGGTTATGTTGGTGAAGTGCAACAACCCTACTCGGGTCTCCCCACTATTAAAAGCCATACGCTAAATAAATATTTGATTGAATATTTGATAGAGTAATCTATATTCAAAGCAATTCAGTTAATAAATACTTTGAACACAAACCATGTTCATCATTCACTGTGACTTCTTTTAATATTACAAACATACAATTGAAGCTTCAATACCTATTGTTTGTCTTGACGGTTTGTTATCCAATAAAATCAAAACTCATTCAAAACATTTCGAGAAAGAACTTAGTTTCATTTTTTGTTCCGAGATCTTTACTTTTGTGACATGTATGACATGGTATAATTATTTGGACAGTCTGCCAACTTTGATTCAAGGTCGATTGACTCTTGTCGCCGCGTACTAGCGGTTCAAAAAACATGCTGTTCCTCTGCTCAACCTTCGTAGTTAACCTCATGTTTACAAAAACTATACCAATGCAAAAATTTTACATTAAACATCCACTAAGAAAAAGCATTTGTTCTTTAATCATATGAAATAGAGTTGAATATTATATTAGAAATGTTGGATGATTTAACTTGAAATCATGTAGGCTGTATTAAAAAAATATTGGAATGTGATGTTTAATCTCAATTATTTTCCTTTTTTCAGTTATAAAGAACAGAATAATTGATTGAAACGTACTGCAAGTGTCTCCCCTCCTCCTCCTTCTCAAGATAACGGAATACTGAGATGTATTCATCTTGATTGCTGTAAAATATCGGAGACTGGCGCGCTGTTTCATAATGACTAAATTCAGAAATTACATTTTATTATGTTTGCTGTTCAATTTGAATTGGAGGCGTTGAAACTTGAATGGCTTGGTTGATATATTTATCATAGGAACTCACGTTCAGCGGTGCATATAATTTTTCTACAAAATGAAATGTACACGTTTCTCACAGCTAAACTACTTTCCTTTCAGTCTGAACATGTTTTTTACTGTGTGAAAGTTCCCAGATAACAGACACAACATATACTTGCCATCACCATTGTAAAATTTCATTAATATAATATTATTTAGAACAATTATTATGCGAGTTTTGATTTGTACTATTGAACCTTTACTGGCGGTTTTAAAATAGTAAATAAAATCGTGCACACGCATTGATATTGTTTCCACACTAAATTATTGATTCTTTTCTCTTGTTTATCATTCTTGTATTTGCTCATTTGTTCTTTAATCTATAGTAAATAAACATTTTCTAAATCAATGATGAAAACTTCTTTCTCAAAATGTTTGCTTTCTTCTGCTCATTTACTTCAACTATAACCTTGTTCACGTCCAAAAGAGATTATTTTCAACGTAATTCCCTCTGAATTAGATATACACAAGAGTACTTCTAATGAAGATTCAACCAAGAAACTTGGTAAAGTATGGATTACTCAAATTCAGGCATTTACTATGAAATAATTCAGTAACCTTTTAAAGAAACGAACCTGTCACCACATCAGGATGTCATTTCTCTATGACAAAATGTTCAAACTTGAATAGGTTTTTTCAATCACCCATTTTTTTCTCATTCTACTGAATAACTTCATCTTTTAATATTTCGCAATGTGGGAAAGTTCACAGATCTGGTGAACCTGTGCCTCGCATTCCATCTGTCAACGAAACTCACTAATTTATAAGTAGGACAGAAGCATTTTTCCATGAAATGATTTCAGTTTTGCAAGTACTGCTCTATTTTTCACTTCATTCAACATTTCATCATGGGAGGTTTTCCTTCTACTTATATTATCTTGTACAGTTTTATGAAGAAAGCAATACACCCAAATATTATGTTTTTATGATACCCAAACCACTACTTGCTGAGTCCCGTATCCACAATCTTTGATTGAAATTCCTCAAATGAACGATAGTTTAAACTGTGAATTTACTTTAATATTGTTTCGTTAAACTTAGTTAAAACGATGATGGTGCTTGCGGGCCGCGTAGTGGTGTATATAGACTTATAAACATGCATAGAACCTCCATTCTACCTCCCGTCTATTTACAATCTACAAGTACATTGTTCAAATCAGCTTTTCTACTTTTATTTGTCAATCCACCCTAAGATTTTACTTTAATTTAAAAGAACTTTACTTTCTTTTACCATGATTCGAGGGATTCAAGGCAAAAAGAAAAACATTTCATGTACAAAAAAAGTGTAATTTTAAGAATAGAAGTAGGAGGTAGTAATAAACAATTTTGAACCAACAGTTTCCTTTTTATTGTAGTTTGAATAAAACTAATTTACAAGTAATCAGATCACATGCTTTGTAGATAAGACAAAGGCCAACATACTGCCTGACTAATAATTTTCAACCTATAACGTGTGTTTATTGTATAAGCACCACTCGATAAGGTTTTTAAGCTTTTTCCTATCAGACACAACATCTTCAGCGCAAACTTCATTGACTGCGTCCTTTCCCTCCACTACTTTGAACATTAGACTTTTGGATGCCAGACTAGCGAGTTTCACATTATGGTAGATGTAAACCTGCAAAATAAATTATAATAATTCAATTCATCTAAAGTCCAGAAAACAAAATAATCGAGAGATAAATTCCAACAATAATCACATGCTTCCTTCCAAGTAACAAGAGTTCGGTAGTTGATTTTAAATAAATTCGACTGCGTATTAATTAATTATCTCAAGAAAAGAAAACGACAGAGATGTTGTCGAACTCTACATTTACATCAGTTCAGCTGAGGACGAGGCAGGTTATGCTATGGAACCATGGTATTGTATATTTTCAATTGAAAACAAATAGTGGTTTGACAACACCTATTTCTTTTATTGTGAAGAAATATCACAAAATAACATCAAACACAACAGATTAAAAAAATTATATCTTTCCCGTTCTTACTCAAAGGCGACAAAAGCCTGTAGATTTGTAGACACAACTATAGTAGAATTTTTTCTTTCAATTTGGCGGGTGGCGAATGATTATTGAGAGACTCCATTATGTTAGTTTTCCCATTTGTAAACAGCTTATTCATCCGCCAAATTTAAAATATTCTACTATAACTCAGGATACGTTTATGCGAGTGGTTGGGAAGCGGGGCGGTTTCTAACAACATTGAGTCAAATGGGACAGTTTATTGAGGCGGTCCACCGGCAGGGCAGTTTTGCCATTTGACCCAATTTTGTTAGAAACCGCCCCGCTGTCGCAACCGCTTGCATAAACAGCCTCATTCATCTCTCATACAAGAGGCCCACCTTTATAAATAAGTGACAAAAAATTATAATATGAAATGTTCATAACAAAATAATGATAAATATGAAGATTTTTATCAATGACATACTGAAACTTGAAGTTTTCATAAATCGTTCTATATTATTTGATCTTGATAATGATCACAAATTACTGTATTGAAAACACACTGAATCAATTCATGGTATTCATCCAAAGTGAGTCAACATCAATATAATGGAATATTAAATAATTCTGCTAAACCCGTAGGTTTTACATACAAATTTACTAATGTACTGGCAAGCTGGCGTAGGTAGTGGGTTGGAGGGTCGTAACTTTTGTCTGCTATCGCTGCAGATTTTTGTGTATTATGATTTTCGCGGAATTTTTTGTGTATCAACTTACATCCCACAAAAAAAGTCATACACTTATGTGGACAGAAAAACGTATCAAATACTAAAAAATCAGTAAATAATGTACAGAGTGATTCAAAAAGAATACCACAACTTTGAAAATGTGTATTTAACGAATGAAACATAATAGAACCTTCTGTTATACATCATTACAAAGCGTATTTAAATAAGTTTTTTTCACTCACAAAAAAGTTCAGAGATGTTCAATATGATCCCCTCCAGACATTCGACTAATATCAACTCGATAGGTACTCAAACTCGTTCCACACTCTCTGTAGCATATCAGGCGTAACAGTTTGGTAAGCTGCTGTTATTTATTGTTTCAAATCATCAATATCCACCATTTATGAATTGAAACAAGAAATAACAGCAGCTCACCTAACTGTTACGCTTGGTATGCTACAGAGAGTGTGGAACGATTTTTTGAGATGTTTTGGGTTGATATTGCTCGAGTGTCTGGAGGGTGTCATATTGAACGTCTCTGAACTTGTTTGTGAGTGAAAAAAACTTCTTTAAATACTCTTTGTAATAAAGTATAACAGACGGTTCTATTATATTTCTTTCATTAAATACACGTTTTTAAAGTTGTGGTATTCTTTTTGAATCACTCTGTAAATAAGAATACGGAATTAAAAATTAGAAAAAATAAATCGTCAAAAAGCTATATAAATAAGGCTACAGTTAGAATGCATAAGAACTAACAGAGTTCTGACGACAGGCACAGGAAGCAAAATGTTTCATCCAGACCAGAAGTTTCTTTTCCAATGTAGGACAGCCTCAGAAGACTGTTTTGTCTGAATTTGCAATTATAGTAAACGTAACCTTGAAATAACAATAAGAGCCTAGAATTCACGAGGAAGAAGTAAGAAGTTACTTACTTTGTTGCTGAACGTGGTATAAATTAAACAGGGAACAGGCGAACTGGTGGTAGAGATTGAATACATTCCGGCGCAGAATCCAGCCACCGACTCCTCCAACTGGAATCGGACACTGTGCTTGCTCTGGTCCACAATGTACGTCTGTCCGTCCCACGAGCAGGCCACTATCTCGTCGCGACCGTCGCCCGTCAAGTCCAGCTTGCTCAAAGCGAACAAACGATGGTCTACCTGGATTGACCTGCAACGAATCATTATTAACATTTATTCAGAAATTGATAAAACATGTTCACATGCCACGTAAAGTGAAAAGGAACTTCAACCTAAGTGAAAAATGGGTTTTACGGCAAGGTATACCGTACGGAGCTCCATGAAGCTGGCACCACCCAGTGAAACACATTTTTTAAGACTGGTGCTAAAAAAATGTGCTTAAAATGTGTTTTCAGAATATGTTATTTTTAAAAAATGTGTTCACCTCCTTGACCTTGAAAATAGCATGGTTTGAACACATAGTGAAGCAGATTTTTTAAAACTGGTGCCAAAAAAATGTGTTTCCAGAATGTGGTTTCAATTGATTACAAAACTGATAAGTCATCAACATTAATACCACATGATATTGTGTATTATACTTGTTTCATAAAAGGATTATAATAACGTGTGATTTGTTATTGGGCTTTCCTGAAATTTATCATTTTTCTATTACTATGAATTCACTATTCATTTACAAATAAATGAATAGTCACATTCATTCAAAGAAGAAGGTGAAGAAGAAGGGAAAGGAGAAGAAAGAGGAGAAGGTGAAGAAGGAGAATAAGAAGAAGAAGATGGTGGATGTCAATAATGGAGGAATTTTTTACTTTATATGAGGTGAAAAGAAACAAGAAGGATATTTAATGAATTTCAAGTTACCTTTTTTGATATTTCTGGATCATCGATGAAGAATTGATGAGGAACTTCTGTCACATCGCACATTGCAAGGAGGCAAGCTGCTTGTTGATCAGATTCTCCTGACTTCAGAGCATCTTCAATTCACTTCATTGGTTCTTCACTGTGGCTATCCACCATTGCTGATAAGACGATGATCTCTCGTTCATTTCCTTCTCCTGGGCAGTGAGGTGATGAGCAGACATAATTCTCTATCACTGATGGCAGAAGTTTTACTGTGCGTAGCATAAAACTGCTACTGCTTGCGCAGTTTGCTCTTCTAATACCTCCTTTCAAAATATCACTTGGGAAGTATTTTGAGAGTAAAAGGGCTCTCTTCATGTACAGAGACTTGTTAACTCCTTTATGAACAAGATCTTTTGCAATGTCCAATATAGAATTATCTAAGTTCAAATTGTTTAAATAATTTTTATAATTGTCACCATCGCAGTAAGCAATTGCCAACACCTGACATGGAGCATCAAAGCCGCAAGTGTTCGGAAGGGTGATGTGTGAAGTTCCAAATTTTCTTGTTTTCAATGATGGGTTAATTCCGTTCTTTAAAACCCCAATTTTGATCTGCGGAGTTTCTTGAAAACATTTGAAATCAGGACTCTCATTCCAGTAATGGCCTCCTTTGATTCTTCTCTTCTTAGGAGGGAGTGACATTCCCATCCACCCTTCAACAGTATGACATTCAATTTAGGCATTATTCTTATGAAGTATTGCAGTCTCTTCCCTGTCTATTATTGATGTTTTCATGTAAGGAGTGATACGGGATTGTTTAGCTGCTTTTTTTAGTTATCACTTTTTTGGTATGGCTACCTTTTTTTGTACTATTTGCTTTATTAAAGCAGTCAAAACAAATTCTTCTTTGGCCAAACCCTTCATCATCCCCTTCTGCCGCTGGTGAAGAACAAGTGTCCAGAGCATGGACAGGTTTCTTACAAATTACACAGCAATGTGCTCCACTAGGAAAATCACCATTTTGACACGCAGGACACCAAGTCTCTGTAGTAGTTTGATATGTAGATTGTGGATTCCATGCTGAGTCTTGTACTACTTCTGCTTCTATTCCTTCTTCTTCCTCTATTTCTTCTTCTGCTTCTCCTACTCCTCCTCCTTTACCTTCTTCTACTCTTTCTTCTTCTACATTCTTTTCTTCTTCGCCCCCTTCTACTCCTTCTTCGGCATCAACTCCTTCATCCTGTACATTGTTTTGTCGGTTCACATTTCTTCTGTTATTCACTCGCTCATTACGGGAGCTTGCTAATTTTAAGGCTCCATCACAAATGTCTAATAATTCTTTTATGAAACCATCTACTCTCATATGGTTTTTTTTTTTTGAAAATGGTGTTCTTCAGGATGCCTATTTGTGTCTCTACAAAAGCACCAACAGACCTGGAAAATGGACCGCCTATTTTATCAGGCAATGCCGCACACCATAAAGGGAGAATAAGACATAAATGTTCAAGTTTTTTGATAAGCCTTGGTGAATACATTATGTTGTCTCGGTCTCCATCATCTGTCATATTAGAAAGTACTTCTTCTATTCCCTTCACCCATTCTTTCAGGGTTGATTCAGTTTCTTCATTTTGGTCGGAATATTCATTCTCTGTTCTGCAGGGTCTTGCATTAACATTATCTTCGAATATTGGCTCATTACGTTCGTCACTATACTCACCTTCAGTGTCAATAGGAATACCAGAAATTAGAGACAATATTTTTCTTTTTGCAGTTTCACATGTAACTGGGCTTCCAGTTGCGCAAGAGAATCCTTCAGTTTCACTGTGCCCCACAACAAAAATACTTGTCAATATCTCCTCAACTTCTTCTAATGTTACAGCTTAAGCGATTAGAATTATCGATCGCAAATAGAATTCGTTTGATTTTTTATTCATACTGTTGATTTCCGGCCATCTTCTTACAAGCTTAGTGAAATGTGCCACATCAATACGGATCAAACATTTTGGTTTTTTTCTCTCATCTCCATGGAGGAGGAAAGTGAAACACTTTTGAATGTAGTGAGCAGTTGATGGTTCTTCTGCAAATACCTTGATAACTGCTGATATTAAGGCAGCAGAGTCATCCACTACAATCTCTTTTGGTTTTTTTGCACCACATCGAACCCATTCAGACAACCAGTAGGTAATGGCATTTGCATTGTGTCATTCTGACAACATCTGCACTACTGGACCAATGCCATTTACACCAGAACATACACTTACAACTCCAATATAGAGGAATATGTGTCCACTAAGCCCTTTTACTGGTAGTGGTAGCCGTTTTACAAGTTTACCAGTGGCATCTATAATCAACCTTGAAAATTGATTATTACAATAATCATTATAAACTCGAAGTTGAGATGGTGTTGAGACATGAATAAAGAAAGGATCAAGTCCAATTTCCTTAATTGAGAATCTGTAGATTGGATTTGAGCTGTGCTTTAAAATCTGCAATGATTGCAGTGCGTTTGGAAGAAGCCTTCTTGATTTTTGTGCTTCTGCTCTGATATGTCGACCAACATCAGTAGAGCACCTACCCTCAGCAGGATAATATCCTTCATTGTCCATCAAATCACTAGCCATCTCTTGTCTAACTTTAGCTGATGTTAGATTTCTATCCAACATACGTTCACCTAGTTTCCTTCTCTTATCACCAGAAAATGGCCTTCTCCTAACAGGGCTTTTGTGGGACTCATGATTGATGATACTTCCTTGAACTTTCACTTTGAGGTATAAACCCTCTTCCATAGGATTTTTTGCTGGAGGGTTGCTGCAAAAAGCTTTGAGATTGTTGCCGAATTTGCACTGAGCTTTGATAAGAATAAACAACTTTGTCTCCTCAGAATTCCTGATATTCCTGTCCTCCGAGGCATTTTTTGGTTTCGTAACAATAGTTGTTTTACGGGGCATGGGGGTTAGCCATGCGCCCAACCTTCCTCCGTTCTCAGCGCGGGCTTAGGACCGTCCACGGCGGAATTCTATTTCATTCGTGAATGAAATGAAATTTAGGCGATTAAGCTGGTTAGGTCACGTTGAAAGGATGAGTGACTCAAGAGCAGTGAAGGTCTTCAGAGGGAATCCAGGCGGAAGGAGACTACGAGGCCGTCCACGAAAGCGCTGGCTGGAAGAGGTGGAGCAAGATCTGAGGAAACTGGGTGTCCGAGGATGGAGACGAAAGGCTAGTGACAGAGAAGAATGGAGAGGCATTTTAGAGGAGGCCAGGGCCCTGAATGGGCTGTAGCGCCACGGAGTAAGTAAGTAAGTAAGACACCTGGTTTCAGGACCATATAAGTAGCAGTACCAGTACCCAGTAAATTATATTTTAGTACCAGTTTCGAAAAATGTGTTTCATTGGGTGGTGCTAAACGTGAAGCCAGCACCATCCACAAACCATTCTATTTTCAGGCTCAAGGAGATGAACACATTTTTTAAAAATAACATATTCTGAAAACACATTTTTTTAGTACCAGTTTCGAAAAATGTGTTTCACTGGGTGGTGCTAAGCGTGAAGCCAGCACCACCCACAAACCATTCTATTTTCAGGGTCAAGGAGTGGAACACATTTTTTAAAAATGACATATTCTGAAAACACATTTTAAACACATTTTTTTAGCACCAGTCTTCAAAAATGTGTTTCACTGGGTGGTGCCAGCTTCACGGAGCTTACCGTACGGCTATACGAAACGCCTACCTACGGGCCTCCCCACCGATCGAAGCTAATAATACAATAATATTAAACAATATAAACAAAGTCACTAGGTACTTAACACAGTATGGTTTTTACAATAATCTAGAAATACAATGGTACTGTAAAACTGTTACTACTGTATTTAAACCAATACAGATCCAATTCTTTGAATCAGAGTTAATACTGTATAACATTCATGAATGAAGTTTCATTATCCTAAAACAAAACATAAACCCAACAAAACAGTTTAATTTGATGGAACATGTTTTAGATTTATGAAAGCCGTGACTGATGATGATACTGAATTTCACACTTATTAAAAATATTTTTATAGAAAATAATTAAGTTCAAATTAAACCAAATCAAGCTTTCATAATGTTTAAACCTGAACAATTAGTATTGTTAAAAACATGATGTTATTCATATTAATTTACTACACAGCTCATTTTACTAACCCCCCCCACGCTCTTTTGATTCACGAATCATCATAAAAAAATCTAATCTACCTGCCAGAGGATGTAACGCAGAATTATACGGTTTCATAAGGTTTAAAGATAATAATGTTTCTGGCGCAAAAATACAATAGGTTTCATCATGACAATGCCTCCGTTTTATGAAAGAATACGAAGTGGAAATTATTGAGTGTAAGAAAAACAAAATAAATAAATAGTAAGAATTCATTTATATATTTTTTAAAGCTATGCTTAATAACACCGAGAGAAATTATGAATAAAGTATGAAGCTCTTATGCAGTAGGCTAGTAGGGAATAAACCAACTGCTCTATGGCAAACCATGTCCTGGAATAGGGGAAATAATAATCGAATTCAACATTAATAATGTGAGATTTCTATAATGAAAGATTTATAATGTGAGATTTCTATTGCAATATTTTGAGCCCAACTTACCATAGTACTTGTTCTTGCTGAGCAAACAATAATGTGCCATCAAGAGTGGCAACAACATACGGCCTTCCTTTCTCAGGGGCAGCATCTTGTCCCTGAACAATGTCACCAATAATTTCACTCGAAATGTTCGGATTCCTCATTTTATTTGAAGACAAAGGATGGTAGTCAACACAAGCAAACGGTGACCTCTCTTCTCTGCAAACAAAGATGAACAGAAATAGATTCAGTAGGCTATAATATTATAGTCTGGTAAGGGGTTTCTTTTACTTTCAAAATAAGCATTGAAAATCTAAAACCGTCAGCTATCGTTATCTGTGTATAAGAGCATTTCCGTAATAATGATTAGTTTGTCATTATCTAGTGTTATACAGGAATTTTTCGAATAGTTACCAATACTTCTTGGTAATTTTCTTGCTAGTAAACTCATCAGGATATTGAATCTTTGTACAACAAACCCTACAGTATTTTTGTAATTTGAAAATGGCAAGACAATCATGTAGTCAGGAGAATGTTGATCAGGATCTGCTGTAAGAGCCAAGTTCCCAAGTTCGACAATTCTAGAGATCAGTGAGAATTTGAAATTGCTATGAAGATTGCATGCACCTACTTGTCATTCTCATCCGTTTCTTTTGCCTCAGTTCGAATTCTCATGTATGTGCCACCAGGTTGAGAGACTAGAAGACATGGAGCTCCTTGAGGTCCATGATTCAGAGTTAGCGATCCTATTTGTCTGGCGCATTCCCACTTGTTGAGACAGACGAGTTTGCCTCCACTGACACTCCTCTGCCACCGATACGAACGCACCACGCGGTCTGTCAATCCCATCACCAGTTCCTGCTTTCCATCATTGTCTATGTCACCCAATAGAATCATCTGAAAAAAGCGATTGAAGCATATTAGTTTTAAAGCAAATATTTAGATAAATTGAGTATCTTTATTAACTTTTCAAACAGCTGAATTGAAATTATCAGCTTTTAACCATGAGCACTAAACAATACTTGGTTTTCATGAAGTTGTCAAAACCACATATTTAATAAAACGAGATACCTGTTTCGTTTGTTACACAATTATCAATCTCTGTTAAACTAGAAATGAAGTACAGTGCAGCAAAATTTATACTCGTGACCGAGCGTTGTGATTGAGAGTTGAATGGCCTATCAAGGTGAACAAAGCTCCTCCCATAATGAGTGGTATCTACAAAATGACGGTTCAAACAATATAGGAAAGAAAGGCAATAGATATTTACAAAAAAAAAAATGAAATCAATAGGAATGCTTGAAAAAAACAATGTGAAATAAAAAGAGCAAGAGAATTCAATGACAAACAAGCTTAGACTTATAATGTTAGAGACTTAATCAAGAAGGCCTATTCCGTTGCTAAGTGATGCTTGTGCTCTGAGTGAGAGGGCAGTATTAGGAATGACTCCAGTGTATGTTTTACCTCAAATAAATGTTCAAATATCCATTTGAATCAGTTATTATTTATTCGAAGGTGAAGGATCTAAATGATTAAAAAGAAAGCCCCTTAATAATAATAATACTAGATTAATTGTGGTATTGTATTGGTTGAAATGAATCTGGTGATTTAAACCGTGATTTGGATCACTCCTAGTTACCCTGGTTATTTCCAGAGCCTCTGCAATGGTCAATTTACTTGGAGACTCTTTGTTTGATACCTTACAAAATCAAACGTTTCATGTGTGGATAGATAAGTTCACAAATTAAAATACTGAGACTAGTAAGGCCGCAGTCACATTAGATGTGATGAGTTGGTAAATGGTATGAGCGAAAGTTATCCGATACAGAGCACGGTACTTTCCTGTTTAACGACACGTCTACTCATTTAGAGATATCGATAATCGATATCGAACTTCAAAGGTATCGATACTTCTCTGACAAATATATGAGAAAAATATAGGTTATTATCAACAAACAAAAGTTACTTTTAATAACAGGAAAGTACCCATTTCCAAAATGATCTATCTTCGTGAAAATAAAACTTCATGTTATGTCCTTTCTCACAATTACGTTCATCATGCAATAAACACTTACTTTTTAAAAATGTAATAGCACTCTTTTCGTTGTAAGGTAGATACCAGATTAACATGTTGCGACTGAAAAACTTGAATAATAGTCAAAAAATATTTTTTTAAATTGCCAGCTGATATATTTAAATTCAGTGGGAAGAGGAGGATCGATATTTTTGAAGTTCGATATCGATATCTCTAAATGAGTAGACGTGTCTTAAACAGGAAAGTACCCACAACACATCATGGTTTGCAGCATTAATAGCAGTGCAAGTATAGTGTATGGGAACCTTTCGCTCGCTACTTGTAGCATAACTCATGTAACTTTTTTAACTAATCATAAGCTTGACAACAAACCTTTGTATTAGGTGGAATACGCTGAATGTGTATTCTCTGCAATTTGCCACTAACACTGCTTTCTTCAGGTTCTTCAGTTTTTGGTTGGAGTGAAAGGTATATGTGACACCAGCCATCCCCACAGATTACTATTAGAGCATTACTTCCACAATTCATTACATCACCAACACAAATGGCTGAAACCATTCCTAAGCCGCTCAACTTTTGCCAGCATTTGTCTCCTTTAAAGATAGAAATGTCACCATCTGAGTTACCAATAATAAGCTCTGAATGACCGTCATTATCCACATCACCCAAAGTGATGGCATTCTTGAAAACATTACCACTGAGTTCAAATTCAATCCTTTCAACAAAACAAACAGCTCGCATTTTGATTCTCTATGATTAATTTACATCTCAATTTTCATGTTCACTGGTTTTCTGTTATTAGGTATTTCAGATTCTACGTATTGCCATCTTTCTGGTGGCCAAACTATAGCAGATGCTTTTGCTGTGATTAGAGCTAGAGAGACTGGGCCAAATAGATTTGAGTCCAACGAATGACCTGTATGATCTCCCTCTACCCAGCAGTGTCCTTCTGGAATCCTAACAAAAGGTTTCTTATAGCCTATAGTATTAATTATATCACCTTCAAGTCCAACTATCCGCTTAATTAAAGTCTGATCAGGATCTTTCGGAGAGAATAAAGATACGACATCTCCACGAGAAACTTCGTAAAAACGGACAGCCCATCTATTTAGAAAAACATAATCAGTGATAGAATCTGGGTTCAACGACGGCTGCATGGATATTCCATCCACTCGAGCAACATAACCAAAAACATCTATTATTGTAACACCAACTGGAACACCAATAATAATGGAACGTAAGATTTTCTTCAAAGACATGGAACACTCCTTTAAAAAATATGCTGAATTTACACGTTATTAAATTCCACTAAAAACTCAAAAGGTACAATACCAACAATTCACAGAGCGATTTAACCTTCAAAATTACATCAACAAATCAGAACGACAGAAGACAACAAGCAAGAAATTGAAATTTGGAATGTAGACCACATGACGAAGGTAGAGCTTGAGAAACGTAAAATATAAAACAATCTACAGAATCTACATGAACGACTGGAAAATAAATGAAACTTTGGATTTAAAATCTAGAAAGTTAAAAATAATATTTTTGAAATGTTATATTTGGAGTCATAGCATTTTCGAAATTGAAGATTTCATATTGCAATCACATGCATTCGATTGAGAAATTTTGTTATAAAATTGATTTTATTTGATTTTTTTCTTCAAATACTAGTTTATTACAATTAATTTCAAAGAACAGAAATCGCTTGTACATGTACAGAATCAAGAAGTTTAGAGTGGTACTCCTGCTTTCAAGCACAATAATTTATGTTTAGAATGTTGGTCATCCTGAAAATCATCGTTTGACGTCTAGTTGATAAAATGGCGTTGGAACTTGTCGTGTGGTGACGGTATTGCGGTGTGAATGATAATATTTTAGTTGAATAATGTTGTAGTGAATGGATTTTCTGGATTTTTTTCCAAGTGGACGATGTGTTTTCGTTTCTAAGTGTATCCAACCTGAAAGAAATTTGAGGGTCTTCTAAAAATGAGGTATGCATAATTTTGTTGCTATACATCTGCACTTATCCATGTTTGCCGTAAATAATAATAAACCTTGGTATCACATCTAAAATATTTACTTAATCAAACATTTTTTTCACTTAACAGATTAGATTGGTTCATCTATTGATCTGGACAATAACAATAGTTATTACCGTCGAGGGTGGCATTCTCTTTGGAGGGTGGGTCTTGTGATGGGGTGGTTTCTGTCCCTCATCAACTTCAATCCACAAAACTCATTGATTGTATGTTTGTTATCACAAGTGCTTTCTAATTTCTTCTAGCTTGTGTGCCTTTTCAAATGCTACATTGATGAATAAAATTGTTACCGAGAGATAAAATTTCGAGTTCGAATAATAATATGTCCATTCTTCATGTCAATGATCTTAATTGCATGATACGGTTTTTCATTATCACGGTATCGATATTGGCAATCATTGTTTGTAACGCTTTTGTACATATCAGTGTTAAATGAGCCACTTTGAATTTTATTTGATAATTCATCATTGATTTAACTATCTTGTAGATGTAGTAGTTGTAGCAAGAGATGTTTAGTACTCAAGTTATAAGAATAGAATTGTATATGATCACTAACTGACGCCTTGGATTTCAAACTGAAATATGAGTATGTTTGATTGCTATAAACTCATGTAGTCTTTCAATTACATTAGATGATTAGATTGAAATTTCAATGTACAGTCATGTAAATCCTACATAGCCTACCCTTCTTTCTGTTGTGTGCATCTAACCTTATCGGTAAGTCTTCCCATCCTACTACATGCAATGTCAATATATGGATTTATAGTAAGATTGTAGACGTAGATAAAAAACATTGTTCATTGGAGAAAAATTTTGTATAAATTATTATCATTGACATATATCTATCCAAATATTCGATGTACAGTTATTGAACATAGATCTACCCTAATATTTTTTATTATATTAAATAAAAAAATATTGGAGTCAAAACCACTAATTTCTTAAAATTACGAGATACCGGTTTTGGGTTTTACACCAATCTCTGCCTCTGGTGAAATTCTTGGGGAGTTCGGTAAAGTTGTAACTACCGGAATTTGTTATTTTGATAAATTTGTAGTTTTGATTCTAAGTTTTTTTATTCAATATGGATAACTACCATGATACCACCTTCACTACTACACAAAAGGGTAAATAATTCTTTCCTACATAAAAAGGATTCTTTCTTAAACGTTTGCTTCCATGAATTACAATATACTCATTTGTCATTATTGGGTTTGTTGATTTCTTGTGTGTTGATTTATCACGGTGTGAGCATGTAGTTTTAGTTTTCTCTTAAACAGTGGTTTTCAATAATCTTCACCTGTCAAAGTCTTCCAGTTCAATCCGGATTGACAGCGTAGTAAGTGTGGTTAGATACTTATGTCCTTTTGTAAGGGTGATTCCGTTTCTCCTACGCATTGAAGCGTTAGACCATGAGTCTAGTTTAATAGAATTTATTGGCATTTCCGGCCCAACAAAATAAATCAGACCTACTTTGCAGTTGAAGTTGAGTGCTTCAGAATCAGCAGAAGAAGATGGGTTCACCAAAATAAATTATCTATAATGTTCCTCAAACTAGAAACTTTTGTGTGAAATCAAAATATTACTTAATATTTTGAAATCTATAAATAAAATGGGTCTATTGAATGGTAATTTCTTAATATTTAAATATTGTTGTATATTTACATTTGTTTAAATCTTATCAATTTGTTATTTGAATGCACGTTGAATTCTTCTATTATCAAAATGTTATGCATAACAACAGTCTCCGTCATTCAAAATTCCATAACATTAATATCATCATCGGCACAGAGCCTTGAAATCTCAATTATTGTCTTCAAAAAGACTGTAGTAAATAATATTTAATGATCTGCTCTAATTAAGCTCACTAATGAGTTATTCAGTGAAGAACAATCCAGCTATTATCTGTTGAATATCTTTTTCAGGAATCCATTGGTTGTTTTCAGTTTGACTTTATATTCATTTCCAAATGAATTGAGAGTAACACAGTATTGGCTACCTGCTACCTTCCGCTTGTGTGATCTTTTCAAGCGTTGAATGAAGTTACAGTAGGTAATAACTTCAGGTCCAGGGTAATTTTAAAACACGGTTTTAATGGACTTCATAACTTTTCTAAAATATTGTCATATTTAAAAATTATAATAGCGTAATAGCTGGTTCTTGATGGTCAATCTTCCGTCAAATGAATAATATATTTAATTCTCTGAATAATAAATACTTATCTATACTTAGTAATGAATACTCATTAATAATTATTAAGTGCATACAGCTATGTTGCACCATAGTATTGAAAGTACTGTGTTGTTAATGGTCCATTTAATAGTCTCTTTATAACGAGGAAGATTAGGTGGTTTCAAGTATCAATTATTTATGGAACGAATTATCTAATATCAATTCATTTTCAAATTTAAAATATAATAGCTAACTCAACTTCCTTGTTTTTTTTTAGAATTAGA
This sequence comes from Laodelphax striatellus, assembly GCA_017141395.1. NCBI lineage: Eukaryota > Metazoa > Arthropoda > Insecta > Hemiptera > Delphacidae > Laodelphax > Laodelphax striatellus. The sequence goes on from CM029531.1 coordinate 28,973,022, forward strand.
ACAGGATTTCCTTCATCTTTGTTGTTGTCTACGTTATCAGTTTCCTTTTTACGTGGTTTCCTCCGTTGTGAGCCTAGAAAATTGTGGTTTTCCGATGCAAGTAACAAAAGTTTATTTTATTTGGTTTTCATCAAATTTGAGTTACTGTTTACGGTTTGAATAATTTTTTATTGATATTGTATTTGTGTAATTATTTAGATTGAACCAACAAGTGGATTCCAACTTTATAAATCTTGTTCAAGCAGGATACTAATATATTAATATACATATTATATAATTAATATAGATTTATTATATATTATTGATACTAATATATATGCATTAGGTCCCTATACTAATTGCATAATCATTATACTTCTTGAAAATGTGCCTCTCAGTCTCTTGATCTTCATTACGTTAGATTGCTCTATAAAATAATATAGGTATAATAACAATATAATCATAATACACCATGATCAGACTATTTTCTTTTGAACATACTGTTAATAGTCGACGTTTAATCAATCTTACAAAATATTGTCTTTTGATGGCTTCTCTAATCAAGAAGATATTCAATGATACATTTTTACTAACGATCGTAATATTAAAAAACAATGAACTTGGTGACAGTGTCTGAGGAGAATATTTTGTCAGTACAAATTGGCGTTAACTGTGACAAATGATTCATGACGGAAACGGAAACGTGATTTCCTCTTTTAAAAGTCTGTTGTTATCATGTTTTGTTCTACAGGACATGATATGGACACTGGTCACTCGTATTATATTGTTTTCTTTCATTTTGAATAGGAAAAAATTTGCCCTCGTTTGATTAAGGGGGTTGTTTCTTCCCTTTCTCTTGGTATCTTTCCTCCTCCGTATGTGAAAATTTATTCTCAAGTTTTGTTATTGATTTAAACTTTTCATCTACGAATCAGGATATGCATGGTCTCTTGTAGGTTTTTTTGTTGGTTTTAAACACTTTCACTTTTAGCTAGCTGATGATACCTTGCTAGTGGATAGGATACCCTTGCAAAGGATACCGTTCTGTCCACTGGGATCTATTCCTTCCCCCTTTTGGTGGCTTGTATCACTTCCGTGGGTCCTTTCATCTTCTGTTCAAATAATGTTCTTGTTTTGCTTATTCTTTCACATTCTTGTTCATGCTCAAACGATCTTATTTTATCCTTTGTATTCCCTAACAAATTAATTTGGTACTTCCGCAACTCATACTGTCCTCCTCCGCATCCTCGCAAATTTCATAGAACCAATTCATTTCTGAGTTTTCATCCCCTAGTTTCTTAGCCTCGTCGTCCGAAGTCCGAACAGCTTCAATGTTAAGTGTTGAACAGCTTCAGTGTTGAAATTTGATTCAATGTTAGCATTTCTAACGTTCGGTCTTTTTCAGGCGAAGACCATGGACGTCGAGGCTTATGAATATCATATCACTCGCAGGAAACACCATTAGATTAAACTATTAATTACAATTCCGATGTTATGATTATTCGAAATATTCATGATTCTTTAAGCATTCAGCCACTGAAAAAATTAGTTAATTGAGAATCTTCTTTGTTTTTTGTATTGTATTTTCTTTGAAACATTTCTTTATATAACACTCTATGGATATTTCAGTTGTAAATAGTTAAGATGCTTAAAAAAAGGATTAAAAATATTTTAAAGACAGCCGTTAACTCAATCTATAGAACTCGATTATTCTACTCATTATAATAGTTAGAGTAGGTATTCAAGGTTATATGGAACCCTGGATATTCTGAATTATTAATATCTTGTTTTATAACTGTAAAAATTGATATTGCATTCAATCATTTGTGATTCATCTCTCATTTTCTATATCTATATTTCAAATTTTCAATTGGTCAGAAATGCCTCTACGCAACACTGAAACTTTGTCCCTCTCCAGGCTTCATTTCCAGCTCTTCAAACTCAACCACTCGACCCGCTTTGAAACGCACTTTATGGCCCTTGTTTTGTCGGTTTCTGCTTTTAATGAGAAACAAAACTTGAAAGTTGGTAACGAAATACTTGTAGGACTTCAATGTGGATGCGCATTTGGCTAAATTAGAAATAGGAAACTTTTACTTTAAACTTTCTCTCATTGAAGTGATGGCACAAGAAATTATTTTATGGGTTTAACCTCTTCTAACTTTCAGAAATGTATGAATATGTATATTGTATGAATTTTTATACAATACAATGTAAAGACTAGTTATGTTTGAAAATTGATGCTTGCATAATATTTTAATCATCTTTTCATTTTTCATTTATGAATACGGTAGTTGAAATAATAGTACCATACGTCAAACAATCGAAATTTATACAATTTTCTGGTGTGCTATGCATTTCTACTTCTTAATTCAGAAGCCATCTCAAACTCAAACTGGTAATTCATTCATTAGCCAATCCCAAGTCTTGAATTCATGAGGTGGGGTATCGCCGCAAAGACCATGATTAGTTTTGAGTAAATTAGTTCATGATGAATGCTTGTTTGTATGCTGCGAATTCCTTTCAGCAATCATTCAAATTGTTTACTTACAGGGTATGAATAAATAATTTTAGTACTATTGTAAGATAAGAGTAATTATTCTGTTATAAAAATATAGCATGCATTAGCTTTACTGTTTGCAGTTTCATACAAATATTGTTTTAGAAATCGATAAAAAAATATCTTAAATCTTTTCCCAGTAAAATGTAATAATTTATTATATCACTCAACCATTGGCAAAGGAGAGTCTGGATTATTCATGGGTTTTGTGAATTGGATCACTCAGCCGTTCCAAAAATTTTGTTAACACCAGGTGCTTACTCAGCTTCCTACAATGTGGTCGTTGACGTATCGTCGAAATAGGTGTGTCAGCTGTTACAGCTACTTTACTACTAGGCTTACTACTGCTGCTGCTGCTGCTGGTATTCGTCCTTGTCCTTCCCGTACGCATGCGGAAGTAGAGCATCATTCCGTTGTCTGCGCCAGCTCATTCGTCAAAAGTTACTTCAATAGATTGCCTCACAATCAGTGAAAAATGATTACAACCGTTGACTGAGTTTTCTTGGAAAAGGTGAGCTGTTTCCATCAAGTCGTTAAATTATCCATGAAATCAATAGACTCATTTATTGCTCATTCACATTTCGGCTGTTCTAGAAGAAAATACCGATCACAATTTTACTACCTTTACTTACTGGTACTGTAATTTCTTAAATATACCAGACACATAATTTTACACTTGTGAGATCGACTCCTTTCGTGCGGATGTTGTTGAATTATAATGTTATGGATGTTGCCTGAATGAGTGTGAATATAATAAGTAAAAGCATAAACTGCTAGTGAGAGCTATTGAAATTTTTAATTTTATTAATTTATTAGTGAAAATGAATAATAAAAAATGCATAGGTCGATACAGTAGTTTGCAAGTGATTGCTATTCTTCATCAGAACTCTTCACATATATTGAAGATAGTAATAATGTGACGAATAAACAATAAAGTACTCGATTTTGATAGCTATTTAATAGCTATTCTTTTTCATGACACAAACAAACTTTTTATGTGTCAAATATTATTCTTAAGCTAAATAATGTGTTGGTAATCTCAGTGTTAGTGATTTTGACACAGATCTCGAGGCGGCCTAAATTGCCACAAAATTGCCTGTTAGCAAGATGCTGATTGGCCGTGTTGCGTCTGCCCCGCTTGCGATTGCTAACTATGTGAAACGCCTCTTTATGTAACGGTCACGGCCCCCGCCGCAATTCTATTCCTTTTTGTTACGTCGGTAATCACAATTTCCATTATCGTCCGTCTCTTTCCGCTTGGCCGAGGGCGTCGTTGTCTTCACTTTTCTTTGTTTGTCTGCTTGATTTTTCGACTTCGAATTCGGGAAACAGTCTATTCAATCAATTGGGAATCTGTGTAAACTCTTGGAAAAACTACAAGTGCGTGCCTCCTCTACTCGATGGTGCTCTTTATCGGATGGTGGTGAGCCTGTGAGGGGTTGAAAGATTATGAAAATCTTGACTTGGCTAACATGATATTGGGTGAATTGATTGGACAAGTAAAGTGGAGAATAGTGATTGCTGTTTAAAAAAATAACTCACGATTTTTATGATTGAACTATTAAAAATAGATCAAAACTACAAATTAATTCATTATTTTGATATGTGATTAAAAGGTATATAATTTTTTAAATCCATGCTCGTTCTTGAATAACCATGGTAATTATACAAATCAAAAATTTCCTGTTTTAATCTTTGCCTTCGATCATCCAAGATGAAAAATATCCACACTTATTCTGTATGCTGATACAGCATAGGTTAGATTTGAATAGATTTTTATTGAAAATCGTCTCAAACTGCAAGACTTGTGCAGTATTCTGTGCATCACTATAAAAATCAGAACAATAATGTGATAGGGTTTTTTTAATGTTGGGAAATATTTATAATTTTAATTAATCATTCAAACAATATTGTGTCCCAATAGAAATGAAAAATAAATGGAAGAAGCAGTCCCCACTGCAGAAGAAAAACCTGTGTGACCCTCTGCCACGCGCTCTTGCGCCATTAATTTAATGCCGCTTTATTAATAACGGGGGGCCTGGGCTCGGGCCTTCAGTCATCAGCCGGCACTCAACCAGCCGTGGAAGTGTTCACGCACAGTCTGTACATGCGAGTCCCACCAGACACGCTCATGCAAATCACAAGTAATTAGGCGATGCACTAATGTACTCGCCGGTATGCTTATACAGTAATGCTAATTACATTTGATCTTCTCTCAGGAAATTCACACACACAACTGTCATCCCTCCATAAATCTTCCGTTCTCATTCGTCAGATGGGTGCTCGCCTGTCATTCGACCCGTCTATCTCAACTGGCCAACTGACAAGTCATTCCACTCGTCTGCATCAGGATGGAAGTCGATTGTTATCTCAGCTGATAATAGTGGATTCACAATCACTCTTAATTCATGTTCAAAAAAAGGGAGTTGAGATTATATTTAGCCCTCCAAGGTAAAGTGGTGGACATATAACTGCGTCCATGAGATTCTCTGATTTCTTAAGAGTGATTCGGAACTATACATCACAAATTAGTGCTTGGTTTTAACTTTGGAAATTTTTGTCAGGAGTTGTTATTGTTTTTAAAGTTTTGGACATTTTTGAAGGAGTTATTACTTTTGATATCTTCAGCAAAATGTGTCTGTGTAAACTGATGAATTTCTCTTCTCAATAGGAGAAGCAGGGTAGGGTCCTGTGACCTGTATGTTTGATAAAGTGGTGGTTCAGGAATAGAAGAAGAAAATCGACAAAAATTAATTTGCCTTATTCTTCGTATGGAGAACTGGAAAGCTCTGACATGATGGCCGATTCCGGCGATAGGGAAGTCCGGACAGAAATAAAAGTTGTATTTGAAAAGATTGACCAAATTTAAAGGATAATTCCAAAATTCATATCTTAATATTGTTGATTAATTGTGTAGCTTATGAATGTGTATGTTTAAAAGTCACAACTCCTTTACGAATGTTTGGAGAGGAAAAACTGTGGAATCTAGAAAGGTATTTAGTATGAGATGATAAAAACCTATTGCAAAAGCCGATAGTGTTCTTCATTCCCAGGGGTAGTTCCATTCAGATTTTTCTCTGTTTATTGATGCCAAAAATACCGGTACTCACAATTTTTTCAAAAAACCTTACTCATGTTAAGAGCGACTAATTCCTGACATGTTAGGACAAAATCTGACGTGGACCCTAATTCCACGGGCCTTTCCTATGAGTATTCCATTATCAAAATAGATGCATGTCGGTGGTTTATTAAATGCCACGCAGACAACAGAGATGAATCGATTCAACACTGACAGATGTATCACAAACTCATACCAGCTACATAGCTTTTCAATTGTCTAGTGCATTTTACTGCTTCAGAGAGATGATGCCTTTCCATTGCGCACCTATCAATCAAACATCATCCATGCTAGTGCTGCATGATGGACTTGTTTAGCGTTATATATCTATCTTCTCTGGCTGCTGTTCTGCTTTATATTTTGTTACGAAAATGTGATAGGAAACTTTGAAAATACGTTCCCTTTCAATATGTTCTATAAGTAGTTGTTGGCTATTCTGTTTCTCCCCTAAGTTCTGAGGTTGATATCAGAAGTACATGGTTATTTCTTTAGCCTTGACATCATGCTCCTTCGACTTTATATTGCAAACTAAGAAATCATGATATTTTTGGCAGTAATTCTACATTACAGATTGTACTCTGTCACGAAACATGCATCCTGTGAACTCTGTGTTGCGTATCGATTGCTTCTCTTGATGAAGGTAGACGCATATAGAATTAGAAGGAGCTATGGCTTAATATCTACCGCATTAGTGGGTCACTGTTAACGTCAATCATCTTCAATAATTATAGCTTGAGCAAGTTTAGGTCTGTAGCAATCGGAAAATTCTTGACCGTAATCAAGGATGAGTGCTGATAACACATCTCAAATGTAGTTTGGAATAAAAGTACAGTATCAATGCACACGTATCATTTTTGTCCCTTGCTATCCACAAACTCTAAACTAGCGTGGTTACTGTACACGAATTTCATGATCATCTCAAATACAAAAATATTATTATAAAATAGATGAAAATAAATTATATTACTTCAGAATAGAAGTTAATAATTGGACGCATTTTTAAAAATAATGAGTATCCTTCAAAATAGGCATAATAAAAAATTTCAACTGGACTCAGATTAAAAATCAGACCATATTATGCAGATCTCAATCGTCTCAATACATGAAATGTATTTTTCTCACTATAAAAAGAGTTAATTGATTATCACTGCTCAGTGCCCGTGTTCCAATTTAATAAAATGAAAACTTTATATAGATGAGTTGATACTCCATGCAGATCAGTTGATAGACGTTGCAACAGATACGGACGGCTAGCAAGTGCACTTTATTCCTTTTTTGGAATAACTCGATAGCAACTTCAGGTCAGACTAGATCTCCTTGAACAACAACTTTTCTGATATCGAACAAATGTCGGTAGTTTATTCCACTGCTTTATTCAAATTATCAATCAGCTTCTCGATTCCACTGCTTTATTCAAATTATCAATCAGCTTCTCGATTCCTCGACTTGTTTCTGGATTTTTCATTCTCAATCGTCTCCAATAAACCAACATGTTAGCCTAACTTAAAAACATTCCAACTCTATTCCATTGTATTCTTGTATATTTGGATAACTAGACGTCAAATCTGCGAACAAGTAGAAACCAATTTGAAAAACTTGATATGATGATTGTTTCAACATGTAATTTTCATGAAAATTAATGATGTTCAATTGATTTGTATCCAATAATCTTTATATTATTTGTTCAGTGTTTTCTCTCATTTGAGAAAACCTTTCTGAGATTAATAATTCGTTGTTTTATGAAATGAAAATCATTAAAATGAACAAATACTCGTTTGTTAACATAACCTTGATTGTATTTAAAAGTTTAGTTTGAATGTACTTGTTGTTTTGGCCCTGTTATATTTGCTTGCTCTTGATCACTTCTCATGCATCGCATTATCATCTCCCAATTTTCTTGAGTTATTTTCAATTCCTGAATAGAATTGCGGTGACTATCTTGAAGAATGCGGTATCTTGAATTTTCCTGTTAATGTGACTCATTTCAAGGTAGTTTCTCTTGAGATATGAAACGTTACTTTATTCATTCTACATTGCGCACATACAGTAATTATTCTAAAACTTATTGACCTACTTTAAGAAGCAGTAATAAATTGTGACAAAGCTCTTCTTAAAAAACTTGAATTTTCGTTTTTTTAATTTTTTACATTCAAGATTTGAGGAACATTGTGTAATAATATTCTTCGGCCTTCTCAGATGTACAGTAATTGAATTCTTGTTCCCTAAGAAAGGTGAAAATCAATAATGCCAGTTTCCTTAATTACTTAGTAAAAGATTTTGCTAAAAATTACTGCTAACTTATAATAGAAGAAAGAAAAAGAGAGACAAATAATTTTTAATTTAGTGGTGACCTTCTAGAGTTAGCCCTCTAAGAGAGACGTAATATCATTGGGTGGTGAAGAGATTTTTCCCCTGGAGAAATCAAAGTCCCATTAATTGAATATTGTAGGCTCTATATCCACAGTATATTTTCAGTAACGGTTACTGATACTTGTTCTTGAATGAGGACGAAACTGAATCTAAATTCAATATAAAATAGTTCTCTTTTCTCTCTTTATTTTTAGTTGAAAAATTTCTTACTGTTTTTATCATTCCTATCAATTTTTCTTATCTCTCAACAATAAAGAATGGGTGGTGCACTAGTGCCTCCTTGTTTGAAACTGTATGAAGAGCACAATTCAGAGGAAGAATGAGTCAAGTCCACCTGGACATATTTTTCAGAAGTTTTTCTAGCTATACTTGGCCTCTACTTCCCTGGCACATGAAATCTTTTCTCTCCCATTTCTATGTCAATGAATTGAACTGCCCTTCAGTTTCATAAAAATAAGGACTTTTCCCTTTTCCCCCATTCTCATAGAACCTTCCTATTTTTCTATGGTTGGGATACTATGCAAACAAATTTGACGTGCCAATCTTAGCTTTAATCTTGACACCTAAATCTAAAAGGTGGTGTAGAGGTGCAAATCATCTCTGAGGTAGTACATTATCTGAACAAACAAGAGTATATTCGATGGATTATTTATAGTGACTCGTTTCTACTCGACAGTGTCAGTTCTGTGGACAAGCATCACTATTATGACCTTCGCTGTCAATTTTGGTTTAATATTTCTTGTGGGTATTTTCATTCTTTATTTTCAGGTAACAAAGCATTGATTATTTTATTAAACATGTCGAGTTGAAGATGATTGTGTAGTGTAGTTGCCCGTTATGATCTTGTAATTTCAAACTTGAATTATGTCCTGCTTTCTATTATTATTATTATTATTATTATTATTATTCCATTTTCTCTTCTCTCAACCTTACAGTTGGTGGTTAAAGTGCATACGGATCTCATTGATCAAGTATACACCTTTTTCTTTAATCATGTGATTGTTTTGTTGTTGTAGCGCTAATTTATTAATATAAGTATAATTTATTTATTTCACCCTACTTTTTCTCCTATTTCCCTTACTGGTTTTTTTTTTTTTCCCTTTGTGTTATTTTTTTATTTATATATATATTTTTTTCCATTTGTTTCATCCCCATTATTCCCCTACATTTTTCTGAATGTTTTTTTTTTTTTTACATTACTTGCTTTCATCTCTTTTTCCTTTGTGTTATTTTTTTTATTTATATATATATATATATATTTTTTTTATTATTATCTTTTCTTTTCCATTTGTTTCATCCCCATTATTCCCCCCTACATTTTTTTTTTCTGAATGTTTTTTTTTTTTTTTTTTTTTTTTATGTTTTGAATTTTTATTGGATGTTTAGGATTTGTCTTGTGATGTTACATGTGTCTAAGATTACTGATTTTTGGATACTTTTATATATATCTGTATTGAGGCCCAAGAGTTTGAGAGATTTGTGGAGATTTCTGTGTATAAGTCCTGTAGCTGATATTATTATGGGTATTATTTTTGTGTATTCCTGTTTCCATATTTGCCTGGTTTCTTCTGCCAACTGTGAATATTTTTCTATTTTTTCTACATGTTTCTTCTGCACATTATTGGAATTAGGGATTGCTATATCAATGAGGTAGGTCGTTTTGTTTTCTTATCAATAAATGTGATGTCAGGTTTATTATGAGGCACTGTTCGGTCTGTTACTATGCTCCTGTTCCAGTACAATTTTGTGTCGGCATTTTCCAGTACTTCTGACGGTACATACTTGTAGTATGGTTCATGTGCGTTTATGAGGCAGGATTTTAGTGCTAGCTGTTGATGAATTATTTTGCACACATTATCATGCCTCCTGGTGTATTGTTTTGGGGCCAAGATCCTACATCCGCTGATTATGTGGTCAATGGTTTCCGCTTCCTCGTTACACATTCTACATTTGTCAGATGGTACTTCCTGTCTGAGGATATATTTTCTGTAGTTTCTTGTGTTTATCATCTTGTCCTGAATAGCCAACATAATTCCTTCGGTTTCCGCAACAAGTGTACCTGTTTTTAACCAATTATTGGATGCTTCTGTGTCTATGTGTGCTTGTGACATCATGTGAGGATGGATACCATGTAATATTTTGCTTTTCCAGGTTTCTGTTTTTTGTTGATTTGTGGTGATTTGTTCTATAGGGTTGTATTCTCGGTTCTGTAGATTCAGTGGTGTGAGAGCCTTATCAGTTTCTATTATCAGTTGATGAAGTGTACTACCTGTTCGAGAGTGGAAATAGTTCCTCAGATTTTCTATTTGTTCATAATGCATATTTTTCACGTCTATGAATGCTCTTCCTCCTTGCTCCCTAGGTAGCGTGAACCTTTCCGTAGCAGAGTGTACATGGTGCATACGATGTTTTGTAGCAGTTGTTCTGACCATTCTATTCAGTTCATCTAACTCTGTATTCGTCCATTTAATTATTCCAAAGGTATAAGTGAGCAAAGGAATTGCATATGTATTTGTGGCTATTGTTTTATTCTTTGAATTGAGCTGTGAGTTGAAGATTTTATTGAGCCTTTTTTGGAAATTGGTTATTGTTTTATTCTTTATTTCACTATGATTGATAAGAGGATTTTGAAATATACCAAGATATTTGTAAGTCTCGTCAGGACTCAGACCTTCTATTCTACTGTCCTCAGCTTCATAGCCTTTGTGCTGTCCCACTTTACCCTTTGTTATTTCACATGTTCTGCATTTTCAATGCCGAATTTCATGTTCAGGTCGTTACTGAACGTCTCAGTTGTTTTGAGGAGGCTATTTAATTGTTTTCTGAGCTGGCAAATAATTTTAGGTCGTCCATGTATAATAGGTGACTTAGAGGTTTGCTCATGCGGTCTTGAAGATTAGTTTTATATCCACACATAGTTTTATTCAGCATAGTTGACAAGGGATTCAGTGCAATACAAAACCACAAGGCACTCAATGAGTCTCCTTGAAAAATTCCCTGTTTAATATTAATTTCATTTGTTGTGATTGCACTGTTTGCTGTATGTAGGTTGAGTGTGGTTCGCCATGAAGTCATGATGTATTGCAGGAATTTTATGAGTTTTTGGTCTATTCTGTATATTTGCAAGACTTGAATGAGCCATGTGTGTGGTACGCTATCATAGGCTTTTTGATAATCTATGTATGCACAGTACATATTTTTCTTCTTTTGCTGTGCATGTCTTGTTAAAGCTTGATCAATGATAACTTGCTCTTTACACCCTCTACATCCTTTACGACACCCTTTTTGTTCTTCGTGAAGGATGGATTGCTCAGTTAGATGTTCCTCAATCTTTGTAGTGATCACAGAGGTCAGAATTTTGTAGATGGTAGGCAAGCAGGTTATTGGTCGGTATTTTGATGGATTCCCAGTGTCTTCTGATTTGGGTAAGAGGTACGTGATTCCTTGGGTGAAAAATGATGGAAGTTTATCATGTTTTGTGAGAGATTCATTCAAGAGGTGAGCAAGGTGGCTATGCGTACTACAGAAGTGTTTTAGCCAGAAGTTTTGAATATTGTCAATTCCGGGTGACTTCCAATTCATCGTATTTCTTATTGCATTTTCAATATCTTGTTTTGTTATGGTTACCGGATTCATTGGATTTGTGTTCTCTGTCATCGCCTGTTCTTCATTGATCCATGCTGCACCCTGATTGTGTGGCTGAGTTGATCCCCAGATATTGTTCCAGTATTGTTCTATTTGTTCATTGGTTGGTGGATTCTTAATTTCTATTTTGTTGCTCCTAATTCCGTTGTAGAATTTTTTTGCATTCCCTTTGAACATTTCATTTTGTATTTTTCTTTCACGTGATAGTTTATATCTTTTTAATCTGTGAGAATAAGCTGCCAGTTTTTGTTTCAGTGTATCCAGCAGAATATTGATGTTATTTTCTCTGTGTTTCTTTATTATGTTTTCGGTTTCCAATGCCACTTTTCTACTCATGTTTCCTTTTGCTTTCTGTGTTAGTTTTCCAATTTCTTTCCGTATCAAATTTATCTGTTGCTCTAGTCTTCTCTGCCATGGTGGTTTGTTTTGCTGTTTCTTTTTGTGTTCACCATCTGAAAGCTTGATCTTTTGCTTGTGCAGCTCAAGAGTTGTATATGCGCCTGTATAAATTAATGCATGCAGTTCTTCAAGTGTTGTTGTCTCATTGATGTGTTCACTGATTACTTGGTCTATATTCTTTATTATCTTCTTACTTTTATGATTCATTCTGAGTTTTGGGAGTTTGGGTCTTCTTGTTGGGTCCATGTCACAAAATAGATAAAAATTGATTATGATTATTAGTAGTATTATTATTATTCGTGATATACTTTTATTATTATTATTTCTTACTACATTTTTTATTACAATATTCAATCAATCAAGGAGTCTCTTTTCAATTTGATTCTGATAATTACCATTTGTTTTGAATGTAGCTCACTGTACATCTGATAACCATTGGTAAGTGCGTCTATGTGAACATAATGTTCAATTGCAATTTGTACTGAATAGCGATCCAGCTTTTTATCGCCACCTATAAATAAGGGACAATCTATACACGTTCAGGGATTTTATTGATTTTTATGTGATCTTTTGTGGATCAAATATGAATATAGGAGAATTAAATGCAGAAATATAGTTATCAAAGTTTAATTATCACGACTTCAGCTTTTATTGTTTTTAAGCTCACCACTATATCTGAAACTTGTAATGCTGTGTCCTATCGTGCATTGTGAATCATTTTGAACGATGGTCACGTTCGATTGTCATTGTCTTTTGACAAACGTGTCAAGCTCACGAATTGCGCCTCAGCCAACAATCAATAGAAGGCTTCATCATTTCAAGTCTAGAACGGTAGTTGAATAATTATTTGCAGTGATTGCGGCATATCAATGTCAGTTTAAATGTCTGTGACGTTCGTAATTTTTCTTTATAATTCACATGTATGGCTGTATTTCGGATTCTGTCTGATTTTAATTAATTGATCATTCAAATGAATGATGGGGAAGTGGTAATGTCAGTGCGTTAGGGAATCACTTACTTTGGAGTGACGAGCACTCGGCTCTCCTGTTGGACGGGTGACCGCTTGTGGGCATGCATCACTAACTTCTGTCGTTCGCTATCAAAATCGATTCTTAGGGCCGCCTTCCCCAACGCTGCTTAAGCTATACATCTAGCTTAAGCCTCATTCGGAGAATAGAAAAAGTATAGAAAAGAATACTGAACATCAGCTGTTGCGCAGCGTTGGGGAAAGCGGGCCACAGTTGTTTCGGAACTCTTCAAAACTGTAGGTTTATTTCCACTTGGCACAAGTCTTGAACTTCGTTGCTATCACCCCAAAAAGTCTGTATTTCATGGTTTTTGTAAATATTTTTTATTCTATTTATCTATATTTAATTTGGTCATCTGTGAAAATGTTAATTGAAATGGAAATTTCATAACTGAATTCATCAAATGGTTGTAAACCCAGGCATGTTTAGAATATCTGAAGTAATTAATTCTCAGACGATATTGAATGAAGGTACTGTGAAAACTTTCAGCGTACATTGGAATTTTTCTTCTATTCTTCGCCATATCATCATATCTATTCTCTAGACGATATTATTTATGTTTAATTTAATCAGTTTATGTCATACTATTTCTCAATTAGTGAGTATTTCAAGATAGTTGGAACCAGATAATATAGAAGTTGAAAATATCTTTCTTTTATTTTCTGTGGTTAGAACATCGTGAGGACCCTGGTATATAGAAGGAGAATATAGAATGTCTTCTTCTATATACCGTGGTGAGGATTCGGTTATTGTATGAACCCAGAGCTTCTCTCATTAGAATTTCGAGATCCCAATTCATTGTAAACTTTTATTATATAAAGTTACGTGTTTGAAACCTTAACTTCTATAATAGAAAGCCGCTGGAAAAATTTAAAAATATAGAAAAGGAAAACAGTGGAGCGTTTTACAAAGTATATTATTACACAATAATTATAATATACTATACTGGACATTTTTCACTAGAAAATTCCAACGGAATAGTTATTTGACATCTTAAATGAATTTGTGATTGACGATTTGTGACCCCTGTCTTGACGCCGGCTTGACCTCCATTTGAGAGATTTAATGTTTGTACAGATGTAATGGTATTCGTGTTCTTATCAAATTTGTGTTGCATTTACGCTAAACAAATGTAGATTACTATGGTTGTATTTCTTCCTGTTATCAGTAAGATGAAATACTTGGAAATGAATTATGATTTTTTGTGCTTTCAAATGCTTGTAAGTTACAAAATAACCGTATACTATCTTCCTCACGACAATTGAAAATCTAGTTTTTGTGAAATCGTTTCATGAAATAATTGCATTTCTCTCATTAAATTACAAAAGAAAACTCTTCAACAATTATTTCAATCTTAGTTACATTCAATTTTGGATTTCTATCCAATATTGGAATTTCTCAGGTTTTTAACAACTAGAACTAAGTTTATTGGATTTGAGGCATATGTCGAGATCAGAGAGACTATTTTTCCCGGAAAAGTACTACAATTGAACTTTTTAGACTTGATTATAATATAATCGATTATTCGATTTAAAAGTGAGAGCTACCGGCTAAGAGCAAAGCAGGTGCTCTCTACTATAAACATATTAGTCTAGCCTCTCAAAGTCTGAATTGTTTAGGGAATTAGTTTAAAGCTCCTACAAATTATTGTTGATGCTTGAATCATATTCATATTATTTAATATAGAATATTTCTCATTACAAAACCATTCTAAATACTTTCTATTGTTTTTGAAAAACATTATTTCACCTCTGAATACTGGTGTTACAGTAATTCTACTGCCATGAAATCTAGACTCTGAATCCAGTACTGTCAGTTAAGAAAATACATAAATAGCCACTTCAACCCACAAAGTGAAATACGGTCGAGATGGTCCACAACCTCTCCTTTCTTCAGCCATACAAGGTCAAGTACATGAGACTGGAGCAACACATAACCAGAACATGCCCGCCCACTCCAATTACTGGGCCATCTATTTGAAACCCTTTTAAGGTCCTTATCGTCCAACCAAAGTGAAGCCATTCATAATGAGTGTCTATTAATGCTATTTCGTAGTGATGGGTATAGCTACATCATAAAGGATAAAAATACTGGTGGATTATGTAGCCTTTACAAAGATGTATGTATCCTTTACATTCATGTGAAGTATGTGAACATAACACACATTTCGTTAATGAACATAATATTGAAAGTCACATATTTTTCATTTAGAATCAGAATAATGTAAAATAATCTCACTATAATATTTGAAAATTTACATTTTTTGAATTATGCTGTATGTACAATATAAATGTGCTTCATACATTTGAATTATAATTTGTAATATAGAATTTAATTATCATGATTCACCACTCCCAAAATTAATCAATTCGTGATAGGTGGTTCTCCCGTTCTGAGCGTTTTGAAAATAGAAGGTTTAATGGCTTTGAATAAGATGTATCCGTTCTATTGCAATCAAACAATTTCTTGTAAATTGACGTCCATTGCGAATGCTTCTACTTCAGTCTAATAAAGCTGCCATGATTCCACCATTCTTCTATTGGAACACTTCATGAGGCTCGGTTCTTAGCCAACCATTTGTAATATTACGTGGCACAATTTTCTCGATAGGAGGCTGGGTTTGCAGCATAGATGAGCTGGGCATAGTGTCGAGCTAATTGTCGAACCATATGTTGTCTAGGACTTAGCTAAATCCCGAGCTTATGAACCGGGCCATAGTTTTTTCATTTGTATTGTCCAGAAATGAATTCCAGTATTGGATTTCCAGGCTTTTAGAATTGTCTCTTAGTGACCAAATTTCTGTGTCTTCTAAAATTCATCCACCTAAAAAAATTTAACTTGTTTCTTTAAAATTCCTGAGCTCTAAAAAAACTGTCTTGTATTTTTGGCACCCATTTTGGAAAGTTTTATTTTCTAGTACTGTAACACGTATGAGTAAATAAATGTTGATTTCGAATTTAACATAAATCCAATAGAATGGACAAAGATGTTATCAAATTAAAGTTTATTCTCCTCTCGAATAAAATGTTGGGTTCGAAATGGTCATCAATCTAAAAGCTAAAAAAATATCGAATAAATAATCATATTTTATAAAATTGAAGTTAATTTTCACTCATATAAAAATGTTGAATTCAAAATGAACATGAATCCAAATTAGAGTACATTTAAATGTCTAAAATACATTGAAAAGACCATCGATTGTCACAGGAAGAAAAACTTATTAGAAGTAGCAGAACTCTTCAATATTACTTGGTTTGGTAGGCCGGCCAGGTTGCCTATCCGGGGGCACAGGCCGGACGTCAGACAAGGAGTTGTTCGGAAACATGATAGCCAAAGCAAGCCAACCTGATAGAAGCGAGGAGGCGAGGAGTGATTTCCACAAAGCTGTTCCGCTTCTTCGTCTGCTATGCTGAGTCTCGCGTTACTCGATTAACTGCTGGCAATATGATAACCTGGGAGCAATGGTGCCAAAGGTCGCCACTGCTACTGCAACCACCTGGTCACCGTCACTCATGTTCAACTTCCTTGTACAGTATAATAATATTGCTATTATTATCAACCCAAAATTAGTTATCGCCTATTTACAAACCAATTTATGCATTTTTCCAAATGTTTTGAATTCTAAGGGCCGGTTCATGAGCTCGGGATTTAGCTAAGTCCTAGACTAAAACGGGTGGCCACAGTAGCATCGACAAACGTCAGCCTCGATACTATGTACTAAGGGCTCTCTATGCTGCTAACCCACTAACCTTTCTAGACAAACGTTTGTTGATGCTACGGTAGCCACCCGTTTTAGTCTAGGACTTGGCTAAATCCCGAGCTCATGAACCGGCCCTAATAGTTACCTATTTCAATTCTGTTGTTTCTTCTATTGTATTATTTTGTAAATTCTTGTTTCTCTGTGTAGACTGTAACCCGCCATATTTCTTCATACTGAGGGAAACCATTCTGTATATATTTGTGAATGTAAACGGTTCGATGGAATGAAAAAAATATTCAAGAATGAGTTATTACATGTACACAGCGAAAGAAATACGGAACTTTTCCAATGCCTTCTCATTTTGTCATTTCTGTTCTGTGGCTCTCATTATCGTGCCTCGAGCATCAATCGCTGCTACGCGCCCTTCATTCACAGCATCAATTATCTGGGAATGTATGAGCGCATTACTGCCAAAAGGTAGCTCACCGTCGGTAGTGCTGTGCTTTTGTGCATCGTAGTGACCGATTCAGAACTAATGGCGCTGTCAACTCTCATTAGTGAATGTGTTTCATTACTAAACATCATTACTGGCCAATTAATGAACCGAATTTGATCTACGTAGAGTGGAGTCTGTTCATTCACATTCAATACAATGCAAAAATGTTCAAGTAGTCGATACATTAATTCAATAAGTTATTGGTGAAGAAGCGATATTTGGAAAATATGTGAAGTTGAAGTAAAATTAGGTTAAAACCAATTATGTTTTCTGAACCTTTGAAAAATATGTAGGCTACCTAAAACATTGCTGTTAATGGAATTCGCTCTCCCAGTGTGGATTTTGTCAACAGTCAACCTACATTGCTCTAAGTTAAAATTTCTGGTGACTGAAGCTAAGAACTCTGTTCTGTGATGGTGACAGGTGGAATACTCGTTTGTAATTATCAATTATAGTATTTATAGTAGTAGTTTTATAGATTATGATTTTGTTTGAACGAAATACTGTGTATATTTGAGCATTATTATATTAGTCGTTTACCACTTACATGTATCTTTTTCTCCTATAAAATTGTTGGAAGAGGTTTATGATTTTGATGTTGTAGGAATACTGTTTTCATACCTTCACTTGAAATGTTAGATATACCAATCGTTAAAGCATAATGCCGGCTCCATACATGCGGCATTTGGCAAATACCGCATGTATGGAGCTGGCATAGCTCTCAGTAATATAAAATATATACCATCAAAAATATTGTTCATCTGCAAGGGAAGGACTATCTTCGTCATAGAAGAAAGTACCTACTGAATTCCATTTAATATTCATGTTTAAAATCAGTTTACTCTCACTTCAAAGTGTTTTCGGTATTTTCACTTGCTGTTCATGCACAGTATTTATTTTTTTTTTCGTTGTTCCAGGTGAGGAATCTATGCTTTACAAGCTCATACATATTGAATGGATTACTCTGATTTGTAAGTATAGAAACAGTGAGTACAGTAATTCATAAATGAACCTTGAAAATCAAATAGGTTATAAGAAATCAGAAAAAATGAAATTGAAATTTTAACAAATCAAGAAATGAGCTTCTAGTTATTTAAATGTGGTAAGTAAGCTGTAGATTGAAAATTAGATTCTATCGATGACATCCAAGTATTTTAATGTTATTCATATAAGTTTTTAACGCTGATTGACTGGTTAATCGTATAATTTTATCCCAATATACTAATCACTTGCAAAACTCATTACTGAATTATATATTTACATATATGTCTCCCACCATCTTCCATTTCTTCAATTCAAAATTAATTTTTTTATTCAATTAAAAATAATTAGGCAAACGGGAATTTAATTTAATTTAATTTTTTTTTAATTAATACTCATAAAACTAAATTTACAGCCAGCTAGTAGTGAAACCCAGGTTTGATTGAAGATATCGGATCCATTAACAAAAAATGAAAATGAACTCTATAGTACAGTACATCATTATGGACTTCGGTAACAATCGTTCACTACAGTTGTAGTACAATCATTTTCGGTTGGTACAGTCAAGTAGCTCAAAGTAGCATCAAGCATAACTATCAGAGAGGTGTAGGCCTGCACTTGATGCGCTAAGAAACGAAGTTTATTGTCCTAACCACGTAGATGTGTAATTATGCGTCCAGCTGCAGCCTCTTGCGGTCCTTTCAAAACGAACAGTGTACAATTATCTATATTAATAAAAGAGAGTTGGTGTCTGTACGCTCGCTTATAACTCGAGAACGGCTGAACCGATTTAGATGATTTTGGATTCGTTTGAATTTTTACAGCACTGGTTAACATAATATGTATTAAAATATAAGAAAATCCCTTTATAATTAATAAATAATTAGTACATCAATGACCTAACCTATCAAACATTTCACAGACTTCAGTTCAAACTTGCCGGCCAAGCGGCTACGGAAAGATGATCGTGTATTTGAGATGGGAAAATCTGCTCGCAGACCCTAAGCTTCGGTAGCGTAGTGCTAGAGCATCAGCGTTGTAAACATGAGGTCCTGAGACATTTGGGGGGGGGGGGGGGAAAGAGTGCGATACGAAGTTCGCCGGGACAGCTTGTTTACAATGAAGCAAGGCGTGACTGCTTGTTGGTCGAGGCTTGAACTCAATCTACAGCTTTTACATGCTATGATCTGCAGCTCTAGAACTCCAGCTTCATACAAATTATTATTTTCTTAAAACTAATGAAATCATTTGTTACACTGCATTCAACTCCTCCCTGATCCCCGTTGAATAAGTTATTAATTTTTTTTTGCTTCACGTGACTTGTTATTGAATCTTGAACGTAATTCCCACTTCTTGTTTAGTGTAAGGTCAATGTGAATTCATATCACCAATAACTTATAAAGCAGTTATCTATGTTTGGAATATAAAATAATTTATTGGATCCACTTCTAAGCTAAGGGTAGTGTAGACATTAATCACTCAAAATTCAAAATCATTATAGTATTGCTTCTGGTTTGGAAATTTGCCTGTGTATTCAGATAGTCTGATTCATTTTGAAGTTAAATTGAATTTGAAGTTACTTGATCACTTGAATTGTTTTGATACGAATTATCTTTATAGACTTGTGACAATGTTTTTTTTTTGTCAAATTTAATTAAAAAAACTATTTTGTTGTCTTATCTATTACTTTCTGCTTTTCCATTGAAAAACTCATCCCTAGTTGTACTTCCAGTTAACACAAAACACAATATTCCATCATTTTTGTATCATACCACTTTTTACAATTCTTTTTCAATTTTTTCATCAGTTAAGAAGATGATTATATCATCATCATCCACAATCTACAACATATAATTACTTCAATAGGTCCAATTTAAACCACTAAATTAATGGCTGTTTGACCACAGAGAATTCTCATAACATCATTGATCAATTTAATGGGTTCTCAGTATTTTCTAGAGAAGTGATGGATACTTGCATTATGATTTACTATTATTTTTGTGATACCACGCTTATTGCATTCAACCTTTGCTGTCAATTTTGTTCTAAATTTTGTCAAAAAAATTCCACGTTGCTTTGCACAGAATATTAGATTAATAATGTATTTAGTTTTTTTTTCACTAATTATTATGTATTCATGGCAGTTGATTAATTGCAATGTCTAATAATTATTTCCATCTTCAATATTATATTAACTTGATTTTGAAACCATAAAAAATGTAATTTCACTTGAATTATGTACTTATTTCTAGACAATTTGGATTGCAATCTTTATTTCAAATTATGACAACTACTATACATACTACATACTATATTGCAAATTTTAAAGCTTGTTGATATTGGGCTCTTTATTTACCTAACATTCCTTACAATACTAGAATTGAAATTAACTCGTTGGTCACAAATATTCATTATTATTTAAGCTTGAGGCTGTATGTGTAGTATAATATTATATGCGTTTAGGGCTTTTTCAAATATATGGATATACGGAATTTATAATATGGATTATGGAAATAGGCTTATATATGGATGTCATGCCTCTCTGTATACTTGTTTAATTGTTGATTTGAACATTTCTCCTATCTAGTCAGTTTATTTAGTCAGTTAGAAATTTATTACATTATTCGATTCCTCGCTCACATGAATATAATAATGCAGTCTATTTTCGTTCTTATGAGGAGAATTTGAAAATTGAATCATTTTCACGTTCACAAAATAGTGCTTTCCTTTATTGTTGGGCTTCATAAAACGCAGCAGATCTGGACATGTGAATGGTTTGCGTTGTTGGAAAGCCCCTGTCGTTAGAAGAAAGAGCAACGTATCCACACTTTTATTTTATGGATTTCAATGGCCATGCTTTGGGTGGGGCCGGAAACGTCTCTCACCTGTTTAGTATAATGCGGTAACACAGCATCAGAACAGTAGTTGTATTGTTTGAGCCAGATGTAAGCATAAACTTCGGAAGTAAAACATTATTTTTAATTTATTAAATTCAATTTAAATTATTAATTTAATATATTCCAATTAATTTTTTTCTATTATTTATGTTTTGTAATAGTAGAAAATATGGTTATTCATTTACCTTGTATCAACACTGGTGGGGCATTCAAGCCTGGTATTTGATGAATTTGTTTTAGGACTGTTAACCCCTAGGTAAGGCTTGGAAACCATGGCATCTGGTTTCCAAGGGGTGAACAGTCCAAATAAAATCAATTCATCGTCAAACTCATTAGATTCCTCCACCTGCATTGATAGAAGATGAATGAATAACCATATTTTGCTACTATGTAGCCTACTATTACAATGAGTGATTTGTTCACTCTTTTTTATAATTACACAAAAAAAGCTTCATCAGTTATTGATATTGAATAATTTTCATCCTCGAATGTGAAACTATTGAAATATTCACTCAAAGTAATAAAATACAGTATCAAATTCTGGTTTATATGAAATACATTGTTTACCCTAGTATTCAGAGCTATCCTAGAGAATTTTGGCTTAGCACATTCTCTGTTTAATTTGATAGTTGTATGATATTACTGATATCAATAAATTGTGCAATCCAACATTGAAGTGTAGGGAGTAACCACAAATCAATCACGACATGTTATAATATAGTATGGTTCAATATTGCCCTCTCTCGTGTTTTTCAAGTAAGGAGTATTTGCAGTGGGAGTCCTCACTCTGAATAGCAGTATCATATTGAAATGTAGCAAATGTGTGTGAGATTCAAAGATTAATATTGTTACGATTGATTTATCTCAACAATTACATTTATTTATTGAATTGAACTTCTCTCTTAAAGATTGAATTATGTCGAGTGCTGAGACCGGAAATCGTTGTACAAAGTAACAACAATAATAGATGGTGTTGGATGAGATTTGGAGCTCAGCTGAGCTGCTGAAATTCGGCTAAGGCACGTGCTGTTAGAGCGCTGACCTCCCCCTACCATTTTTGCAAAGGGTTGTCTCCTCCATTCCTCTGCCTCCTCAGCTTCCGCATCTTTCTCCATTATCTCATACCCCCGTTTTCGTTACTCGGTCACCGATCGCCAGCACGGTCAGACCCCGTCTCCGCCCCGTCGCCGCTTTCTCATTTTCGTGTCTCCTCTCCTACGCTCCTCGCACCTATGCTTTCCGCGACTCTCTGATTCCAGGAAATTAACATCAATAATGTGTGTTTGCAAACTGACACACAAGCATACACTTTTGTAAAAATGCTCTGTTTCAATTTGGTTGATTTCCGGGGTTTTTAGAGGATAGTATTCTTCTAGTTATTAGTTTGTCATAGCACTTTGGCTTTATGATGAATCTTGTCATCTATGTACAATCTGTGAAAGTTGTTTTTTGGACGGTATCACATCGATTTTTCAGTATCATAACCTCCTCATTTTATTGTTTTGTTATTAGATATGATGATCAGGATATGTAAATTGTCTCTTGTAAACTTGTTTGTCTTGTAATTGTTTTTAAATCTCTGACTTCAGCGACTTGATCCAAATTCTTGATTATTATCTATTTCAATTCAATCATTTATTTCTTCATAAATAATCTGATTTATCTTATCATATAAGACTGATTTATATTGTCAGTATTTCTTTCATATAGTCTACTGTATAACCTGTTTAGTCTATTTTATTTAGGTTATAAAACTGCTAGTTTCTTCCAATTAAACGGCTTTCTTCCATTTTGTAGCTCTAGTTCACTTTCTTGAGGACTGAGGTGAACCTGATCGGTACTTTTATTTTCCAAATGCTGTGTTCACTCATTTCTCGTGGTTGAAATTAACCCTCTTCTATTGACTTAATCGAAAACTGAGTTATGTGATTTGTTCAACATATTTTGAAATGCAATATCTTATGTAGTTACTATTGTTTTAAATATGTTGAACGTGTTACATTTACTATATTATGTTTTAAGAAACTTCTGCATGGTCAATCATGACTGTTGAGCACAATTTAACTCAGTTATTCAACTACGTTTTTCATTAATGCTAACAACTCCTTTTCCCCTTGGTAGAGTGACCACTTGCGGCCATTTTTCTGACCCTCATTGAAACACTTCCTATCTGCTTTGAATTCACTTCCGGGAGTTTGGAACTAGAGAAGACTCATTCATAACAAAAATGAAGTTCAAATTTAATAATTCAGCACTTTCAAAAGGTAAGCATTATATGTTGCGAAATTTCTTCATACTAGTGAAAAATTGCCAAGCTATTTGCAAAACTCAGTTATTAGATTTTTCTATTGCAAATCAATCGTGATGTGACGTGTTGTAAAATACGTCTCTTCTAAATCTCTCATACTCCAAGTGGAGGATGATGTTTCTAGTAATATATTGCTATGTAAATAACATACACAATTGATATCTCATTTAAATAATACATGATGAAACCCGTTCACTGAGAATATTTTACAGATAGGCCTATTAAAAATTGCTGAATTAAATATACAAGAGGAAATTCAACCACTTATATTACTGCATGCCTTGTAGTGGAATGCAGAGCTGGGCTTAGAACGATGAGTTGGGAAAGTCGATGAAGTAGCTCTTTGAGCGTGCTATCAGCTGCGGAATCTACTTGCTGCACACTGAGGCAAGAGCGGTAGCAGCGAAGGAAAGATGAAAACGGAGAGATAACTGATAGGAGTGGAGGTCGAGTGGGTTATGAAGCAGGCCGATGCAGAGTCATCCGGATGTGATCCTCGTGAGGATGATCTGAGGATCAGGCGACTGTCGATGGTAATTGTCAACAATTTAACAATATTGTCTTACGAGTAGGACCAACGTGGGTGCATCAGGGAGGGGCCGCGCGTATAATCGATAACTGGGAAGAGTAGGGTGGATAGGTCGGTGCTACCCCTGTAGTTGTTGGGCGGTGTCCCCTTCACCACCCGCACACGTTCTCCTTTTCCTTGTTCCGTCTTGCGTGCTGTCTTCACGTCTGCCTCACCATTCATGTGCCTCACAGCAGCAGCGGCAGCAGCTAGCTCCACTCCACTACGGCGACTCGCCGTAACCGATATTTCCACGCCAACCACCTACCGTACCTCTTCACCCCGCTACTGTTTCGACTAGGGCCAAAAACCCGAGCGGCGATCAAACTTAGCGCGCGCTGCTATACTACTCACGTCCATTCAACTCTGGCACCGGAAAACACGCTAACACTATAAAATCCACTGCTGCTTTTTCCGAGCACCAGAAAACTGATCTGTTGAATAAACTGCGAGACATGAAATTGAATGAAGTTTTGTTGAACCACTGTGATCGTTTCCTCCTCTATTAAAGTGTAAGGCTAATACTGTAATTAATACTGTATTACTGTTATTGTGTTGAGTCTGTTCTCTGTTGTATTACTTAAAAGTTTAGAATATCACGGTGGCGACGGAAAATGATATCTTTAGAATAATTTCTCTAATTTTTCTCTCCATTAACATGAAGAGAACACTTATTGAGCTTTCATGTATAGCAGGATTCTTTTAAATTGTCAGAAACAGCTGATTGATGTACGCTCGTTTACTAACGTTAAATCAGATGTTTTCTGACAAGTTAAATGAATCCTGCTATAACGAACTCATAAAATGTAGATGTAGATGTATTTTACAAGAGAGTGAAGACAGTGAAGTGGATCATAATGATGCCCGATACCATCCTTATAATGTTGTCATGAATCTCTTTGATAATTGATATCCTTATTGGTAGGCTATCCTTGGCCTATACTATCACTAAATCTATACCATTCTGATTTCGTCGAGCTTGACGTTTTAAATTCTCAACTTCCAAGCAGGGTTTCGTCATTGAGAGGAAAATGGAGGTGGACGGTGGACCTATACAAGATATATTTTTAAAATAAAGTTGAATTAAAGTTTTTAAAACCCTTTCCAATACCTCTTACAGGTGCAGTATGTTTTAGCAAATATTATTCTGCTTCCAATAAACTATCCTTAATAACGATTATTTTGTATCTTAAATATGTTGGTGATCTGTGATCCTAGTTCGAAACCCCCAAACTTTGCAAGTTGGTTGGCTGTTGGCGTCAGGCGGTGGCACAGGCTACAGCAGCTGCTCTTCAAGCTGAAGTGAACAGCTGACGGCGCTCGTGACCCATGATCGTCTAATCGTGAGTGATCTATGAGGGGAAAAGTTTGTCTGGGTTTTTTCGGTGACCCTGTTCACCACAAGAGGATACTTGATCTCTCGATGAAAAATGTCAAGTTAAAAACCTACTTCCCAGAACTATCGATCTATCGAGCTTCCTTGTAGACATCAAAGTTCAATGGAGAATGACATGTAATTAATTAGTGTTGTAAAATTTTGCAAAATGTTACAACTAGATAAATTATCAATCACACAGTTCTAATTTTACCTCAATTACTATTATTTTATACACAATTTACATTTTTCATGACAACCTCTTTCAAGGTTGAGTTGTAGAGTAGAGAGAACCATAGTCTAACACCGCCCAATAAATTGTATCTTCGTTTAATTTTTCCAGAGTTCTAGAAAAATCTGAGATTTCTTTATTCATAAATATTCTAAGCTTGAAAGTAATCGATTTATTTTTTATATAGTAATATCAATTTAATTTAGCGGATGGCGAATAGATAGATGATGGTATGTTTCTTGATCTTGCTGATGACCGTTGTGTCCGATGGCAAAAAATAATACCTATCTATTTATCGCCATCCGCCAGATTAAACGAACATTATTATATCTGCATTATTTTAATTTACAGACTCATCCGGGTTCTGTTTCATAGGCCTGTATGCAGGAAAAAATCAGGCATACACTAGACTAGACTTATCAGAATTATCACACGGCACTCCGTGTTTTTTATGTCTAGTGTGTGATCTCCTATCTGCTGTATTACTATACTTCCAAAGTTTTATAAAGCAGGCTCCAGATTGAAATATCATTGTTGAATATTTTTGTGATCTATGGTTTTCAACTTGTTGTCCTTCTATATTCCAATATTATTCTCGTCTAAAAAATTATTGTATTTTTTCACAGTGTCTACGTGTTTCACAAGAAGCTTATCTCATAAAATTTTCATCATTTTGATCATTGTGACTGTGAACACGTGACAGTCATTACTTGTAAATACTGTATATACACAGCACTTTTACATTTTTGTATGAATTCTGTAAATAGGTAAATAATCATTTACAACCAGCGACCACATAATACATAATCTATCTATAGATAGATACATAATATTATGTGGTCGCTGTTTACAACCTCTTATTAGTTTTTTGTATGTAGATGAAGGTTGTTATGATTTTTGGTAATTACTTTCCATATTATGTTCTTGTGAAAACAACTTGGAGCTAATTAAATCAGAGCCGATTCGATTCCGCCACATAAAATCATGTATATTATGTAGTATATTTCAAACATACTGCAAATGTTATTGTGAAATTCATTGGTTCTCTGCATCTCCTGACATGTTAATTTTCAACAAAGTCACTCTATAATAATCAATGTTTTATAATGATTGAAATGAATTCGGTTGATTAATAACATATAACATAAACTTTTCTGTTCCACGTGTAATGTTTATCAATTCATCTGCAACACATCAGCATAAAATTAAAAGACACTATTTTCAATTGAAATGATTTCCTGTATATTTAACAAATATGTTAAATCAGTAAAATAAATCATTCATAATGAAAACACTAGGATGTAGTCAAAAAATATCACTGTATTTGACTTAAATACAGTGATATTTTTTGACTACATCCTAGTGTTTTCATTATGTATTATAAATATCACAACATCTCACCAGACACTGTGTCAGAAGTTAATAATTCATCTTACTGATAGTTTCACATTTCCTTCTCATCCATTTTTCCAAACAATATACTGTACTGAACCAAACTTGAATAGTTAATGGAACTGATAACCATTTTACGAAAACATATCACTGATTTCACCCCATTCACTTCACACGTTTCTTCAAATGTATAATGGCAGTTTCGTTTTTCGCAGTCACTGTCAGTGCTTTAAATGTAAATAATCAGTGTGGGTTTATATTCGAGTATCGGCCATTTCTCTTCAGATGTGTTTTAAACAGTATGTTGTTGATTATTGAATGTGCTTGCATTTGTTGAATGTGCTTTTCGGCTTGTCAGTTCTTGGTGTATTGAATCTGTGTGCTCGTTCGGTACCAACAAAACTGTTTGGTTGCAGTTCCTCTGCTGACCAGTTGCAGCCCACTGGCACACTCACACAAGACGCTCGCAAAAGGTACCATACTTTTGCCTAGCTTGTTTGTTGTGCGTCATGTCATGTCTTATTTAAATAATTTTCAGTTTTCTGTTATTGATCCGATCGCTAGCAATGTACTAAAATCTCATTCAAGTGGCATGAGATCATACTCTTACTTGGCTACATGCATGCGACCTCAACGTTTTGTCAGAATACTCAGTTAAACGTTTTTCATTATAGAACATATCAAAACGTACTAAATTCAACTGTTTGTTTTCCCTTTTTGCATTTTGATAGCATGCGCAGAAATTCATAGACCCCATGTTAGGATATTACCACAGTCTAATAGATACATGTATTTATTAGACTTTGATATTACTAACTATATCAATCATATGTATATACAAAGTTGACTACAAGTGGACATTTCCTTCATTTGACCATTAGCCCCTGCGCCCACTTCGCAACTGCTATCTGATTTCAGTCAGCAACCCCCATGTTGCCAGATGACATTTGACTGTTTTTCGGGTAATCGGGTAATCTAACCTAACAGCTAAAGTCATCTAGCAACGCTGGGTTGCTTACTGAAATCAGATAGCAGTTGCTTAGTGGGCGCAGGGGCTAAACCTTGAAATTTTTAATCGATTTTCCATTTTATTCGATGTTGCTTTCTCATTCAATTCAATTCAAATTCAGTTCATATCTTGCTAGTTTGTGATAAAAATGTTGTTCATAATTTTCTGCATGTCTTTGTATGTTGTTCACTCATTTAGTTTCATTTCATTGAACTCTCAATAACGCGATCAGATTATTGGTTGTTTAGATTGCTTGTGTTGAGTAGTTCTAGTATTGGATACTGTTCGAGTGGGAACGGGTACTTCACTGTTCTGAACATTCGCTGGATTTCCTGATTCTCAGTGAACATTCAGTGTTTTTAACTTTGGGTTTACCTGTGGGGGAAATACACCGAAAACACGTTTACAAAACCGGGGAACGGGTACTTCACTGTTCTGAACATTCGCTGGATTTCTCCATTCTCAGTGAACATTCAGTGTTTTTAACTTTGGGTTGACCTGTAGCTACGGCGCTCAAAAATCCAGCGAAGTTCGGTTTTGGCTGTAGCTCGCCGGCTGATGTGTAGCCTTAGTGGGTCGTCGACAAAAATGATTTTCTGTCTCTTACGTCGACAAACTTTGACGTCTGTGCTGATTATCAGTTTCAAGTGTCAGTTATGTTTTTTTCTCACACACTTTCTCATGCTCCTTGGAAATGTAATTACATTCATGTATTACATTTATGTATTTATTGTAGATTAATCTACATTTTCAACCAGGACTTCAATTTCTTAAAATGAACTTGATTCGATTTCAATCCATGATATTCTGAGTTTTCAACCGGATTGATTCATTGATTTACTCATGATTCATTGATTTACATTTTCCTTACACACACTGTTAATAATAATGCTACTTTGAAATTTAATCGACATTTCTATGAAGAATTTCAATTTTTAGAAATTAGCTTGATTTGATTCATCTATGGTATTGTGAGTTCTCAACAGGGTTGAGTAAACTCATTAGCACAATGAGCAATCATAAGAAATACGGCATTTAAAAATTTCACCACTTGCTCTTGCTACTTGTCACAACTACAATGCAAATGTTAAGTATCCTATTTTTAGGCTTTTGAGAGTATTTTCAAATTTTAATAAATAAACTTTAGTTGAATGTTTCTACATGGCTCTCACGGTTCTGGCTAAATTTTATATTATATCCCTGTTATGATTGTAATAGTAGAAAATTTCTTCGCTTAATAATTTATTATTGCTATGAAAGGGTGTTTGAGGCACACCCGCGGAGATTTTCATTAGAATAATCTATCCAGATCTAGAACACACTTTGTAGTGATTCAACTATAGTTCTTCACTTTTATTAGCATTATCAACGCAAGTGATCAGTACGTACTTTCTTCTATGTATGATATAATAAAATTGAAAATAGAATAACTTCATTCTTTATTATCTTATCCATGTAACTATGTTCCATATATATCCATGTTCTATATTATCTTTGCATGTAAACTTTGACATAGAACCCGAAAAATTATAAGTGATTGATTAGGCTTATTCGATAGATAGGAATTTTCGTCCAAGTTAAATGAGGTTACTTATAGAAAATTTGGGATACATTTTTGATTGATTGGAGAGTCTCTATATATTATGTTTTTATCATCCTGGATCATACTGTAATTATTTAAAGATATAATGTTCTGCATTAAATTACTTAAGAATATGGTGCATTCTGCTGTGTTTTCATGTCGAATGTCGAGACATGAGTCTGATCAATTTTAGTTTTGAAAACTATAGAATTCGAGAGTATATCGTCCTACAGAGGTCAAGAACATGAAAAATTCGAGATTGCGTTTGTCTTGTAGAGGTTCTGAGCTAGGAACCTAGGAATATTCTATTTATATATAGAGGTTAATCAGTCCTAGCCCAAATCACAGAAAATTTGTATTCTGGAGGTTTTATACTTTGTATCTAGGTGATTTTAGCAGTGTACCTGTGCACCTGTGTCATTTACGAAATTTGCATGGGTCGACTGTATTGTGAGCGTAACGGTACTTATCTGGCACTTATAGCCCTATCCTTTCTCATGTTAAATCTCCATTCTTATTCTGAATGATGGCAACAAAATTCAGTTATGGGCACTTCCGTTATCCATGTCCTCTATGTACTCAGTGAATAAGATACATATTGCACAAGGTCTGCTCTCCGCAGAATTGCTTTTATGTGAAAAAAGTTATCTTGAGGTTGTTATGTTATAAGTTATAATGTTCATGTATAATTATGTTATAATGAGGTTGTTATGTTCAAGTTAATGTAATGAGGTTGTTATGGTATTTAGGCTTCCCAATAATTGAGTCAGCGCAAAACGGTCATTTATCTTCCTCATAGGTATATTGTTATAATGACAAACCGGTGGATTGTAACGATGGAAAAATACACAGACATGGTTTATTGTTTTGCCATGGAAGGACGTCTCACCAGGAATTTTTCAATACAATGAAATCTGCACATGTGCAGATTGCTCGCCTTGCTCTCTTACGGTTGAGTGATTATGAGAAGGTGTACTGGTATATCCTTCTCCAAGAATGGACATTTATATGTTCAAACTTCGCCGTTTCATGTACATACAGAGTAATCATATAATTGTTAGAAGGCTATATCAAATCTTATATACTTGTAAACAAATAATTTGCTTAAGTCTTTAATGATTTGTACAATAATTATTAGATACTATTTAATTAATTGTTCAATTCGATATTGTATAACTAATTCGACAAATGTAGAATTTTTCTATTAATAGTACATTATTATATTAACAACTTATCGACATCATGATATCCTTACCATTACACATGTCTAAACATTAACAATCAATACTACCGTATAATAATTATTCTATTCACTCCCATTTCTAAATAACATCTGATCTTCCATCATAATCAATTAAGAAATTATTATTTTTCAGCTATTCCTCCGATTTACATTAAGTTTTATTTAATATATTTGTTTTTATTGTTTTATTAGTACTTATTTTGTCTTTAAAGGTTCCATAATTTTTAGTTCAGACAAGATAAATTTTTTATCTAAAAGAATTGTAAATTCTATATTTTATTCTACCAAGGTCAAGTGTTGATGAAAAGGATATCTTTGTAATTGACATACTTCGCCATTTCATCTAGATAAATCACAATTATCAGTATCATCAGATCAAGATCATCAGTATCTTTCTGCTTTACATCTTTTCATTGAATAATTTGAATTGAATTTTTATTCTCAATACAAAAATACACATACATTTTAGAAAAGCAACAAAATAATAAACATACACAATAATTATACAAAATAATATTAAGAAACAAAAAAAATTAAACTTATTGAGAAAATACATTCCAGCACATCAGAATGATAAAACTGGAGGGAGAAATTTATAAGATTATAAACATTTGTCGAATAATTATTTGTATACTTATTATACTTTCATATTACACTTTCTCACTCTCTCTCACTCCCCCCCCTCTCACACTCTCTCTTTCGCTCTCTCTCTCTCTAAGTCGAGCGAGCTTCATTCTAAAATTGGGAAAATATCATCTTGATAAGATTACTGAGCCTGACCAACCCTAAAGCACTGCATGACAGTCATCTTTCACCTCATACTCATTGTAATTTACTCATAATTCAAATCATTATTATTTTAGGTATTCACTAGTATCCAACTCCAAATTATCTCTAGAATAATGTCCAATTCTAATCTTAATTAACGTCCATAATGTTTATATACTGTATTGTATCATGTTCCCTATCGGCATTATTTTTAACTAAGTCAATATTGACGAATGTAGAGTTTTTCTATTACTATCATATTGTAACATTATTTTGACCACTCATTGTCATCATAATATCATTACCATCAGACATGTCATCTTCTATCACAATCAATTAATGATTAATTATTTTTTCAGCTATTCCTTCGATTTCCATTTGAAATTATTTATTTTTCAATTACTTGTTTTATTTATTTCATATCATCGTTTTTATTGTTTCATTAGTACTTCTCTAGTCTTAAGGCTAATTTAAATCTTTTATTCCAGTCAAAATATGTAAAATTTATATTTTATTCTACTAAGGTCAAGTGTTGATGAAAAGGATTTCTCTGTAAATCTCTTATTCCAAGAATGGACATACATAATATGTCCAATCTTCGCCTTTCATGTAGATAACTCACAATAAGTATAACATCAGTATCTTTTTCCTTTACATCTTCGCATTGCATAATTTATAAACTTATGTACATTCGACGAATAATTAGTTGTATAAATCTACTATTATAATCTAGAATTTAAGGCGTCATATTTGTTATCTACATGAATTAAGTAATAAATCTGAATCTCTCTCTATTCGCGGGATAGGTTGGAGGGTTGGAATTTCAATGTATTTTGGGATTCTACCTGATATGGACGAGAGTCATTTCCTCTTCTAGAATTCATTAAATGTAGTCTGCAGATGTCAGGTAGCAAAATTCTTTTTGAACGAATGAGCTATTAATATACACCTCTACAATACACCTGTCACCAGAAACTATTATAGTCGGCGATAACATTTTTCAGAGTTCTTGCTAATGTCAATTTCTGAGAAGAATGTAATTGTAGAATAACCTGAAGAATAACAAAGTGGCTAAACTGAGGATACAGATGTTCAGCTATTCATTTTATAGCATTATATATAGCATTATATATTATTATTATTATTATTTATGTTATGTACGAATCTTTCTGTTAATTTTTTTCAAAGTTTGAATAAATTTGAACACATCTTTGATGTTTTGAAAACAGTGGGGGATTTGAAAGATTCAAGGCTGACCTACAAATATATTTTTCAAATATATTCTATGCTAATATTATTTTCAGAATCGAATATCAATGTATTTGAATTTTGAACAAAGCGTATCACAAACTAATATCTATGAATTGATAATTGATAACTGAGATGAATCAATACTTATTTACGCTACCTGTCAATGACAACTGAGTTGTGGTACATTTAACTTGTTTTCCATATAGCTTGCTCTAAGCAGCTATGAAAAATATGAATGATTTATTGAAAAATATTTTTGAAAATTTTTGAAACCACTGACTTTGAAATTGAAAATTTCACTGAACATAAAACTAAAATATTTAGGGATTACAACAATTATGATTACAACAGTTTGAAGGTTGAATTTGAATATAACGAGAGTTCGTTCATCAAGTTGTACTTTTTTCAAGCCATTGTAGCTAATAGGACGGACAAAATTACATGGAATAAATAAAGTATTACAATTGCAGATCCGTCACCTCAGCCTGTACTTTACAATGCTTATGAGACGCAGTTGATTAACTTAATAATTGTTTCATGAACTTCATTTCTGGCCCACTTTTTTCACCCACTTCATAATTTGCCGGCTTCTTCGTCGGTCAACTTCGACAATGTCTGGTCGGCTATGAGTGGGTGGTAAGCGGGGGAACTCCACCGAAAACACGTTGTAGCCAGTGACCATTCCAGAAAAATCCAGCGAAAGTCCGACTTGGCTGCGCTCGCTTCTACACCCAATGTTCAATCCACCGAAGACCCCCAACCCGCCGTGACCATTCAAGAAAAATCCAGCGAAAGTCCGACTTGGCTGTTTTCGCTTGTCCACCCAATGTTCAATCCACCGAAGACCCCCAACCCGTTCGAGTGTTTATGATAATATTCTGCTTGTTACTGTTGTCATATCAAAATAACTTTCATTTACTAGATACTGTAAGTAAAAGTTCCGATTTATCATTGTTACCTTATTTTATTGTGTAAAAGTAATCCCCATGTATTTTGTGGTCACAAAAATTTCACCTACCAGTTTTACAAATAATCAATAACACCTCTATCCTCGCTTTTACATTCAGGATTTTTCTAATACTGTATCTTCTAAGTCACTATCTTTAGATAAAAGTCTATCTTTGGTATTTGTCAGAATACCATAATTATTGCATTAGTCATTCACCTTGTTTCGTTAACTGAGTTATTGTTATATTAAGTAGGTAGGCTATAGTATATAAACATTGTGGTATTGATATTATGTTTTTTTACACATTCACATTGTCGTGCGGTAATAATTCGGCTGATCCATTCACAAAATAATATCTTTCGATCGAATCTGCCTTAGAAATTTTCTCCTTCTGTACTTCCAGAGACTGATTTTATACAGATTCTAGAGTTTCTGAACTTCCTTTCTATTCCCTTTTGTTTGAAAATTATAAAGCTGAAATTCATATAGACCCACTTTCCCATTTCCGGCTTTTATTCATTGGGCTATTGTGCTCTTCCGTCATCAATCCACTGAAATCCGTTTTTCAAAGCTTTCTATTTTGTTCAAATGCTAGCGAAAAGAGAAGAAAGAGAGTCTACCCGTATTTTATAATATCTTATTCCAGTTCTTGATGAGGTTTGGCTGAGGATCTCCAACGGTATTAGCTTGATAGAATATCAATAGAATCAATTTCTACGATAAAAAGATTCTTGTAGATGAACGTGAATTGAGCTTGTTAGCTGTATGGGCTCTGGGCTTGATATTTGAATTTTTTCCTGAACATTGAAACTTCTACTTTTAATCAATTTAAAGGAACGATTTTGCCATTCTTTCAACTTCTGCTGGTTTTGTACGATAAGAATAATTTTGCAGATTCCATAGAAGTTTTTTCCAAAAACTGAGAATTTGCAGCTTCATGTTTATTGCTATCGATACATAAAAAAATATCGATAAATACACCCTCAATTTTGCTAGATGCTGATATAAATGTAAATTATTGACAAGTACTGTATTAAATATACAAGTATAAATTATACTTGATACGAATATATGAATGATAACTTGGTCGATTGTTTCATTAGTTATGGCTTGGGATTATAGAAAACCCTGTCAAGTTGAGTGCAATTTGGCTGCAAAACCTCATAACAATCTCCTCTTTATAATTAAATTACTGTGTATTTTCCAGAAAAAAATAGTAGTAATTCTTCTTCTGTACTCTCTGGTCGTTCATATCGCGATATAAATGTTGCTAATAATATTATTATTACTAGACTAAATTTGAATCTAGGTGGTTCAAGTTGTATAGATATTGGATTATCTATATCAACGCAATCGACATCTCTTTTCTCCCCTTGCTCAGTGCTTGTAGGTTACATTTCGTTTCTAGTTGTTTTGTCCTTACTTCTAGCGTATACAGTGTAGTAACAATTGAAGCAATAAACTAGCTTGTTTGTAGCCCATTGTATGCCGTATCTTATTACTGTACTTCTGTTTTTATTCTTGTCAATGAGCCGCCATGAGCTAATGTTTTGACGGCGGGGTGTGATTTTATTTTTGGCCACAGGCGGAGGTCAAGAACCGGTTGGCAACGGCTTTCACAGTTCGCGGAGGTGCCAAAGAGTGAGAGTTGGTTGGAGAGAATGAGAATTAGATGAGGAGGACTTATATTATTATCTCAAAAGCTTTTTCTGTTCAATCGATGCGCATCACTTTTTCTGTTCATCAATGAGATGCGCATCGTTTCCCGAGGCAAACTCTTGATGACGATGGTGGTGATGGTGATCATGATAGGCTTTATCTTTTGCTAGTTAGTCAATTAATTGTGGAATGCCAGCTGGCGATGATACTTGTCTCATGATATGGCAAAAATCTGGTGTTGGTCTAAGCTAGTTCCGATAACAAAGTTTATTATGGCTTTTATTATGGCCTTATGGCTTTTTCTGACGGAGAGACCCTTTCGGGGATAACAAAGTGATTAATTCAGATCATTCCAATTGAGTATCATTTCAAATTCTATAATTAGTTGTATTGATTATAGCTGAATATTTTTGTCTGCAATAAAAGCAGGTTTCAAAAGGTGTTACTAATGTAATAAGCCCTTCTAGAGCTTACTTTTCATTAATAATTTTTCGTGTGGGTACCATCCCAAACAGGCTCTACAGCATCGGGATGTTATTTTTTGTTAGATCTTGTAAGCAACTAATTGCATTATTATTTTTCGACTAATGAAAATGATTCATTGATTTTCATATCTGATTCAATATTAGATAAGGTTACCTAACCTAACCCAACCTACTCTTAATATCATAGATTCCCTTCCTCAATCGAATGAGGAAATGAGTTTCATTGTTCAGTATTTCAAATTATTCCCAAAAAGCGAATCCATCTCTGTTACCATCTCTGTTCTCATCTCTTTAATTCGATATGTTCACTTATTTAGACAAGTACTGGTTCAAAGGATTTCTCAATTCAAACTCAATGCAAATCCAGCTTTTGGATTGATGTGTAGGCTGTTCAGTACTTCTTAAGTACTTAATTCTCAACTGAAGACAGGTTTGAAGAAATAATACTACTTGAGCACTGCAGGAAATTTGATAACGATGACAAAGATTGGTCAAAGTTTGTCTATTGGCTGTTTTATTATGTATTATATATTATTATACTTATATATGTATTATCTGGAGTTTTGCTTGATGGGGTCTCCTCATATTATTTTTCAATTGAGTTTTCAACTCAAGAATATTTCCAACTCAAATTAATTTTATTGATTTTTCTTATAAATTTTACCTATCTTTCCTTGATGAAGAAATCGCCGGGGGATCCGTCAGTCTCTATTCTGGTGTCCTCAATTTCAAATACCTGAATTTATTTACTTACTTATTACACAAATATACTATATTATTGAAGTTTCATATGTATTAACATGGATATTCAATTATTTAACTATTATAAATTTATCATTTTATTTTTCAATTATTTCATTACTCATTTATCTTTTCTTTTATTAATTTTATCATCTATTTACTTGGTATTCAGCCAACTTTATATCATTTTATACATGTAATTATGCACTTGTAAAAATAAAAAGGCTATTTATAGCTTATTAAAGTGTGAAGGGCTGCTCGGAACTCACACGGTCACCCCTACACTCAGACGTATAGTCTTCGTAGTGATATCCCAGTAAATAACTGCCGAGTGTATTTTTTATTGTGAAAATGTATTTTTTGTGGAATAAAGAATATTTGATTGCAATATTGATGGATGATGATGAGTATACTGTGGTCAGAGTCAAGGTTCTGGTATGCTGATGAAAGGGTAGTTGCTATTGATTCATTTTCATTTATCATGTATTTATCCCCTAAAACTTGCCTAGAACAAGAGATCATATTTTTATTCTAGTTGGCAGCATATCATCCCCAAATTTCAAATTAATAGAATGTTCACTTCAATTTTTTTGAAATTCTACAGAATCTTCACTATGAACCAACTATATACATGATAGCAGTTCAATATTCAATTTCTAGTTTGACACATTGATCCCCTACCCGGCCCTTGTGCTTGCTAAATGGGTCGATTAAGTGGATACGCTCTCATAGAGAGCTTTCAAGTAAAGCACGAAGGAATAATTCAATGTCGTCGAGAGAAGGCGGACCGTGTGTCTCTTATGAATCACAAAACAGTTATGTGACGTCATTCAATGTGTCAAGTGCCTTGAAACTCGGTGCGTTGTTGAAAAGCTGGTGACCGAGTAGGAGAAAGGCCGCGGCCACCCTTCTCACTTACCCGCGTTCCTTGTTCCATTCGTTAATTTATGCCTTTTCTAAATTGCTTACATCATTGAGATAAAAGGCGATGACTTTCGTTTGCCTCATCTAACAAAATGATCCACTTAGATGTGTAATGGACGACCATTGAAAATTACTCAGTTCCATGATTACTAATGGCCTGTGCAGTCACGGCTTTTCTCTATTATCATTATTCAAATTCAGTATTGTATCATAAACGAGTAAGAATTTTGTATGTTTCGGTGGCGTTTCATGAGACTCAGATATTTTGAGTAAGATATGAGATTCGTATTATTCGTATTACAGTACTTGAATTTTGTATCCTCCCAAATACATGTTCAGTATATATTCAACTACCTCGGCTACATACTGTAGTATAGTTAGTATGTGATGAAAACACTTGGATCTTGTCAAAAATATCACTGTATTTAGTAGAGAAATTCACAAACATGTTTCGCTATCATTGTGCCATCATGCCATCTTCATTGAAATGACACTGAAGATGTCACAATGATGCCGAAACATGTTTGTGAATTTCTCTACTGAATACAGTGATATTTTTGACAACATCCAAGTGTTTTCATTATGTATTATAAATATCACAACATCTCACCAGACACTGTGTCAGAAGATAGTACAGTATATTTTCTATTTGTATAGTATGTGTAGGCTGCAGAATATATGCCAGTGTTATTAACTGCCTGATATCAAATGCATTCAACTGACTTTTGTCACATGTATGCCACCAGCAAACTGTAAACGAGTCACCATTATCAATGATTTCTTGGATTTCAATATAAATTTATGATTCGCTGTATGATAGAATAATAATGATGCTGTATTGTTTGTCGGACTGTCGGCTTGTGTCACGCATCTTGATACTGCAAAATATTTTTTATGTAAAACTTATTTAGAGTAGGCCTATATTTTGTTGCGATGACCACGTGCAATAGTGATTTTCTACCATAAGCTAGGCTTTTTCAAATACGTGTGACCATTGTAAGCTGATGTTAACCTTCAAACAGAGATTACAGGAATATTCGTTGTAATGGATGTGATTCTTACTCATTTTCAACTTTTATAATAAATTACTTAATTCTTAATAATTTATTGATCGAAATTCCTAACAATAATGCTCGTTTCCTTCTATCTAAATACTTAATTTCTCTGTCAAGACTTTAATTTCTGAAGTTCACCTGAAAGTCTTGTTTATCTTATCTATAATCCAAATTATTGTACATACTTTTAAATTTATCACTGATCATAATAAATCATTTATTACTATCGCCCTATGGTTGCATATATAAGCATGACGATCAATCAGTTATGTATGCTACTGATTTTCGTTAGAAAGTGA
The DNA here is from genome assembly GCA_017141395.1 of Laodelphax striatellus. Taxonomy (NCBI): domain Eukaryota; kingdom Metazoa; phylum Arthropoda; class Insecta; order Hemiptera; family Delphacidae; genus Laodelphax; species Laodelphax striatellus. The sequence continues at coordinate 29,012,035 of CM029531.1, forward strand.
TGCTGAATCAGTGGCGTAACGTTTGCCAATTGGGCCCCCCGCAAAAAATAATTCCGGGCCCCTCCTTCTAAAATATCACGCCCCTCTCTTAGCCCCTTTTCCCTGAACTGCAACCATTAAAAATTCATCACGCACCTCTGGATTCACTGAACTATTGTTATTATTGTTTTAACTAAAAAAAGAATCGAGTTTCATATTTTTATTAGACTGTTTTTCAAGTTCCTTCTTTTTTTTCTCTTTTGAGCTCCACTCAAATGATTGTAGGGCTTCATAGTGCTGTTAAATTAATATATAAGAGACCATCAAGTCTGTGTCACACCTGGTTACTATATTGAAGTAGCCTGGTGTGACACAGGCTTTACTGACATATTACGAACTGACACACAGACGAAACTCATTTTGAAAGCTTGCAAAATATTTTTGTTCACGTGAAGGAAAGAAAGATAGTAGACGGAATAATTGAAATTCGAACATCATAATACTGAAAATACGTGTGGGAATGCAATATGAATCAAATAATAAATATGAATCAATTTTTTGTACCGTAATGAAGAATTAAAACCCATTTTCACAAACTCACAAACTCTATATGCGTCTATCATAACGGTTCGAGACGAACTGAATGAAAATGAAATAATGAATTGAGATTGACTGAGTAAGCTATAGGCTATTCTTCGACAACTCTTGACAATTATGGATTATTTATGGTTGTTGATTGCCCAAAATTAAACTTTTGCTTTTCTTGTTCAATCATTACTTTAATTTTATTTCTTAAAAAACAAATGATATTATTTCAGGCCCTAGCCCGGGCCCCCAAGGGCCCGGGCCCCCCCGCGCCGCGGGGTTTGCGGGGGTGTAAGTTACGCCACTGTGCTGAATCTATTCTCTAGACTTCTTGAGTATTCGCTCTTGTTTGGCATAGACATTGCTTTAGTATAGACCTATAGACAGATTCATCCCATTATTTCTCAATTTCGTCTGAATCCCGCACTGCAGTATGCCTCCATTTATTCCCAAGGAACTCCATTCAGCGTTTAGTAATTGGACTAATTGGTTAATTTCACTAGAATTTCCTGTCTTTTATCCCACACCGTTGCACTGCGTTTCAATCCAACCTACGAGCTTTACGACCTATTGGACACTTCCTCATGAAATTGTAAGAATCTTCTTTCTCGCTCGCTAGCAATTGATTTGTCCGCCTGAACCCAACTATAATGAATGAAGTTTGTATTTGGAAGAATCAACCGTATACCACAAAAATAATAATTTAATTGAGGAATACAGTAACATACTCCGAATTGAAAAATTGTTTCTGCAAAGTGAAAGTAAATTCTATATCCTATTGAGTTGTATAAATAAGATCTAATACTCTGTTATAAAATTTCATTAGTTTCTTTCTAAAGCGTTTCAATTCCTGGCCATTCAATTCGAAAAATTTCATTTTATTGGAACAATTCCAATTAAGTTCCAATTTTTATGCAAAGTCATTCATTAAGAAACTACATGATCATACATTTTTGTCGTTAGCTTCCGTAATAATTCAATAATTCATCGTCATTAATCAATTTTCTTTGTTCCAATTTTTCTGGACAATCTGATATTGAAATATTGTTGAGCGTATTCACTGTCCTGTTTCAAATGCAGCCTGGAGATGGATTTAGGATGCAATCCAGAGCTGAATGTTTAACCCGCAAATCGTTCCAGTAGGAAGCAAATCACGTGATCACGCCCACTGTTGATCGGAACGTGACTAAGCGTTTGGTGACAATTGATGTTGCTCTTCCCAAAAGAAGGATCTCTCCTCCAAATTACCTAGTCGTGACACCAAGTTACAGTCACCGTCACCTTGGACTGGACTTGAACGATTGCTGTGTCATTCAGGACGTTTGGTCCGGATGACCGGGATGGAGAAGGTGACAATGTCCCAAAATCTTGATGATAATGTCCTAAATCTTGGGCCGTACGGTACTGTATCCACATTTCAATCCAAAACCATGGTACGATATTCTTCTTCTATGTACGGTCGTATTAGTTTTTTAGTTTGAATACAGTACGGTATCGAAGTATATTTTCTTCTACGTATTGTGCTACAAACTATAAATACGTATGGCACTGCCTATTCCTCTTATATACACGAAACTGGATAAAAGAATATTAGCCAATTAAGAGACGCGCTTGTAGACCCGCTTATATAGTTAGCTTTTAACAGAAGCTGCTAGGGTACTCTGTATCCAACCAACCAAACTTTGTTGCCATTGCCATCCCTATCCCACAGTCTTCAGAAAATTAACATTGTTACCTCTTTCTTGTATGTGTTGAAGAGACATCATTGAGCGTTGAGCCCGCATGTCATTAGTGCGTTTAGATTGTAAACAGTGTTCTTAATTTTATAAAATCGAGAAGTACGTGTATGATGGAGCTGTGGCTGGTAGAATCTAGTTTTGTGCATGTAAGTCTACTGTACTGTAGGCTAATCTTCATTCTGATGAATAACTGATCTTAGTTGTTTGACGTTCAGAATTTTAATGTTGAGATAAAACCTGGAAAAGCATAGGAAATGGAATAAAAAACGAATGTTAAGACTTGTAATAATTTTTTTTGCTCCCACAACAGTGCTTACAAAAGTGCATGAGTCAATATGAGTGGGCTACTACTTATATTCACATTAAATTAGATTATACTCATGTTGAGTATAAGTAGTAATAGCATTCTTTGATTGTAAACATGTGAGCTCTGTTATAAAATTGGAAACGAGGTTTTTCGTTCAATCACATTCAATTTTGTTGAGACAATGTGTATTCCCTGTTATATAAGAGCCTCTGAAAGATTTTTCTGAACTTGATCTAAAAACTTGAAACATTTCTTGGGCCGTTTGTACATGATCAATTTTTTTATTAAATCCCTTCAAATTGAATAGCGTCAAATTGAAAAATGAAATTTAAACTTACTAGACTCACTATAGACGTGCAATATAATTTCCTAGCACAGGGGTGGATCCACGTATGGACAAACCGGACAGGGGCCCCGCGGCGATGGCAAATTTACGGTAAACAATCAAATTTTTCTTACAATAAAATAAAATAAAAAGGTAAAAGAGCTTCAAATCTTGTTCAGTACTTGGCAAGACTTTAAATCGGGGCCCCGCAGCAACCTAAAAGCATATTTACACAATAAAAGTTTTCATATAATTAAATAAAATATTTCTAACCTCTTAACAGTTGATTTTTAACCACTTATTCTCTAATCAACTAGACTCATACTGTAGTATAAAATAATTTTTTTAAATGCATGGTAAGCCACAGCCACCGCTATTTGAAATTGATGAAGGACCACCAGACCCCCCCCCTTTCCCTTAAGTAGGGCCCTGCCAAAGTCAATTGTCCAGGGCTCCGCAAAGCCTGGATCCGCCACTGGCCTAGCAAGTCGTGATATGCATGTACAGTGTGTGCACTAGATGGATATAGAAGTGTATAGATTTCAGTTTTCTTATCACTTTATGGGATGATTGTAGTTGATATAGAGAATGAGGAGAAGTTGATCCTGTATCTGTTTAGTGGGTTCAATTCTTCTTTAAAAGATAATCACATACATAATCCATACAGCTTTGAAGTCGTAACAATTAATATTATTAATATTATAATCTACAAGTTATTAATCTTACAATCAAATATTTTGTTGACTCATGTATTGTGTGATTTTCTTGTTTAGTGCACAAATAATTATGTTGGAAAATCTGTTCTCTAAATTGTCACCAACTAATTTATTGTTTTTTCCTCTATTTTCAGTGAACTTAGTATAGCATCAGCTAGAGCATCTGTAATGGTCTACGATGATGCTAACAAAAAATGGATTCCAAGCGGTACGTCGTCTGGTCTCTCGAAGGTGCACATATTTCAACATCAAACAAACAACACCTTCAGGGTTGTTGGCAGAAAACTACAAGACCACGAGGTAATTCAAAAGAGTTTTTACAACTCATTATGTCGGATTTTCTGAGCACTTAATTTTCAAGTCATATTTGTTCCGGAAATAACTTAATAATTTTGATGAACTAATTTAAAATCTGTAGATTGAATCAATGTTAACTTGAAATGTTACAAAAATTACCAAAACTTATTGACTTTTTCCGTTATTAAAGAATGTACAATACAATGTACAATGTACGAAAGTGGCTGAGAATTGATTAAAACAATTCACAAAGTGCTAACTCTTGATAGTGAATTGCTTTTCATGCATTTTTCAATGTAAAATTAAAGTCAACTTCCAAGATCAACTACATGTTGACGCCTATTACAGTATTACTATTTATCATTCACCCTTAATAAATCACGTAGACTGTCTTTGGAATTGAAACCCGTTTCATGCATTGATACCTTTATAAATACTTTTCTTAACCTCAAAAATTCCTACAATTCCTTAAAAGAAACCTACCAGTTCTGAACATCACCACACGTTTCTGAATGAATTAATTACTATGATTTATAAAAAAGAATTGGTAATTAATTACAATATTTGCAACGTTCATAATCTACATCGCAGTAAGGAAGATCTTATGGAAGTGCTTTTTGTCAATTTGATGCAAAGTAACTGTTTAAAAATCCCAGTCTAAAATTTGTATACACTCTGACAAATATATATTTTTTTCTTTGATTCAATTATGAAAGTACAGCTCATATTCGTGCACTATTTGATTTTTTTTTTTTTTTGGGGATGATGCCCACATGAGCTCTAGGCTTGTGCGTGGGTAATGAGTTGGGTGATGATGAGATATGACGACTACTTTTTAGGCAGTCGGGACCGACAGCTTAACGTCTCCTCCGAAAGACGGGAGTGGCCGTATTTGTAAAAATCCTTTCCGTCAACCAGGCTCGAACCCTGGCCCAATGGATTTTATCTGACTGCTGATAACTTAATCAGTCTGACGCCTTAGCCGCCTCGGCTACGATCCACTCCTGATTACTCTACATTTAGAATACTCTTTTTAAAGAGTAGAGTTTTCCTGTATCTTTTTAAATTTTCATGGCCCCTTTAAATTCATGGCATGTTTGCTACCGCTTCCTTATCTTATACGCGTATATTATACAAACTTGCATTCTCTAGAGATTATTAACCAGTCAGTTATCTTCAGCAATTAGTTTTTTTATATTCTTACTTGACACTAAAATTGCTTGTAATGTACTTGCTCGACAAATTGCAGTTTAAAATAGACCTAACTTCTCAACAGGCTTTTTTATTTTTTCATCATAATAGTTCTGTAGAAGTCATTGGAAGTAGTATTCAAAGTGTTCAAAGGGACTATGTTTATTCATGAAATTAATGAATTTTTTATTTTCAGGTGGTTATCAATTGTGTAATTATAAAAGGGCTCAAGTACAATCAAGCAACACAAACTTTCCACCAATGGAGAGACAACAAACAAGTCTATGGTCTCAACTTTAGTAGTAAGGAAGATGCTGATGGATTCGCTCGTGCAATGCTTCATGCATTGGAAGTAAGTTATCAATAATTTCGCTTTTTGAAATTTTACTCCATTCTGATATTTAAAATGGACTTTCCCATGATTCAAAGCATTTAGCTAACTTATTTATGAACGCAGTGTGCTTTTCAGCCTAATTGGTCTGATAATAAATGTTGAACTTTTTTATACTATGAAAATCATCGATTAACTAAACAGTTAATCCTAGATTTAGAATTTTGTCTTGTATGAAACACTAGTTTTAATTTTCATTATGGATATCGTAACTGCCATAATATCACCTTTGCCAATCCAATAGGTTCCCGAATGTACACCGATGCCAATCTATTTCTCAATCACTCTCGGGTAATCTGTAATGAGTTTCTCAAATAATTTGCTGGAATCCTGTACGAGATCCTGAAAAAGTTAGAATTCGTTAAAGTATTACCGTATACTTCAATATCTTTATAGATATATAAACGCCAGAATACAGAGAAACTAACAAGGCTCATGTCTCGTCGTAATTTGAAAGGAAAGAGGATATCTATTGAATAGAAAAATATTAGAAATTTATTAATAAAAATAAATTTTTTAATAAAAATATTAGATATTCAATATTAGAAAGTGAAACATAAGTAAAAATTAAAATTGATTAGTGTAACACATACTGTACAAGAAAATGAAAAGAGTGTAAGTCAATTTTATTAATAGAAATAGTTTTAAATGTCACTATTAATTCTGTGACTATAGTGCGAATATTCTTATCAATTAGTGTTTCTCTTATCAAAATAGTTATTGCAATGTGATAGTTTTGATTGGATCACACGCAACAAACCGCAACCTGTCTGTTATTATGAATGGGTAATTTATATATACTATTCCAGTGTAATGCATTCTATGACAAACTATTGAATGCATTAGTTAATCGCTGCAGTTTTGACATAATTATTTAAGTTGATTTGATTTACTTATATTGTACTCCTATGACTTGTTCAATTTCAGTTACCGTATGTATAATCAATTGAAAAATATTGAATTTTTTAGGTTTTAGGTATGTCGAATAGGCCCGCTCAAACCACCCCACAGTTACCCAACAACAAGTTTACCAACAAGCAAATGGTCAATACGAAGATGACATGGGCTACAGGTGAGATTCTTCTCTCAGATTTCACATTATATCCCCCCTTTGCAACAGATTCGCTCTTTTGTTTGTAGTGAACTTTGAATGTGATGTTCTGCTTTCATAAGCTACAGTTATCACTCACTACTTGTATACCCTCTGTAATTTTTGTCTGGAAAACGTAGTGTCAGTTGAAACTTTGAAGTTAGCACTTTTGTTTTTAATTGTCCACTGAAGTGGTTTGCCTTTCGACAATGCTTTTCACTCCTCATTCCAAATTCAATGTTGAGTATGTTTTATTCATGCAAGCCTATTGCATGTCTAATGCATTTTTCCTTATACTTTTAATAGATTTCTCCTATTTGTGAATGTTTGGAATTAGCAACGAACAAGATTAGAGAAATTGCTATATTATTACCAAAATTTGATGAGAAATTTTATTTTTCATTTTAAAATTCACGAGCACATGTTACAAAGAATTATAAAAGCTTTTAAATAGAATATAAGTATGGAATTTTTTTAGGAAATAGTGGAACCTGGTTTTCCTGTCATAATTTTCTTATTGTATTCTCCGTTAAGAGCGTAATTCATTTGTTAAAACATTGATAATGAATTAGTTTTGTTCCATGAATTTCTGTACAGTGATCTGAAGTCACTTGAACATTATAAGATTGCATCTAGATCAATGTGCTTCAAATTTAATCTCAAATCATTCCATTTTACTAAACACACAATATTAAATTTTATAATTTTATCTCATAGCTTTTAGGCTGCCTCAATCTTACTTATTTTAAATTTTTCCTGGAACTGGCAGAACTAAGTACTCATTACAGTTCGAGAGGAATACCTCGACCTATGGCTGACATACCAATTTTTCGAAAAGTCATTTGGTCTTATTGACCATTTGTAATGCCTGATATAATGTTGTCTTCCTCAGTTTAGTGTTATATTACAGAATATTATTATTCTTTCCTGAATTTACCAAATTCTTAATCAACCAAAAGTAATAATCAAGAATTAGCTTCAACTATAACTAATTAATTAGAATTAGAATTGTAATTCGACCAATCAATCTATTTATTTTCTCAATAAAAATAGAAGATACATAAACATAGTACTGAATATAAATACAGTATTCATAAATTACATTAAATGCATTTCAAATTAAAAATTCCATGAATAAGTTTTGTAATGAAGAGTGGCGCATAAAGAACGCATGTTTTTCAAAGTGTTATAAGATATTTAATTGTAATCATACATCTATCTCACCAAAATTCTAAGCAAATAACGCAATTTGAGAATTTGTACGAAAAACTCCAAAACATATATATATTTTTTTAAATTACATAGGAAAGATGGCACCCTTAATGCGTTAATGCTCATTAAAAGCCTCAAATTGGTCCATAACTTTTGATACAGCAGCAATTTCTTCATGTATTGCAGTATTCAGATCTTCAATTGAACTATATTAAGACAGTAAAATTTGAATTTCAAGTGAAGAAGAATGACATGCCAATACGCTCGACTTGAAACTTTTTACTAAAGCTCCGTTGAACGACAATGACAGATTTATTCTATTTGATTTATTCTATTGTTCAACAGAAAAAATACGCGATGTTGCCATTGATACTAAAACTGCATACTTTAACCTACAAAATGGTGTCGCTTGGCGGTCACAGACAACACCACTCCACTAATGTATTATCCTACTCAAATCCATGCGTTCTTTTTGCGCCACCCGGTATTATAAATCATTATAATTACTTAAATCTACAATATCCACAGTATATTCTATGATATTTAAGAAAATCCATAATACGATTCAAGAGACAATCAACTTATGATTTTAGTAAATAGCAAGTTGGTAGGAGGTTGATAATTGATTCAATACAATTTTAGATATCTTACGAATTTTGAAATTACTGTACATGCACAATGTATTGAATCAGCAGACTGGCTATTCCTCACGAACTTTAAACATTTTTGTTAGTGTGATGCCCACATGAGCTCTAGGCTTTTGCGTCATTAGCACAAGGTAAAATTTAAAAATGTTATTCCTGTACAAAATGTGAGATTCATAAATTTTGGTTCGAGCTTTTTCAAGGCTTGATTTGCCTAGTATCACCTAATCTTATCTACACTAATTTGTTTCTTCAATGTTTTTAAGCATACTTATATGCAGTATAATTTTCCTCTCGTATTTTCAATTTTTTACTATGTAACGTAATTTAAATGGGAAGAACACGTATTTCTAGAAGAAAGAATAGCTTCTCAATCTTGAATGCCGTGATAAAATTGAATTAGACAAATTCATAGCTTGCCTTATCAAATTACTAACTCATTAGTTATCAGTTCAGGAAAAACGAAATTAAACTAACATGATATTATATTAAATAGTTGAAAAAGTGTTATAGATTGACGAATAGAGGAGGATCCTCGATGAATAGAATAAATAACATTTTGTCTGGTGATTTTGATTCGCAATAATATATTCGAATGATTCAATCTTTTGTGTTTTCAATTCAACAATTAATTTTCTAATCAAATTTCAATTACTATTTGTTGTTTTCCCAACCTGGATACAGTATTCTATAAAATCATTTGTTTGTGATTAGAAGCTGTTTCACTTATTCAAGCATTCTACAACATTTACGTTATTTCTTAATGTCATCAATCAAAATGCGATTCAGATCCAATTCCATCTTCAAAGAAGTTCAATAACTATTAGCAGGTTTCTGACAGTTTTAATGATAGAATAAATTCATAGAATAAATTACCTACTTGGATTCTTGTGCAATAATTGATATTTTATCTCTATGACTCAGCAAAGAAATGTCGGGACAACTCATTCAGATCTGATCAAATGTGTTTATCGAGTGTCAACTGTTTGCATTTGTTTAGATAAGATAGGACGGGTATAGCATAGTGTCAGGGTACATTGTGCGTAACTAATTATCTAATGTAACTCGACCCAGCAGTTGGTGCTTTCTAGTTTGTGCTTGCCAATGGTGGACTACTGTCAAAAATAAAATGTCAGCCAGTTGATGCTCACTAGGACTATTAGTTTTATTGGTCGTTATTTGTGTTGAAGCATTGGCGATTGTAATCAGTAGCTAGATTTCGTTTACAATCAGATAGTTGATCGAGTTCTTTTAGCTTGATGCATTATCTCGTGTAGTAGTGAGGTCTAAATAACGTGATAATTCCATTAATCCAGGTTTCCAACATTGTGTTGATTAGTCTACAAAATGTATTCTTCGAAATTCACTCTGGATTTGTCAAGGAAGTAAAGTATCATATTTTTCCATCCCATTATTACATTTTATATCTATTATCGTACCTATCAATTGTCAATATGAAACGTCATAACTTACTCTTGTTTGATGTGCTTTTATACTCATGGTCGATAGTACGAGTATGATAATCTTTTGTTGCTAAAATGAAAAATTGGCATGTACTTTTACTCTATATTGATTTTTGAATAACATTTGTTTGGAATAATTGGACGATTTCTAATGTGTAGATCACATACAGTAGTAGCTATGGATTATATTAATGTTGTATGCCTGAAGAATGCACTTTAAATATATGGGAATTCCAATATATGACCAATCTTTCCTTGTTTGAATATGTAAGAGAATGTTCAAGACTATTATAGACTGATGCCCTGTACAAAGCTAGTTGTTACAGAAAAAACTCAAATAGTCTGCCTTCTATTTTTATAGCTATCTTATAATAGTAGTGGCATAACTTTCCTTGTTACAGAATTAATCCTAGCTCTATTTTATTTACTCAGCTCAATATCTTTTCCATCAATAGAGCAAATAAATTATCAACTTCGTATCAGATCCAAATATATATTTTCTTTATAAAAAAAAACCTATGGTAGGCCTACATATATGAATGTATGAATAACCTTTCCAACTGAGCTTTGGAATTTCATCTCATCTGAATATTCCATGAACTGCTCATAGTTGGTTAATATCTATTTTCTATGTGATTAGGTACCAGTTTCTGTTTCGATTACCAGTATTGCATTTTCTGTTTTATCAATTATTATGCATTTTGATCAGACTGCGATGCAATGCCGTAATCGTAGAAGATTTTCTTTGAGGGCACGAATATTTAATATAGATTTATATAATTACTCGAATATCAAGGGCCGGTTCATGAGCTAGGGGTTTAGCCAAGTCCTAGACTAAAACGGGTGGCCACCGTAGCATCGACAAACGTTAGCCTCGACACTAGTATCACAGATAAGATAGTAATACCTAGTAAGATTACTATCTATCTATTACCTATAAGATTACCTATAAGATAATCTATTACCTAATAAGATTACTATCTTATCTGTGCTAGTATGTACTAAGGGCTCTCTATGCTGCTAACCCACTAACCTGTTGAGACAAACGTTTGTTTATGCTACAGGAGCAACCCGTTTTAATATAGGACTTGGCTAAATTCCGAGCTCATGAACCGGCCCTAACAGTTTTTGTTCATTTTAGTTCATCGTCAATCCCTTTGTCGTCCACACTTGGTTGATTTTCGTGTGCTTCACAGTATTGTGCATATGCTTATGCATTTCTATTTCTATAGCAAGCTTTGCAGCTCACAATAATCAACGAAATGTGGACATACCCCATGAGATTATAAAATTAGATATTCAACACTCTAATTCTGTATTGTAAAGCATCCTTTATCAATTGCTCCTTGGCCATTCTGCTCAGAGATGTACTTTGCTACAGCCTGATTGTTGGATGATTGCGATATTGATGGGCTGGCTGAAATCTCTGCGAATAGTTGTCTGTTTTTATAAGAATATTTTTAAAAATTGTTCTGATGTTTCAATCACGATTTTAAATGTTGTTTGAAACACACTGCATCAGATTTATGTTTTTCTTTGCCTCTAAGCTTATTTTGAAATTCTGTTGATTTAGCTTTTTGATATTATGTTACTCACGCCTGGTGAGTGAATGTAGATGAATGTTAGACGATGGTAGATGTCGGTAGACTGCAACACTGTTGATGTATGTTACTAGCACTGGAATGGCCACTCAGCGAGCTGGCTCGGGTACTGGCATCTACCACCAGGTGTCGCCCGGTGGACCCCAGAGGATAGAAGTCAACACATCACCGCACAGCAGGTAAACTCAATTACAAAAGTAAATACTCTACCATCAATTACTCTTATATTTTGACTTCATACATGCATCTCATCTTTCTGACTGTATCTTCTGATATTCATTCATATTAAATTTGAAGTAGTAGTGACGTTTTGTTTCAGCTACGCCTTTGGCTTTGTGGCAGGCTTCTGTTGATCCATAGTTTGAAATTAAGATTTTTGATAGAATTTATCGAATACTTGGAAATTTTTTGATTAATTCCAATTTGCATCGTGGTATTTGATATTTTTATTCGCGTTCTTATCAATGGAGTATGATTAATTTTGAAAACTACTCAATCGACCCTGTTGAATAATAACCATATTGAAAATTTCTCTTGATGGAAACAACCATCAAGTTTTGATTTTATTGTACAATTTTTCATTTATTGCTTGCTACGGTGTTTATAATCCATAGACTAGAGCTTGTTCTTAGATAATGAAGATGATTGGCGAAGAAGGCTGCTAAAGAAAATGATGATTTCAAGCGAAGAATGCTAATAAAGAAAATTCTGATCTCAAGAGAACAGTTTATTGACTGTTAATACAGATCAGTTGCTCAACTAATATTCTTAACCAGTAACTAAGAACACAACACTCGACAACATAAGGACATGAAATAAAAATCTCAACATACAAGTAGGTGATTGTACTACTGGAATGATGCCAACATCTTCAACAGGTTATCATGTTCCAATAAGTACTCTACATTGTTTGTTTTTAGTGTTTAGTATAAGTTTTTATTGGAAATTTATATTTTTTTGCAGAACAATGACAAGAGAAGACGTAGCCATGATACAAGAGCGAAGGATGTCACAACAAAATCAAAGTAAGTTTTCTTATCAGTTAATTTTACAATCACATAAATCTGATAATATAAGTTATACCTTTTTTCTACGTAATAAAAAGATTCTCAGGGCGAGTGTCATGATAGTCGCAAAGCCACGAGGAAGCATCAGCTTTCAAATTAAAAATATAAAATGAACAATGTGTTGAAGTGTACTTCATATGTCCTATGATCTCATAGTAATCGAAAAGCAATTAAAATTCAATATTATCATCAACCCTATGCGTCATAATCACGTTATAATATACATTAAATTACATCACCAGCTTATCAAATGTTTGCCTGCCTACCAGCCCAGTACTTGACTCTTGCCTGACATCATATTTATATTCGAAATCGGTTGATGGAATAAAATTGTTGATGTAATTTCATTGTGTTTCTCATGGAAATAACTAGATTTATTTAATATATCTTTTTCAATTCATCATTGATTTTAATTAATAGTTTATTTCATTCGCATATAAAGTGGCAGAATTTTATGAGATTGATTTTCAAGGATATATCTGAATGATGTCATAATATCTCTAATTGTTGTTTTTTTTTTTAAATATTTTTATAGTTTAGTGAGATTTTGTGTACTACATTTTTTATATAATCTATAATTATATTATATGACGTTGACCATGCATTGTAATATGTTACATGTCAATAAATGAATTTCTATTTCTATTACTTCGCATTGGAAACTTTAAACATTCATTTGCTAGGCGCTATTCTGAAATAACCTAATACAGTAGGTCTACCAGTATAAACTTTCTGTAATATGTCGTGTTTTTCTAATTGGAAACCGAAAAGGGGATATCCAGTTGTAATACATCAATTTTTTAAGTGATATTTTGAAAATTACAGAGACTGTATTTTACCAATAATAGCTATTCATGTATTAAGAGTGTCGAGTGCGACTTTATTGCTCGATCAAAACAGTTATCAGGCGATTCCTATTTTTGAGGTTATGAAAATTACATAACCTCTCAAATTGCTAGCCTAAGAAAACGTACTGCGCATGCGAGGCGATTCAGCGAGCGTAAAATGAATCTACTGTGCATGCGCTGTTGCTGAGCGAGCGTAATAGACTTTTTCCTACAGTCACCTCATAATGTGGCTGTTCCTGCACTGATTTCAGTACCTAAAGTGCTTTCTTAACGCTCTAGTGCGTAAAGAAAATTATCGCACTCCAGATTTGCAACCTAATATCTCAATTTCTTAAAATGTTTGCTGCTGACAAGGTTATCAAGCTCTTGAAATCATGTTGGCAACGCCGAACGCGGCTGCGGATGTGTTCTGCGTAGCCACTGCCTCTGTGAGTTTCGTCGCTGCATTTCAGTTGCACTTTCAATTTTCAGTATTGTTATTTCAATTATTTTTGTGATGTATTATCTTTTCTTATTTTTTGGATATTCTCTGAATTATTCTCTGTTTCTTCCCATCTTGATTTTCAATTATTCATTTTGTTTTTCTTTTGTTTTTGCTGATGTTCTAATTGTTTCCGCTATCATAACCTAACATAACCTATTGAGGAGTAGCTAATAGACCTATCAGCAAGCTCTAGGTGAGAGAGAGTAAACAGCCTGGGGGATTTTAATGATTGCGAGAGAGGAACAAAACAGGATTTTGAGATAGAATTCAATTAAATCATTAAGGTATCATCAATACTTTATTGCTATCTATTATTTAGTGGTTTAAATGTGTTTTAATGAATGTATTGATTGAAGTACTTTTATCAGAATTTTCGTTATCTTGTTGCTAGACTCTTCTTGCTAGGTTAGGATTTTGAAGTTTGATCACATTTAAAGGTAACTGTAGGAAAAATTTAATATGTTACACGTGCACAAAGTATCTTTGCTGCACTCAAGAAACTATTCCGCACTCGCCTGCGGCTCGTGCGTAATCGTTTCTTTCGGTGCAGCAAAGTGCTACTTTACGCACTAGGTACATAAATAACTATTACGCTCGCTCCTTAGAAAACAGCTGTTTTACGATAAGTTTTCAGTACGTAAAGGAGTTCTTTACGAGCAGTTGTAGAAAAAAATTTTTATTGCCAGCTGTTACATGTTCCAACTATGTTGGAATAATAATTATTGTATAATAGCATTTTTGATAACTGATTTTAACATTTGTTTGTGTTGCAGTGATAAGCAGTCCAGTGAGCGCATCGTCGCCTTCGGGCGGTCCCCCCGTGCCCCCCACCCCGCCCGGCCACCACCGGACATCGTCGGCGCCCCCCGCCCCCCAGCCGCCGCCCATGACGCTGGCCCCTCCGCCGCCGCCTGCCGCCCCGCCCTGTCCGCCTCCCCCCACCTGGGCACCTCCTGCGGGGCGGGGGCGCGCCCTCCTCCTCCGCCGCCCATGCCCAACATGTCGCGCTCGTCCAGCTCGGATGGCCCCGACCAGGGATCGCTGGCCGCCCAACTGCAGAATGCTCGGCTCAAGAGATCAAAGGTGCACTCCTCATTTCACAAGTGTTTTCAGAAACATCGTCTGTGTATTGTGCTCCCACAAGAGTAAAAATTGAATTGAATTGAATTGAATTGAATTGAATTGAATTGAATTGCATTTATTTCGACAAAATTACAAGATTACATTACAACATTTTTTTTTGACAGGGTACAATTTTACTTACAATATCATACAAAGTAGATAAAAAACTAATGACATCACAGTTATTTAGATATATTATTGTAATAATTCTTATTGTGGAAAATCTGTAAAATATCTGACTAATACACACTTTGTATACTAATGCAAAATAGATAATAAAACCCTAATCACTGAAATAATAATTGCCCACATAGACCAGTTCGGCCTGTTTGTGGGTCAATGAGTCCAGTACTATATCAATCTAATTATTTACTGCTTGATTAATGTAATATCAGATAAATTGTAATGTTAATTAATTTTTTTTATAGTCACACACACACACACACGCACATACACACTCGCACACACACACACACACACACACACACACACACACACACACACACACACACACACACACACACACACACACACACACACACGTTGGTTCGGAGCGACATAAAGGATGTTTGAATGCGAGATACTAAGTAATAAATAAATGATAAATGAATACGTACTTGAATTGAAGGAGATAGCTGGAATAAACTAGACTAATGTTGGTAGACAGATCTTAACAGCCGTTCACATTGATCCTCATTCATAGTCTTCAGCCAGTTTGTTACTACTCTTTTATATTTGGAGAGACTACATGCACCCGGCTGACTTATTTCATGGGGAATGTTTTTCATAATGATGTGGCATAAGTATGATATATTCCTATCACAAGCAGAGCGGAAGTTACGTGGAAGACCTGAGTGGTGATAACGGGCATGTCTTGTGAAATAAGGGTGATTTGACTCTGAATTGAAATATATCTTATTTTTGAACATGTACATCAGTACTGTTTTGATGAACAGCTGTCTAATTCTAAAAACATCGAACACATTAAACAACTGTTCAGATGGATATCTTCTGCAAAGACCGAGGCCAGCTTTCATTATTGTTTTCTGGGTTACTGATAATTCATCCAGCAAAGTTTTAGATGCGCTTCCCCACAGAATAATACCATAAGACATAACAGACTGGACATATGCAAAATACACAGTTCTCAGATGATTTATATTGAGAATTCCCTTTAGCTGGCTGAAAACATAAATCATTTTTCTAAGCCTACTATTCAGGTACCTAACGTGAGTGCTCCATGTCAATCGACTATCCAAGTGTATACCTAAGTATTTGTAACTGAACACTGTTTCAATCAAGTCACAACCGCAGTCGTCTCTCCAATCATACCCGCATGTGTGAACCCTCAGTTCCATGCCGGCAGGAGGAGCGCGACTGTCACGCAAGAAAATAGGCATACATTTAGTTTTTTTTGTGTTCATGCTAAGTATGTTTATGTCAAACCAACTTTTCAATTGCCTCAGTTCACTTGAAGCCACTCTGTAAACATGCTCCCAGCTGTCGCCCTCAAAATAAACTGCTGTGTCGTCAGCAAAAAGCATCATCTTTCCACTCATATTTTCCTGGATAATGTCATTAATATATACCAGGAATAGAATTGGACCCAGGGTGCTACCCTGAACCACTCCATAACTGATATCCTGAATGTTGCTTCTGGCGTCCCCAATGGTTACTATTTGGCGGCGATTGGACAGGAAACTTTTAACCCAAGCATGTGCTGTACCAGTAATTCCTATGGCTGTCAGTTTATTCAACAACAAATTGTGATCAATTGAGTCAAATGCTTTTGCCAGGTCAATAAACAGTAAGAGTATATATTTGCTATTGTTTATTCCCTGCCTCAAATAATCACTAAGCTGAAAAAAACAGTTGGAAGAATTCCGGTCATCCCTAAATCCAAATTGATTATCTATTAGTATGTTGTTATTTTTTAGATACTCTGTAAACTGCTTCTTGAAACACTTCTCAATTACCTTTGAAATGAAGCTAAGAAGGTTTATGGGTCGATAATTATTCAATTCGTTTTTGTTGCCAGACTTATAGAGAGGGATGACTTTTGCTAATTTGAGAACATCAGGAAAAGTACCTGTTGTAAAACTTCTATTAATTATATGCCGAAGGGGCACTATAATGGAGTTGATATTATCCTTCAGAAGGCATGCTGGTATGTCATCACAACCAGGTGATGAACCACCGCGAAGCTCCAAGATACACTTTTCCACATCCAGCTCACTCACTTGCTGTAGTACAAAAATCGAATTCCTAGGAGGGTAATTCATGAGAACAGGGTTATTATTATGATTACCTTGTCTTATAACTTCTGCAAGAGTTTCTCCAACTTTAGAAAAAAAATTATTAAATGTATTGGCCACATCTGAAACCGTTGAACAACCCACCCGTGGACTGTGACTATCATTATTGCTATTAATAAAACTTTGAATAGGGAATGAGTTATTTTGTGAATATATGCCTGATATCTCATTAATAGTTTTCCAAAACAATCTAGGTTTTGAAGCGGATAATACTTTATGTCTGTAGTAGTTATTTTTCGTATTTTTTAATATTCTGTTTAAGGTTCTCCTATAATTATTGTAGTATTGTTTTAATTGTAAATTGAATGGTTGTCTGATAACCAGTTTACTTAGTTTATTCCTCCTATTAATAGAGTTTATGAGCGAATCAGTAATCCAGGGCTTTAGTTTTTTTGCTTGAACTCTTCTAGGATTGATAGTTGAACAACTATCTTTCACTTCTTGAATTTTTTTTATAAAGGCTTCAGCACATTCATTGACACTTTCTTTCATAGTTATATTATCCCAGGTTTGCTGTGAAACGGCTTCAGACAATTTCATATAATCAATGGATGCATGGAGAGGTTGAGGGTTGAAGGTATTTCGTAATTGATTTCTACTTTTAATTATAATTGATGTTGCATAGTGGTCGGTGATGTCAGCACGAAAAACAGCCGGACGGAGAGCCTCCGTATCAAAGTGCCTGACAAAAATGTGGTCAATGCAAGTTGAAGTGAAGGCCGTCCGTCTTGTAGGCACATTAACGCAGGAAACAAAACCGGCCTCATAAAGCACATCCAGATATCTATTACTAATATTATTAATTTGATCTGTCAGGATATTACAATTGATATCACCAATAAGAATCTCAGTAGTGTCATTCATTCTATTTCTATTATCATTATATCTATCTTCGAGCCCACTGATAAAATCTGACAGGTCCAAGCCCTGACAGCGATAAGCACCTAGAACGCTATATTTCTGACCATCTTTATAGCAATCCAAATCTAAACAATTAACTCCTCCAACACTTACCCCCTTACAGGAAGGATTCAGTTCAGACTTTACATATATTAACACTCCATCATTCTGATTGAATTTAACTGACGTACAAAAACTTGAATATTCCTCCAAGTGGGTTGTATTCTCATCAACATTCAACCAAGTCTCAGTCAATATAACGATATCAAATTTAAATCTAAGACATTCTAAAAAAACAATAAAATCATCAAAATTCTTACGGTAGCTCCTAATATTTAAATGTATTATACTTATAGCATTCATTCCATTCTCATTCAAATAATTAGCATACACACCACACTCATCAAACTCCTCACAACCAACGTGTCTGTAATCACTCAACTCATCAAGAACATTCATTTTGCTTTCTGTCGATCCGCATATTATTATTATTTTATACATTAGCCTGATTATATTTATATTTCCAATGGAATGTCACAGTTTAAATACACTACTTCAGGTGGCATTTATAGCAGAGAAAATAAAATACCATTATGATTATCTCTACTACTTTACTGGAACTTGAACCTGAATTCACATTCATACCTTCATCCATACAATCATCTCATACTCGCAGTTTCTAAAGGAAAATTATTGAGAAACAAGCCGATGTATATCGTTGATTACAATCAGCTTGGAATGATCTCTATAATCATTTGAAATCAATAAACATAAATCACTATCATATCCATAACTGTAGAGTCATGCAAATTTATTTATGTGAACATCAGTATCAAAATTTCTATTTTATTTATATGAATAATCAATAGGAAAATTAAAAACCTTTAAATCAATGACTGAGGATGTCAAGTGATTAGATAGATTTGAATTAATAATATGAGTATGAAACAATATTAAATCGATAACCGAAGGTAAATGAGAAAAAAAAGATAGAAAACAAATACATAACAGCTGCCTCCCAATACTTCGTGGAGAAACATGTGAATTGATACAACAAAAAATAAATTACTCCTCCAATAAAACCTCAATAAAACCCATATTTAACTTGAGAATTAAAAAAATAATAATTATAAATAAAAAATCCTAGCAATACATAAATTTCCTCTCTTATCATAAAGGGGTCAGATTATTGCATGATAACATGCCTCAAGTTTAATTTCTCTATAATATATTTTCCCTTAATAAACAAAAGAGAGTATAAGTAAAGGTAATCATATACTGTAGAAATTAATTGTATATAACTTGAAATGAAAAAAAACGATTATCTCAGTGGAAATAAATTCAAGTGAAAAGTATCATGTAAATAATCAAATAATAAATTGCATTCTCAAAGTTCTAGTATTATCAAAAATTATCATCATATTATACATTATAAGAGTTCCATCCACCACCATTCTGCAGTAATGACTATGTTATAATAACTTACAGTTCATTCCGCATTATCTTGTTCTGTGTTCAATCGTTCTGTGTCATTTACAAATACTTTCAAATCGTCCTCTTTAGTAACCCTTACCACTGGACCCTCAGGATTTTTTCGTACAAAAACCTTTCCTTCACGAACCCAAGCGAAAGAAATTTTATTTTGTTTCACCAAGTCTCTCGCCGAATTTAGAAGTGATCTGTTGTAATCAGTGAGGTGTTCGTTGAAGTAAATCTTTCCATTTCCGAACGATTCATGAAGTAACTTCACATCAATCCCTTTTATTTGACGTGCTGCATTCAGCCAGCGGTTGCGACAATTTCTAAGCACAAATCTAACCACGATAGGCGGTCGATGCGAGCCTCCTTTATTTCTCAGTCTATGAGCCGTTGAAATGTCCGACATTTGAAATGGAATTTTTAAAATCTCAGCAAGTTTCTGCGCTATAAAATAGACATTTTCTCCCTTGGTTAGCGGCACTCCAATAATCACTATATTATCAACTCTGGAATATTGGTTAATAGAGTTAATTTCCATTTTCAAGCTACAGATTTCACTTTGCATACGAACGTTTTCAATTTGCAAAACTTGACACTCAGTTTTTAAAACCGCGCATTCTTCTTTAGCTTTGTTGACATCAAGGCGAAATAAGTTTATCTCCGAACGAATAGAAGCAATGGACTTTTCCACATTATCGAATTTACTGTCTATTTTACTGCTGAGATTTGAAATAGCAAGTTCCAATCCAGTAGAAGTATTAGTGACACTATCTGTTTGACCGACACTGGTTGGTTTCAATGTTGTGCACTCATCACATTTCCAATTATTTTTACGATTTCCAAGTTTACGCAAATTTTCAGTTGTACCTAAACGACAGCACTTAGCATGGAATGCTTCGTTGCACACGACACATTTGATTTCATCCTTTACGTCATTTAAAATTAGATTGCAAACAGAACAGTTCGCCATTTTTACAGACTGAAATAACACGGTTAACGGATCGACACCACTATCTAATCAGCAGCCAGAGCGAAAACAACCTTCCCAATCGAACGCTGAGACTAGACTGAAAAATTGGCCGAGAATGGACAGAGATCTAAGATGGCGTCTGCTCCAATGCTCCCAACGTTAAATAAATGTAAAAACAAATTGCAAACTTACATGACAGGCAAAAATAGAAAACTGGCGAAAGCTTAAGCTCAGAATTATCACGCTTAGTGATGATGTTGGACAAACTGATTTGTCCATGGGACAAACTGATTCATGTTGGGTTATTATTGAAATTCCAAAGCTGTGTGTCTACGATCAAATGTTTCATCCAATTACTTCTAATAAAATAAAATAGAAAAACTGAGGCCGCACTGCTGGTTTTTTTTACCAGGATGGTTGGTGGTTTATCTTCAGCTCATACAACACCCATAATAACAGAACATGTAGAAAATTATTATAGCCAAGATAAACCATCCTAGATGGTGGATGGTTGACACGGGTTATCAACTACCCACTCGGTTAAAAGCCGAGTTGGGATTTTGACAACAAAACGGCCACTCTCGTCCTTCGGAGGAGACGAAAAGCCGTCGGTCCCGACTTCTCAAAAACAGTCGTCATCTCTCATCATCACCCCTCTCATTATCCACACACAAGCCTAGATCTCATGTGGGCATAACCCTCAGAAAAAAGTACGAGCTATAGATCTACCATCTACCATCCAGGTAACAACACAGCAGTGCGGCCTCAGCTTTGGTTCAAAGTTATTTTATTGAATTGAGTTCGATTAGAAATTATACACAGCTTTAGAATTTCTATTTATAGATGAAAGATATTTTACATACAACTGCTGTTGTATGTAAAATACAACATTTTATGTAATTTATTTTTATGTTTTTTTTCTTTGTAGACACAAAAATGTGTTCAACTACCTATCAGGATTTCTTTTGCCTTTTTCCTGCTTAGTAAATCTCTTGACGTTTACAATGACTGTCATTGGGATCGAAACATGAGTTTAGTTTGAATAGAACTTTATAAGTGAAAATCGAATTTGATAAAATAGAACAAGTTTTAGTACTAATTTGTTGCAAAATTTCTATCATAGATTAATTATTAAAAATAATGTGCATGTATAATAATTTATAAGTTACAAGGAATTTTCCACTCTCAGTTAGAGGTCAATAACAATATATTTTAAACTAACTACAGTTAGCTTGATCTGCATTATCTCTTATAATAATCCGCCTCTTCGTGTAACCAAACACTCTCAATTCCCATTAAATTTTGTTGTTTTACGGATAATTAACATCTTTATATAAACAACAGTAGACATGAAAGTGAAAGTTGATCTGATGCAATACTGGAGTTGTTATGGATCCCATTAAATTTTGTCGTGTTACAAATAGTCAACATTTTAATTCAACCAACAGAAACCATGAAAGTTTGAGTTGATCTAATTGAAATTGAATTTTATTTCTTCATAAAATACATTACAGCAATAAAAACACATGCAATTCTGGAATTCTTGTGGTATTCATGTTGTGTGTATTAATTGTTGAATTGACATTGAACAGCAATCGGCGGAGAACAGCGGCTCGAGCACAAGCAGTAGCGGCAGTAACTACGGCACACTGGGCCGCGGCCAGACCGGAATGGCAAGCATGATGGACGAAATGGCCAAGACCCTGGCCAGACGGAGGGCCGCCGCCGAGAAGAAGCCCGAGCCCGAGCCATCCAATCAGGTCTCTAATCATTTTGCAATACTCACTTGCGTACAGATCTGATATTACCTTCCTATGGTGGACATTCAACAGAATGTTTTAAAGGTAGCGTTCCGAACAAAGGGCGATACAGGCTACAGAGACATTTATCACGAGTTGAGACTGAGACACCATTGACGAGCAATGGTTCCATAGGCTGATTGATGTCTTTCTGTCTCGGGCTGCGGAATATCTTTGATGGAATTGTATTGAGAGCAGTCATGCCTACAGAGAGTGTATAGTAACAGTGTGGACATTGCATGTCACACTTTTGATTGGTTAGTTCCGACAAATCACCATACTTTTGCCAATTCCCATAAGATGTGTATTGGAATGGAAAGCAAATCATATGTTATGATAAGTGATTCACTTGTAACCTACATTTTGCCAGTTGCCAGTATTAGTTTTCATCACTTTTAAGCTTTCAAAACAATACCAAGAGTAGAGAGACTGTTTTTAATGTTAGTTAACTTTTAAAGTTAGTTTCGATTTTGTTTCTCTTAAGTTTAACAAATGAGTCAATGGGTTCATGTTTGCCTGTAATGTCTTATCAAAATTTAAAAAATTGGCAAAAGTATGGCGGCGGCTGGAAAAAAATGATCACATATTATTATGGAGTGCTTCACACAAATGGTTACACTGTTACTATACACTCTCTGTAGTCATGCCTATTCGTCGCCTGTCTTGGTCGCTTGTTGTAAAATAGTTTCCTGTGGCACTATCTGTTGACATAAAATTTACTAAATTATTAAATCCCTTGGGTTTTAGTTTGTCAAGTGACACGTAGATAGAGCTTAGAAACGTTTTTCTAAAAGTAGTGTAGTGACGAGTAGTCATCTGTTTAAGGTAGGATTTCATTGGTATGACTGAGTCGCTGTCAGCTGCAGATAGTCAAAATAGCAACTAAAGAGTTATTTTTTTAAAATCAACAGTTTTTTAGTTATAGCAGGATCCAATTCAACTTGTCAGAAATCAGCTGTCTCAAAGAGCAATATCACAATACTTAACCTCAAATGATGAATCTCGCAGATTATTGAAAAGGTATTTTAAAAAGTTATTCTTTGAAAGGTCTTCTTTGAAAAGGTCTTTTAAACAGTGGCGTAACTAGTCTGACTGCGCCCCAATGCAAGTACTCCCCGTGCGCCCCTATTCGTAGACTCATCCCCCCCCCCATAACCACCAACGAAACATATGAAATTTCTCCGTACTTTCACACTTCCTGCATTCCTGGATACTACAGAGTGGTCCAAAAAAATGAATCCACTTTTTAAAAGTCCATAACTTTCAAACTAATTGATACTCATCTTTGGTGAAAGTGTAGTTCAAAGTCAAACTTAAACACATCACTTTAGGTGTTATAAATGGCCACAAATCACATCCTCAAACAAACGATGCCGCCGAACTGCAGCAAAAACTACCTACTGACTGCAACGTGTTCAGTTGGATATTTGCACATGAATGTACGATGGATTCTCGAAGTTCATTCAATGTGCGTAGCTTTTGTCGATAAACGACATCCTTCAGTGTTCCGCACAGCTAAAAGTCCGAGGAGTTAAGTTTGGGGAGCGTGGTGGATACTCCACAGCACCTCTACGGCCTATCCATCGTGGTTCGTGCTGCAGTTCGGTGGCATCGTTTGTGTGTGGATGTGAATGGTGGCCATTTCGAACACCTAAAGTGATAATTATGTTTAGGTTGGACTTCAACCTCAACTTTCACCAAAGATAAGACAATTGCATCAATTAGTTTGCAAGTTATAAACATTCAAACAGTGGATACATTTTTTTGGACCACTCTGTATTTCACTACACACGACATTGTGCAAGCTATATCCAATTATTGGAGAAAGATTATTCAAAGAAATATATTAATTTATTATGTACCGTACAGTAATTTTAAAGTGTTAATTTATTTTAAAAAATTATTATTAAAAAAATTAATTGAAAGTAAAATTAAGTTACTAAAAATTTCCAAACGCTATTAAAATAACTGACGTAAGGATCACATTACATACTTACAATTAATTAATGTACTTTTTAGGACGATAAAAAAATAGACTACTTCTTACTTTACTTAACATTTTATATTTATTCAGTGCCCTATACAGTATACATGATATCGCAAGCTGCAATATAATGTTCATGTTCCGTTGCTCAAAATCTGATTAATTTTACTAGATAATGCATTCTTACAGTCAAAGAGCTGCCTACAGCTCATAGTGACACAACACTTTATTACTTTTGATATCGTCTTTGACTACATTTCTAAAGCGAATTACTTATCAACCGAAGCATGAGTCACATCAGATTTATATTTGTTACAAAATTCAGAGGCTGACTTTACAAGTTGTTCGTCAGTAAACAGTATTAAATTATCTGGGTTTAAAAAACTGAATGTGTCAGTTATACATAGCATAGATTTAAACCTTTCGTTTAACTGTGAAATGAAAATATCAACAGCTATCAAAAATACCTTAACTTTAAATCAAGATCACTAAACTCATAGTCACAATAGAAAGTTCGTCAAAAAATTGAATCGTTAGGCTAAGCGTACACCGGTTAGTCAAGACAAGACAAGACGAGATTAGTCACTTTTAGTCACAGTACTTCACATGGTTGCTTATGAAGCAACACACACTGATTAATCATTGCATAGGTGTGTGCTGCTTCATAAGCAGCTATGTGAATTACTGTGACTAAACGTGACTAATGTCGTCTTGTCTTGTCTTGACTAACCGGTGTACGCCTAGCCTTAGTTTGTGCGTGTTGCTTTTGCTTTAACATTTATAAAACTCATTCTAGGATAGCTTCGGTTGAGCGGAAATCGGTTAAGCGGAAAACCGAGACAACTGTGCCACGAGTATTTTTTTACATTTATTTTTGGTAGCTACAGGGAGTTTTGCTTCAACGTATTTTTTCCTAAAAATTTTCCAGAATATCTGTTATTTGCGCCCCCTAAGGCCTGCGCTCCCTAAGGCCTGCGCCCCCTGAAGGCCTGCGCCCCAATGCACCGCATTGGTTGCATTGGCGTTAGTTACGCCAGTGCTTTTAAAGACTTTAAAGGTCTTTAAGACTTTCAAGCCTTTTGATTATTGTGTCGAAATCACTTTTTAATTATTACTGGATCAGCTGATTTATGACAAGTTAATTGGCTCCTGCTATATTTAAGAAACAAAATTTTAAATGGCCGCCATTTTGTTTTATGAATTTGAAAAATTGTCATAATTTTTTTGTATCTTTGTCCACACCTTTTTGAATTGTATTAGAGAAAGTGTCAATTCAATTTGAGATAGTACCAGTTGTAATTGAGAATAGTGATTTGTAATTAAGAAAACATCAGTTGTAAATGAGAACGGTCAATTATTGTATAGCAGGATCCAATTAACTTGTCAGAAATCAGCTGTTCCAGTAATAATTAAATAGTGATTTCGACACAATAATCAAAAGGCTTGAAAGTCTTAAATACCTTTAAAGTCTTTAAAATACCTTTTTAAAGAAGACCTTTCAAAGAATAACTTTTTAAAAGACCTTTTCAATAATCTGCGAGATTCAGCATTTGTAGGTTAAGTATTGTGATCATATGCTCGTCGATCATATGTTTTATGACAAGTTAAATGGATCCTGCTGTATTTGAGAAGATATCACATGTAATTGAGAATGGTGAATTGTAAATGAGAAATCGTCACATGTAAATGAGAAGTTAAAAACGTGAAAAAGGTCAGCTGGTTCTTTCATTTGATTTCTCAATTACAACTGACATCTTCTCAATTTCAAATGATACTTTCTCATTTACAATTCACCATTCTCAATTACATGTGATATATTCTCAAATACAACTGGAAAAGGTGTAGTTGTCATAAATGTTTGTGCAAAGTATCAATTTCGTATGTTCAACCGTTATTTAGAAAAAAAAAACAAAATGGCAGCTGTGAGAGTAACTAAAGACTTCCGGACAATATTGAAATATGATATTAAGATATGTTTCTTACCCAGGAACAATGCCCTAGAATATTGGCAGGGAGTTCTGAAACACTCTGTATAATAAGTGCTGAATAAGATGATTATTCTTAGTAGCCTATTCTATTCAAATAAAAAATATATCTTTTCACACCAAAATTATATATAAAGTCGGAGATTGGGATATCCCATGGTGATAAATTATTGCGTTTCAGAGGATTCGAATAAGATTATTCAATTATTAATTTTTTTTTCAAGGATTCTCAAGAGTCAGGTGGTGGAAAGTTGTGGACAGGAGTTGGTAATTCGAAACTGAGTGCGAATGCTAATGGCTGTGAATCATCTCCTAAACCGACCAGGAAACAACTAGGATCTTCAAGTGAAGAGTCTCTACCAAAAGTCAACGGAGACCCCGGTCTTGGCGATCTAGAATCTCTCAAACAAGAAATTCTCAAGGAAATGAGAAAAGAGCTCAATAGAATGAAACAGGATATTATTGATGGTAAGCAAGATTTGAAATGCGATTCCACTTTACATTTGGATTGAATCATTTCAATACCAATGATAATTGAAATGGTTTTGATATATGGTGGCTAAAGTTGAGTTTGTAATGTAAAACCACTTTAATCGTTTTGAGCCAATTCAACCTATATCATCTCTCAGTTTGAATCTACCAAAACAAGGCTTCAGAGTTCAGTACTGAGCCTGAGCCCTACTTTCTTCAGTCTGGATAATACCTATTGCTATTGGTACAGTTTATGGCTAAAAAATATTATGGCTAAACCACACCACAGAGAACAGACTTAGTAACAGATGATTGTCTTATGGTACGTTAAATTTTTGAATCAGAGAACAAGGGGCCGATCCTATCAACATCTCTTAGAACTCTGAGTAAATTGTAACTGTAAATTGAAGAATCTGGCAAGAAGTGGCGATGAGACAGTGAATGGGAGTGAGTGAGCGATCGATTGAGAGAGGAACGCCAGCGTCAGCGCGATCTGACCGCACGACACAGAACTACGTGGCCGATTAAATTTCACAACACACAAAACCGGATCAAAGCTCCCTATTCCTTGAACAATCTACTAGAGAGTATTGCTTATCTAAGACCATTCCTTGTTAAAAAATATTTTAATAACACTGCAAATTATCGTCCATCCATTGTTATAGTGATTGGATGACTTCAAAAACTTGTCCGATTTAGCGGCCAAACATATAAAATATATATAATTATATATATTGAAAATAAATTGTTGAGGGTACCTAGAATTGCATCCTATTATTGTCTTCATAACATAAACTCAATTTCACAGTCAAGAATAGAATCAAATAACTTACATCTTGAATAAAAAATAGTTCTTATAAGAAATATGAAATAGATAATCGCAATAAAAATAGAAAATCACAACAAAATGTCAAAGTTAAAAAACACAAAAAGTAACCTAATTTTATCCAACAGAACTTGTTTTGTCGACCAAAAGTGCAGCATTGGATTTTTTTTGCTAGGGATGATGCCCACATAAGCTCGAAGCTTGTGCGTGGGTAATGGAAGGATGATGATGAGATATGAATGGACCTACAGCTTTAGGTGGGTTCCGAACCACCGGTAAGCGATTTTCAAGCTCATAAATTTTTGTATTCAGAGGAGCCGTTCACCGATACAACGGGAGTGGTAGGCGCTGTCTCTTATCTAATCTCACCGATTAGCCTCGCCTCTGCCACTGGGACCAACCCGCTTCCCTGAATGTCTTGTATTCTGATTGGATCTCAGTCATCAATATTATATTATATTATTATATTGATGTTCCATAGCCATGTAAAAATAACCATTTTATTTTTTTTCAGCAATGAAAACAGAACTCAGCAGAAGGTAATAAGCGCCGGATTAAATGGAATTCCATTTACAGCATATAATACCAAAAGGCCAAACATAATACCTGCATAGACTGATTTTTCATTGTACAACGCACGAGTACTTCAAACCATATGGTGACTTGATTGAATCATGTTATTTACATAGGCATTTCCTTCTGTCATTAAGTGGTTCTTCCTATGTCTACCATTAATGTTTACCTCATTAGGTCAACTAGTGTGTGCATTTATATAATGACAAAAGAATCACAATTTTATAACATGGCTCATTTCTTGACAAAGCATTTCACTTTAGTTCCAAGTGATTCTTACATTTTAGTGCAAATGTTGACAACTTGACTAATATTCTTTTTTCCTTAATTTTTGTAAAAATTACCATATTTTTGTTTATTTTATCATAAAGATGGACTATTTTATTATTTTATTATATTTATGAAAGTAGTGTACATATTTATTAGCCCCTTGCATTTGTGTATATTTTGTATTTCTATAAATCTCCAATAATATGTAAGTGTTTTTACAGTAGATAGTGGAAGATGAACTATCCATTTCTATAATTGGTAGATAATGTAGTTATATTTATGATAAATGTAATGAAACAAAACTTATGAGTAGTAATGAAATTATTGTATTATTCATGATCAAATTAGTATGAAATAAGCTTTGATTATTTATCTCATCCATTTAGTGTAGTATCAATCTGTGATTTATATAAATAATAGATACACTGTTCATTTCAGGACAAGAGAAGAACGTATGGTTTTTTATTATTAAAACGGATGCTTTATCATGTATTTAGGCTGAGAAAGGCCGAACTTATGAACATTCCAAATAACAATGTAAGTTATTATTAATCAGGTACATATACTTCAAAACGTTTTTGTTAGGATGGAGGGAATACTGTAGTCGTTTTTGACGGGCATTGAACGAGAAAACTCTTATAAGCTTGGAAAGCTATGCTTATTAATCATTCTGGAAGCTCAAAAGTGATAAATTTTTATATTTCAGGTTTAGAACTTACGTAATAATACGTAACGTAAACCAAACTGAAAAATCCAAAAATCATACTTTTCTGGCAAAACTAGATGCAAATTAAAGAAAAATATAAAAAATTCATAAAAATATTGAACTTCTATAACAATTTGATGAAAAATATATTGACCATGATTAATCAATATTAAGTACTTTGGTGAATTACAATTATTGATGAAATTATTCCAAGTCATCCTACTTTAATTTTATTCACTTCAACTACGGTATATTATTATCTTCGGATCCAAGGTCTTTTCAATTCCATTTCCTCATCAAAATATTTAATTCCTTCATACCTTTCAGAAAAAACGAAAAACGGCACTTCGTTATTTACTAATTCGGATGCTAAATGCTAGTTATGATGTTGAAATTTAGAGATATGGAAATTGTTCAAAATTGTATGTAGACATTGCCAGAACACCTCTTCAACTTCGAAATATACGACCGCTCATCACTTTCTCATATCTACTTGAATTTCACGGTATCTCTATTCTTCATAATAAGTTACTCAACAATTTGATACCATTTATTGAATGAGAAATAATGCTCAAAATACTAAACCAAGAAAGCTCTTTTGCCCTATCTTCAGTCTTGCACCGCTAAAATCAAACTCTTTATTAGTTCAGTCAAAAATAATGAGCAAACCCTACATAGACTTGTTTATTTCCAAATTTATAATAAATAGTCTAATTTATTTCATAAATAGGCTATTATTCTCTGAACTATGTTACCAACCCAAATTTTTGGGAAATTAAGATTACTAGAATGTTTCTCTGGTATTGTAATATCGATTCAATGCACAACTCGATTAATAATAATTGTAGTCTGATTAGTTTGCTGTTGCGTTTCACATTTCATAAGGTCTACTCGCACCACAATATCATTACATACCGTACGCACAAATCACGATCTTACTCTGGCATCATATGCAAAAATATAAGATGTTGTATAGTTTTATTGTTTATCAGTTCTATTTCACAGATTTGTCAAACCGACTTCAACAATGTCAGGTGACTGTGTGCTTGCTTTGTGTACTTTATCGAGCATTTCCAACCTATTTTTGAATACAGAGTAGGTAAACTGCATAATATAAATGATACTCGCCATTATGCTTAGGTTGATAAGATAGTGATCCCAGTACCATCTGTGTGGAAAGACTTGTCAGAGCATGCTTGGGACCCAAGATCTTGGAGGATCCGCTTGCACGATCTTGCTTTCAAAGTGCCTCTCCACGAGCTAGAACAAAAAGTGAATAATTTCTGCATCGAGAAAAAGGGGTCTCAGTATAGAAACAATACTTTGCGCTCAAATTATACTTTGAATTTTTCCTACAGTTTCCTACTACATCAAATAAAGTGAAAAAAGGAATACAGAACAAAAACAACCTCAAAATATTCCTATAAACTATTCTTTGAGTGGGTTAAACCGACTTCTACAACAATGTCAGGGGACTGTGAGCTTGCTTTTTGTACTTTATCAAGCGTTGTCAACCTACTTTTGAATACAGAGAAGGTAACCTGCGTATGAGATACTCCTCGCCATTATGTGTCGACATCGGAGTGCGGGAATCTATTTCCTATACCCTGAAATATACTCTACCGCAATATAATAGCGGACACGATACAAAAGCGGCTGAGAGATAAGAAACCGGTAAAGCAAGGGAAACTCGAAAATTGCTTGCTCCTGATCACAAATTGCAACGCAGTGCTCACAGTGCTGCCTATTTTGAGCATCGGAGTGTATGATTTAAGTAGTCAACTGGCAAGACTTGACAACAGCTAAAAATGTCTCAGTTTCTTATTTGTGTCTTTATTTCGTGGCCGCTAGTATAATAGTATAGTGCATTTTGTGTGTTTCAAGAAGTACTCTTCACACGCATCCGTGCCATGTCCAATCATCTCCAGCTATTTCGTTCTGCGCATGCGTCATGTGCCCAATGCTCTGTGATTGGTCCATTGATTGTTCACGATGGACCAATCACAGAGCATTGCGGATGACGCATGCGCGGAACGAAATAGCTGGAGATGTTCGGTCACGGCACGGATGTGTGTGAGTCCTTTAGCCGGTGGAAAAAAGTCACTTTTTGGGTAACTGTAGGAAACGTTCATTGTTGATAGCGGTTCCATTTCATCTTTAGCATTGATTCACCTTTGATGTTAATAATTTTGTGCAATTCTGAAAACGTTTCATTCGAATAATTCGAAATTAGAAAAATATTTTGAGTCAAGACAATATTATTTAACAATATCTTGATGTAACCAGGGAGCCGAATTAGATTATCATTGAATGAATAGTAAATGTATTTCTGTTGTCTATATGAGGAACAATAATGTCTACTTGAACTACTTTATAATCATAACTCTCGTAAAGCGCTTACAAAATATCGATGTATTTTTAATTTCTGAATTAAATAATCTCATGAGTAGTTAGAACTACTAAAGTTATGATAGCAGTTGTTAGATGAATTTTGTTTGTGATAACTATTTATTGAACTCTTCAGATCACTACATGGCTAGATTTTAATGTACCATAATGTAAACTCATTTGTTTATATGTAAATTTACGAAGTTCAAATAAGCTCACGAGGAACAAATTTTTGTATTTTTTATTATTGGTAAAGATTTGTTGTATATAAATGATTCT
The DNA here is from genome assembly GCA_017141395.1 of Laodelphax striatellus. NCBI lineage: Eukaryota > Metazoa > Arthropoda > Insecta > Hemiptera > Delphacidae > Laodelphax > Laodelphax striatellus. The sequence goes on from CM029531.1 coordinate 29,044,041, forward strand.
GGCTTATTTGATTGTAAAATAACCATTAAATTAAATTACATTCGAATTTGTTTGACTTGTGACTAATGTAAATATTTTGGATAGATCTCAAAAATGTGTGAACTTTTTATACTTATAAATAAGGGCTGGAAGAACAGCTAATATTGAAAAATATTAATGAATTCCATTAAATCGAATCTCAAGCTGTTGTGGAATTTGAGTATCTTTCTCAAGCTTCGTAGCCGCTTGTTTCTGTGGCATTTATTGTACCGATGAAATTTGTAAAAATCATGTAACGTTTATTCAAGTTGTACAATTATTGATTTGTATTTGGTTATCCGTTGCTCAATATTTTTGCGCACTATCATCACACTTATTATTATCACATAACTATTAATCGAATTGTTCAATATGTAACTTGAAATCGTTAACGTGTTCAGATTGTTGTTGAATAAATTTATGTGTTTTGAACCTCATCGCATCAAGTCATGCGTTATTTTCAGTATCATGAAAAAATCAACTAGGCTAATCGAAGAAATTTAATATTTTTATAATTTATTTAGTTTCTATGGTTCAGAATAATTTCGTCTTGAATACTTACTTCTCAAGTGATTGTCTTTTATTGTGAGATATGCCATATAAAAGAAGCTTCAATATCGTCCAATATGTTATTTTTTCACCACCCTGATTTTCTCTAATATTATACGTGATTGAATCAATAAATGGAAAATTGATCCGTCTCTTTTAACAGTAATATTCTGTTGTTTTTTGCGACGGCTGACTTATTCGACTTCAAGTGGGTAGAACTTTATCATTTTGAAGTTGAAATTAATTTCCAATAGTCAATCTCTCCATTCAGAAGATTGAACATTCAGTGTTCGTTTATGCGCTTATTCAGCGGAAACAAGATTTTTTCAAATTTCAATATGCAACTGAAACTAGAAACGGAATAGTAGGTAATCAATTTCTAAAAAAAATCCTTGGAGGCTTAGGCCCCCCCCCCTCAAATGGCGCCCCTGACAAATGATATTCTTTCTTACCCATTTAATTGTATTTTTAAGGTCCATATTATCAATTTCATTTATTTGACGAAATACATATTTTGTAAAGCAGCCTTAACTACTGCTACCTCCTGCTAGATATTCAGCTCAGTGGGACCAACCGCAGTGCACTTTGATGATCTGTGATTGATCCGGCGTTATTAACGCATGCGCAGAAAAAAATAAATGCCGCTCGTACAAAGCCAGGTCCAAACGGTGCGATAAATTATACAATCTAGTCATCCACTGGAACCGTTTTTGTCAGGATCATCCGAAGCGAACGATCATCCGAAATGCTAACATTGAATCAAATGGCCAGCTGTTCGGACATTGGACGCTTTCTGACAAAAACGGTTCCAGTGGACCGACTATAGTTCGAATAAAACTAGTTGTCACTTGAGCCCTCTGCCGAGGAAATAGCGGCGTTGTCAGATTGTGTGAAATTGCAACTTCTTTAAATTTTCAATCAAACCACATATCTGTATGTAGAATTTCATCCTCGATATTCCTGTAGTGTTGAAAAAGTCCCAAAGGAAATTATTCTTTTATGATAAAATTGAAAAATCACGAAAATATATTTTTCATTCAAATATCACTTCTCGCAGAATTATGGCATGATAGGTAAGTTATTCATATCAAAATAACGAGGAAAATGTCTCCTTTCCATCGGTTTTTAAATATTTCTTATACGACGAGCGATAGTTTTTTTTAATCAATGAATATGTTTGCCAATGTCGAGTCATTTCAATCAGAAAACATGAAATAATTTTCTTTGAAATATAGGGAAATTTTTGATTTGGTGGTTGCGGATAAAATAATGAAATTCACATAGTAAAGAAACATTTATTTTGTGTGATTAACAGAACATGAAAGCTTGTAAAGAAATAACCTATAGGCTTAAATCCATCAACATTTTACAGCTACATTTTTTCTCTCATAAGGTGTACATTAAAAAGTGAAAATATTTTTTTCGCAAAATCTAAAAAAGTAACACACCTATCCAATGTGCGTTATAGGTATTGATATAGGTACCACAACAAATTTAGACCTGAACTCTTCATATATTATTATAAAAAGTAGTCTATAAATAAAACAAAAAATTTCTTCTAATGTTTTCATCCTTGGAGTGTCGATTATTATGTAACTAATATGTAGCCTACCTCGGTGAAGTTGGCCCCAACCAAAACGACAGGAAAAAGGTTCATATTCAGAAAAATAGTGCTGAATTCCTGCTATAATTTGCTGCCAGGAAATCAATGAAAATTAAATTTGAATAAATTTTACACATCACACAATTCAAAAGTTAAGTATTCTTAACAGCCTTCAGACCGATTGGTTTGGTTATGCTATGATAAATATTCAAATAAATTGCCATAGCTGAGTGCTCTACTCACCTTTTTTGATAATTCATCGAATATGAGAAATTCTGGTGGAATCCTATTCGAGGTGAGCTCCACATTTTTCTGGCATAAACGTTCATCTTCAATGATGATTTATTTTAAATAGTCGTCCAGTTTTTTGAAGCAATCAGATGCATTTTGATGGTAACTGATAAATGTCTCTTGCTCTGAACAGTATTGAGAAGAGCATTTAACATTCTCAATCATCGATTGGGCTGATTTTTCTTATTAGATATGAGCTGTCACTGCTGTAGTCTACTCTACATGTCCCGCCAGCTAGTGTTTCATGAGCCAATGCTTGCAGCAAAGTGGTGGCTCTTTTCTTATAAGCTGCTCTGCTCACTCCTTTTCTTAAAATATATCTTCAGCCACACCGAAAATCGAGTCTTGAATCCCTGTAATTGCATGCTGCAGAAATGACTTGACATGCAGCCTCCAAGCTGCATGTATTGGTGAGGCTGATATTCTGGTTACTGACTTTTATGAGACCCAAGGATGAATTTATCCCATTTATCAACACACCAATCTTTATCTTTGTTGATTGCTCCCTGTGGGAGAGAAAATCTGGATTTGGTCTCCAATATAATGTCCTTGCGGTTTAGATTTCATTGAATGGCCTTTCCAATCCCCAATTGAAGTGGCTTCTATTGAACAACCTTTTCATTTAGTGTCATATCTGAGAAATGAACTGTGGGGATCCAGGTTGGGATTTTTTTGCAACATTGCCTTTTTCCTTTTCGCGAGAAATATTCTTTGCTTCTAAAGATATGCCAAATTGAAAGTTTCTGAACATCCAACATATGAAGTTTTCATTAAGCATGTCATTAATCAAGGCTTTTTCCAATTTATGTTTATAAGACCTCCTTAAGTGGCAATTCGATCAATCATTTTCATTGAAGACATTAAAATAGAATTGGTGGTGTATATTCAATGCAGAATAGTTCACATAATACCCACACAATAACATCACTCACATTTTCTCCATAATATAATTTGCATAATAAATTTGTACAATAATAATAAGTATTACTTTGTGGCTGACTGACTGATCAGATCAGCAATAATATTGTGTACTCTTTGAGTAGTTGTGAAGGTGATATTGTGGTAGTTATCCATAATAAATGAAAAGACAAGATGTTGTCAAACCACTGATTTATTAGAAAATCGAGATACCGGTTTCGGTTGTAACACCATTATCAATCTCTGGTAAACTAAAACGTTTTAGTTTACCAGAGATTGATAATGGTGTAACAACCGAAACCGGTATCACGATTTTCTATTAAATCTGTGGTTTGACAACATCTTGTCTTTTCATTTAATAATTGTGTACTTGAATAAATATCGAGGTTTCTTGGGCACCCTATATTACGCGGCACTCAGAAACCGTCGCAAACTCATATTAGCCTTCTTTAGGATGCCCAAAGTGGTTTGAGATCATTTCTAGACTTATGTTATTTTTTAGGACCTAGAAGTCTAATTTGCCTGGGCTAATAGCAATGTTGCATGTGATGAACTTCGGAAAGTTTCAGAGAAAACAGTGATACAAGATGTACCAACCAGATGGAACTCTACGTATAACATGATAACAAGATTCATTGAGCTGCGGCCTTACATAAATGAAATCATAAACAAAAATACAACAGCCCCAACCATGCTCTCTGCCTCGAGATGGAAATTCTTCAAGAGGTATGTCAGGTTCTTCAAGCTTTATACACTGCAACAACAGACATAAGCTCCGAAAACCATCTGACAAGCAGTATGGCAATACCTGTAGCTACCATCCTGAAGGAATCAGTTGAAAATTTGACTCCAAAACATCCTGTTGGGAAGGCCATAAGATCATCTGTATTAGAACAACATAAACGCCGCTTTGGAACTATTGAGCAGACTCCATTGTTAGCCACAGCATGTCTGCTGGATCCCAGATTTAAGAAACTGTACTTTAAAGATCCTCCCAGCCTAGCTAAGGTTATAAACAGCATTTCAAAAGTATAAGAGAAATTCAATCAACAACCTCCAATCAAACTGGATCTCCGCATTTCTTCTCCACCTTCAGACTCTGATACATCTATCTCAGGAACATCATTATTTCAAATGCACAACAAGAACATCCAGAAAGCCTGGCCGAAAGGTATAACTCAGATCAGTGAAGCAGACTCCAATATTTCAGAACAACTAGCACTCTATTTAAGAGCACCAGCAGAAAGGATCGAACAAAATCCAATTTTGTATTGGAAGCAAATGGCCGGAACCTTCCCAATCGTCTCTTCAATTGCCCTGAGGTT